>JANKOD010000004.1:19631243-19647634 GCA_026284645.1 Erythroxylum acuminatum | reverse complement strand
AATAGCCTTCCCTTGTTCTTCATTCCTCTTGCCTCTCACAATTTTCCTCACAATCAACAAAATCCCCAAATCAAATAGGCATCCAAAATTGAACAACCCATATGACACAACCATCAAAATTGGCCTTAGAATTCACAAACCCATACATGTCTTAAGATATCTAACCCAAAACCCTTTCAAAAACTCAACAAATCACAAAAGCCCTTACCTTGGATCCTCCCCAAATGGAGATTTTCTTGGCTCATCTTGAAGCTCTCACCATCCTCCACGTTTTTCCCTTCTTGAGCAACTCGAAAATCCTTCTTGAAGTCCATGAAAAAGCAAGCCCTAACTCTTCTTTCTTCTTTCTCTTCTTCTTCTCCATTTTCGTTCCCTCTCTCCTCTCTCCCTCTCATTTTCGTTCCCTCTCCTCTAAAAATGAAAGACACTCTTTATTTCCCTCCTTTTATACCACTTATGATTGAACAATGACCCTTATGCCCTTAATGAATAGCCTTGCAACTTAAAAACTTAAGTTGTCTTCCAATTTTGCCCTCATGCATTCTTAACACTTTAATTCAATTTAACCCATATCATATGATCTTAGTCATATTAACATGCTAATTAACCATATTAACATGCTAATTAATTCCACAAAAGAAGATAATTAATCCATCAATACCTCAAAATTCATTTAAGTCCTTGCCTAACTCTTTCCCGTGAATGTCCGTTAAACGGACATGCATCGAGCTTAGGAGGCCAAATGACCCGTGAATGTCCGTTAAACGGACATGCGTGTCCGCTTAACGGACATGAACTGGCCAAACTGCCCATTTTCATTCGAGAAGGTCCGTTGAACGGACTTGAATGTCCGTTTAACGGACATGGGCTGGGCAAAGTGTCCCAAACCTTCTTCCAAGCCTCTCCAATGCCTCCCATCTTCAAATCATAATTTCAATTTAACTTCTAATATATCACATAAAATCCATCTTGTATCTAAACCATATTTTCTTTTCATTTCAAATTCAATAATTCTCCTTTCTTTACACATGAATAATTGTCAATAAGTTCCCTCTTAACAGTTCTAGCTTTCAAAAAAGGTTCGGGGCCCAACACTGTTCCCGGTTCTTCCTTTTCCTATTTACTTCATACTTTATATTCTCCAATTTCTCAACTTGGGGTACAGCATTTAGCAACAGCTGGTAGTCACAAAAGTTGTGGATCAATACTTTCTTCCTGATCCCCAAATGAAGTCTTCCCTCAAACTTACGACACTTATCCTCCTCATTCGCAACAATATTGGCCGCATACCGTGAAAGCTGGGTGAACTTCAGCTCATACTCACTCACACTCATCTCTCTCTATGTTAGATTTAAGAATTTTCTGGCCTTCTCTTGGACATAGACTCTCAAAAAGTACTTCCTCCTAAAAACTTTCAAAAAGTTTCTCCATGACACTACCGGCGGTATGTCCTGCCTATGGGGCACTTATTCCCACCAATGAAGTGCGTCCCCCTGTAGCAAGCTAACTACATAATCCAGTTTTTCCTCATTGGTACAGTTCATCTAAAATAGGACTTTCTCTGTCCTTCTCAACCATGCTTCAGCCTCTTCAGGATTCGTTGTCCCATTAAAGTCAGTACCATACTTGCAAAGCTTATCATGTTGTTCACTCCTCTCCACTGGAGCTTGCACTAGAACTTGTGGCACTTGGCCCATAGCATACGTGACAGCCTGAGCAAAGGCTTGAAAGAAACATGGATCTATGGGGTTTACTTGGGGCATAGGAGGAGGAGGCAATGGCATTTCATGATGTACACTAGGTGCCTCAGAATCATGAGCAGAGTATGTCCCCGCGTCTTGTAGGACATAAGATACATCTGTACTTCCTCAGCGAGAGCGAGTTCCTCGAGTTCTCTTTCGAGACGACATAATCACTCCTTCAATTTAAAACCATTTAAAAAAATTTAGGTCATGTAAAACAATTTCAAATCATGTGAAACAATAAAAAACAATGCATGTTGTTCATTTAAAACAATGCATGTTCATTTTGCATTTTAAAACTATCCATTTCATGCCAAGGATACTCCTAAACCTAGACGCTCTAATACCATAAGATGTTGGGCCCGGGTTCAATTACTTATCCTAAGGCGACCATTTGAAGTTATTAGGTGAGGGTCATGCAAGAGGAAAGTTGAAAACACTCAATTTGGAAAGAAAAGTTCGTTGTCAGCACTGACGGGTTCGTCGCGGCAAAGTAATGTTTCGCCACGGCCAAACTATGAAATCGTTTCCAAGTACCTTTCGGGACAAGTTTGCCACGGCGAAGTCTCCAAGTTGAGCAAACGCACCCTTCGAGACAAATGTGCCGCGGCGAAAGGCTGGCTTCGCTGCAACGAAGTCCCTTTCTCAAACCCAAGTACATCTCGGGAAAATACGCTGCAGCGAAAGTTTGGCTTTGCTACGGCAAAGTTACCAAAATCAAACAAAAATACTCTTCTGGAAAGGTTCATTGCGGCGATTCAAATACCCAATATCCAACATTAACATTTTTGCACATACAATTCCACAACCCTTAACCACTCAACCAAAAGATGAATACAAACATATACAAAAGAAACTTCTTCAAATCTTAGTCTCTTGAGAAAGAAATGCGAAACTTGGAAAGTCATGAGCTAAAACACAAATATATTTCATTATCATCAAAAGAAGAGATTTATAAAGCTTTAATGGACATTTCAAGCCACAATACAACATTGGTCTCATAACCCAAAAATACAAAAATTACATGAACGAGTAAAACATAAAATGTGGCTAAAGCTTTGTGTTTTCCAAAAACTAACTTAAAATACAAAAATATGCAGGATTGGAGTGATGCCTTGACTCTCGATCACTCGATCTCTTGCTCATCACTGGAGATGGGGAAGAATGGGAGTGAGTTTAAAAGCTCGTAGGTAACAAGTTTATAACCGAGAAACAAGCAAAACCATTGAAAATATTCATTGAATCCATAAAACACATATTTCCCAAATTCTCAACTTGTCAAACAATTCATAAACAATATAAATCATGTATTCATGAAACCTGCCAACAATTTATAAACACATAAGCAATCAAAATGGTTTGAGTAGGTCCATAAACATGAGGGAGTTCTTGCAAATCTCCAATAATAACAGAACGGACTATCCCAAACCCACATAATGGTTTTGTGTAGTTCGTAAACACAAGGGAGTCCTTGAAGGAGCTCCATGCTACTATTGGGCAGGCGGGAGAAGCCTTTAACATAGTCAACGTGCACGTGTAACATAATGGACCACCACTAACCCGCACAAACATGAATTTCAAGACTTGCAAACATATTGCCCAAAAGGCACATTTCGGAAACTTGATTTCCATAAGCATGATATATTTCAAAATACCATTTCCATCTTCATTTCATAATTCATCAAAAAAATTCATGTACCAAACGTGTAGCAATTTTTAAAGCATTTAAGGAGCAATAAATGCAACATTTATAAAGCGATTTAAAATCATTTAACTTTATTGATTTGGAAAAACATTTATGGTTCATTAACTCAACTATAAACATGTAACCCACCTTGGATTCCTTGCTTATAAACTCTCTCAAAGATGTCTCTCATCTTGCTCCTCTTGCCCTTCTGGATTCCCTTTAACATTGGCAAAAATCTCATTCAATAGGAATACAAATAAAGATATTATTGGCTCAAATGGAAGCTCTTCTCTTCCTTTTCTTTTTCTCTTCTTGAACAACCTCAAAATCACTATTGATAGCTAAGAAAAGATTAACCCTAACTTGATCTTCCTTCTCTTATCTCCTTTCTCTCTTCATTCTCGTTCCTCTCTTCTTCTCTCCCTCATTCATGTTTTTCCTTCTTCCTAAGAGCAAGAACACATTTTCTTCCTCCAATTCTACCCTTAATGAGTGTAAAATGTCAACTTTGTCTTTCCTTTAATGCCTTATACTTTTATGCTTAAGTGACTTGCCAAAATTGCCCTTTATACTCTTACTTAATTCTAAATTTTTATTCTAAATTCTAATTGCTACTTATGCTTGCTAAATTAATGACTAAATTCTAAGAAAATAAAGTAAAATAAATAAAATAAAATAAAATTTGGGGTCCAACATTCTTGGTGTAGGAAATCTTGCCTCTGGGTTGTTTTTAATGGGAATGACTGTTTGTTTCATACCATTCTACGTAGAAGGTGCACTTTGCCCCGACGAATTCACTCATTTTTCAAAGTACATAAGTAAGCTGGTGACTACTATTGTTTCTTGTTTCCTAAGAAGTGTGTAAGCTTGCCGAAGTGTTTGGGGATCCATCATCTTGACCATGAGCTCCATCTCTGGGTTAAGACCCTCTAGGAAATACCTTATCAAATAGGTTTTTGGAAGTGTCAATTTGTTTGAATATTTTTCGAACTGAGCACAGTATTCTAGCACTAATCCTTCCTATTTCAATTCCTTCAGGTCACCTATTGGGTCTTCAAAGGTTTATTCGTATAATTTCTGTCTCAGTGCTGTTAGAAATTCTTCTCATCTTAGCGCCTCTCCTCCACTTTTGTTCTTGATCATCAGCTAGTATCACTCTTGCACTACTTCCAAGTGTAGCGACATCACTCAAATTTTTAGTTCCTTTAGTGTGTGGTAAATTGCAAAAATTGTTCGCATAGATAGATCCATCTCTTCACCCCTATCCTTCAAATTTAGGAAAGTCTATTTTGCTAATCTTTTCGAAATTGTATAGTTCCCATCAGGGACAAAGCTACAGTGGGGGCACTTGCCCCCACAACCTCCAACAAATTTCATGCAAAAAAATTATTATTTTAAGTTTTGCCCCCACAAAAAAAAATAAAATTTTACTCTATTAAATTTTTGCCCCCATTAAAAATGAAAATTTTTTCTTATTAAAATTTTGCCCCACTTAAAAAAATTTCTGAATCCGCCCCTGGTTTCCATTATCTCCGAAGTCTTATGTAGTAACTTCGATGTCTCCTTTTCCATCTTTTGCAAGAGTTGTTGGAACATGGATTTAATGTCATTGATCTCTTTTTAATTTCTCATTTGTGCTTCCAGCAATTCTTCATTCCTCCTTCTAAACAACGTACCTCAACTCTTTTGTGTTCTTTACCGCAAAAGGGTCATCTGCTCTGATACTAGCTATCAAGATAATTTTAGAAAAGATGATTAGAGATAGTGAACGAACACAGAAAGAGGAAGAGAGAGTAGCAAATTTGCTTCAAAAATTTTCATTGCCTGCTACAATTGTTACAACGGCTATTAATCAGTCATAGGACTCATACGATGACAACGTGTTTCATTCATGGTTGGTTTGTTATAACCGTTATAGATGCTGCACTTCGACGTCGCTTTCTTGCTCCTGACTCTCCCTCTTCGTTCTTCAGTGTCACTCTCCTTTTTGTCTGTTACATACTAATATACCATGGTTATGATTCAGAACACCTTATCTATCTATAAAGTTCGAAGTTAATTTCAACAAATTATTCGCAGAAATAATACGAGAAATGCACAGAATCATGCCTAGTAGATCAAACAATCGGTTGTCCTCGTCTAAGTAAATCTGCGAGTTGCATGCAGAAATGATGTTGGTTACCAAGAAACAGTATCAACGAGTTTTTGAGCGTTTGGCATGACAGATGCAAAAACAAGTTAAAACCCAGGGTCCGCATAAAGATTGTAGTGTTCCATCACCAGTTGACAGCAAATACACATAGTTCCTTTATTTTACCATCCAAAAGTTCACTAAAGACTAGGCAAAAGACGCCATGCCAAGGATCTTCACCTATTGAAAGAGTTTTTTTTAGTAGCTGCATGACAGTCATCGAAGTGACCAGTGCATGTGCAAAGTGGACGAGTCATAAGCCCTTGAGTGCTCAAGTTCCATGTATTGCCTCCTATTCTGTTGAGACAATTGTAGCTCACTGGAGAAGTGGTTGCTTAGCGGCTGTGAGATATGAGCCAATCCCAGATCAGGACGCAGATCGGGTGAACTGCTACTAACTTCGTTGCCCTTGAAACACCAAGAAGAGTTTGGATACTGATTCACTGCAGAAACATGCGGGGCTGTTGATTGAACCATTCCAGCATTGACCAAATTGTTGACCTCAAGACCTGTTGTTCGGTTAACAGAGCCCCATGGTTGATTTGACAGAAGAGAGAGAGCACAGGTCGAGTCAGTAACATCGACTCCTGTGAAGCATTCTCCCGAAGGAATTCCAGAACTGGAGAAGCCAGTCCCAGCTGCAGAACCCTGCAGGTAAATGCTAGTTGGAGGATTCTGGGAGCTATTCTGCCACGGTTGGGTAACGGACCTTCCCATACCAGTGCCCTGACTCCCATGTACCCGTTCAGAAGATCTTGTAGTTGGCCATCCATCCCTCCCACTAAGCCTTGAGTATGCAGTGAAGTCCAGAACAATGCCTCCAACCCTATTACTGTTATCTGTCACGCAAAGAACACAAGACATATTACGTATCACCACTATTAAGACAGCGAAGATGACTTCTACATTTCATATATTTACCAAAAACAGTAGACGAAATTCGACCAAAGCGGGATGACGACACTGATCCAGTTGGGGGCTTTCTTCTTCGTTCATTATGGCCAGCAAGGCGCCTACGGCAACTTCGTTTTCCTTGGTCAAATTCAGGAAGCTGATGAAATCTGTGAACAGAGAAACAAGTTATTAGCAGTTCCAGAGAGGCACAGCATCAGTTTCATCTATTTGAGCAGAGAAGGAAAAAAAAAGAGAAAACTAGGATCTAATTACACTCATGTATGTTTTTTTCAGTGTCTATAAACTGCGATCTATAAAGTAAAAGACCTCTATGAATTGTCACCATGTTGGTGAGTGTAAAATTCGCAGTGAAAAAGTTTGGCTAGTTTACAAAGCAAATACCAAGTCAAGCAGGATAGTCATTGCAAGAATAGATCAATCAATAAAACAGATTGACGATTCAATTTTTGTGCAACCATTGTCTTCTTGGCTATTGCAGCCCTCAAACGATCATGATACATCAAATATAAACATATAAGAAATATATTACAAACTAAAACTTTGAAACTACATCATGTGTCACTAGATCTAAACCATGAAACTAAAATTTTGAATTTTGAAACCGAGTCATGCATTACTAGATCTAAACCATAACAAGAAACCACATATTTAAATGTGCAAGGGTATCCAGTATAGTCCCAACTCTGAGTGAAATGAACAGAGCTATATCCAGTCATAGAAATTAGCTTCGCCAACAAATTCATCTTTAGAACATGGAAACAAGTTGTCAGAAGCTGAAGCATGCTTTCCCTCTACTAAGTAAGTTGAGCAAACAGAACACAGCACTATCCTGCTTGCAAGAACAGGACAAACAATGGAAACAACAAATAAACAAAACTTTCTAACAGAAAACCTAATTATAGGATTACAAAATACATTTCGATACCAATCTTCCCATTGTGTTTGTTTTAACATAATGATTAATCTTGTGAGGTGACAACCAATTCCTAAACAAATTTCATACAAGTTCTTAGCTGCAATGCCATCAAGTAACTGTAATTGAAGGAAGCTCATTGGTTCCACTACGAGTTTGGAAAAGCTCCAGAAAGCTGCCTCCTAAAACTCAGTTTCCCTAAAATATTTTCAGACTAAGAACAGTTAATCATTCAACAGCCAATGTTATAAAAGAAAAATGTAAAAACATTAAAAAAAATCTATTTTTTTAAAGATCCACCTGGATCTTATAATTTGTCAAAATTAATTTTTTTAAGAACCAGGCCCTTCATATACCATAGCATGGCTGCAATGGAGAAACATGGTAGGAGTTGCCGCAAAAGGATTATCAAGGGCTAAAAGTGGCTACTAGTTCGCTCTCTTTCCATCCATAGTGGATGTCTATCTCTAGCTTAAAGTCCAAAAGATAGCTTTTTTTTAATTCACATAGGCCAATCAATGAAATAAGACATTGAACTCCCTAAAACACATCAACTGAGAGTGTTTGCTTAGCCAGATTGAGATCGTAAAAATTTAGAAATCAATTTCAACCAATTATCCACTATAAAGGACTCCAAAGTACATTAAACTAAAAATGAAAGGATTGCAGGCTCTCCCTTCTTATGACAAAGGATTGTAGGTTTACCCCTTGCTTTTTGATTCAATAGGCCCAATGGAAATGGTAGAGCTACCTTCACTAAGTAAAATTTTCAACGCCATAAATGAACAATTCAATGATTTTAGCTTGATTTCCATCATACTTCATCATGAGAATCAAGGTCATCTTGTAAGCATCAAGTAGAAGGTACATTATAGACAACAAAAACCATCAAATGAAACAAATCAATTACTTTGAAACTAGAATTTGTGTTATAAGCCCTTAACCTGGCTCTTGCAGGCATACATAATTAGCTAACAAGCAAGAATCTCAAAGTAGCATTCCAGTAATTTTCCTACCATGAACAAATCACAGTAAGACTTTACAGGGTGATATCTAGATTGGTCCAAAAGCATCTTATGATCAGATACAACCTAAACAAACTCGACACTGAGATCTCATCCATATTAAGAATAGACCAAAAGCAAGCACGACTAAAAATCATTTCTAGAAATCATGTTTTGATTCTATTTAAGGGATAAAAATATGATACCACCATTAAAGGGTGGTAATATCATGGATAAGGATCTTATTCAAACTCATAGTTTTGAAAAGTTCCTCGTAATTTTGTGATAATTAAACGTGACAGCACTTATTCATGCCCGAAATTCCAATAGAGAACCATGTCACCCAGGTCAAAAAAAAAAAATCTTATTTCCTTGCTTTCTTTCTTTTTTTTCTATTTTTTTTCCCCCTTTTATTCCTTGACTATACATGTGAGAAAACATCTCTTGCGGCAAACCCCTTAAGCCAGATTTTGAAGCACTAGATTCATGCATAAGAGTGAAGAACAAGGAGACACTGCAAGTTAGCACTGACATCAACATCAAGAACATAACATAGTGGATTACTGCAGAAAAAGAAGAAAAGCAGACTCGTCATTGTTTATCACACCTGTAGGTCTGCCAATGGCATGGTTCGGGTAATAAAAGAAGTTGAAAAGCTCCAAAAATCCATGTTTTTTTAAACAAAAGTACAACTACAAATATCTAGAAACAAAGTAGCATGCTATAGACAAAGTTAAATAGAGGTGAAAACGAGCTCTAAACGATAGACTTGGGGACAATTAATTTGTTTTAGCACAAAACCAAAATGTCAAAACCGTTTTCTAGTAAGCCTCCATTTAGGTACCTTTCCAAACGATAGACTTGACTTACCGCCATTACAAACAAAAAATAACAATATAATACAAAGTCAAATAAACATCAGATGAAACATATGTATTCCTAAAACTTTCCTACCCAACAAGCTGCGGAAACAATCCAAAAACCAATCAGCACAAGCGACATAACAAACAATAGACTGATGGCGCCAAAAATAAACAAAACACACCTAATTTAAGGACACTGAAAGCTAACTAATAAACTCGTATACACACAGATTACTTCAACAGCAATAACCAGCACTTGGAAGATTAAACAAATTTAATCAAATTCAGCTTAGTCGCATACCTCTTCCAATCTCTGTGAAATAAACATAAACTGAAACAATCACTAACAAAGGTAACGAGAACGCATTAGTTTACACAAAATACGTAAACCCCAGTGCTATCCCCAGTATAAAAAGAAGCAATCTAAACGCTGCAGCTAGCATCTAAAATTGGAAAGAATAAAGTTACTAAAACTAGAAAACAAAACACCTAACAAAGAATAAAACAAGTAGCAGGACTGTAGTAGTATGAAGAAGTGACCTGCTACACTGTTGACAAAATCTTTGTTCCAAGCCAGCAACAACGACTTTAGGAGACTTGGAGTGCATGCCACAAACTTTGTGCCTTGAATAGTAAGCCTTAGCATCACTTAGATCCACTTTGCACCCCTCAACTTGACACCTCGGTGGTTGCTGCTGGGTGCCCTGAAGCCTCCTCGCCGGTGCAGAACCGGACGATGAACCGGCTGCAGACTTGGCCGGAGAACCAAAACCCGCATCCTTAAAGTAGATTTTTTTACCGAATTTGAGGCCGTTCACTGACTCGTTTGGTGGAGAGGGAGCATTTGAGCTGCCAGAATCTACCAAAGAGCCAGAACCCATTTCCATAAATGGTGCCTACAGTTCATTCATGGCAAGTTTTTTGTGGGTCATTCGGAGACTCTGCAAAAGCTTGGGTTTTTGCGACTGTGAAAGAGAAGAAAGAACAAAAAAGTACAGATATTGGTGGAGAGAAAGAGGCGGGTTAGTACAGGGAGAAGAAACGAGTTAAAAGTAGCAAAAAGCAGACACCTGACACTGGCCCATGCCAGCGAGAGGGGGTCTACAAAAACAGACTGACGAATTAATCAGGAACCATACTCTCTCTTTCTCTCTCCGAAAGTTAAAAAAAATACAGACATGGAGAGAGTGAAAGAGACAGAGCGTCCAGAGCTCGGAGACAGAGGTGGGGTACTATTTCGAGGAAATTATAGGAAGAGCCTTTCTTGCCTTTAGGGGAGTTGGTGACATGGCAAAAACTACACTCAGTTCACTCTTTAAGCTATGTTTAAGTTACTAGGGAGATTGCTTCTGCAATATAATCAAAATTTATAAAAAAGATAGAGAAGATAAACTAAGGTTAATTATTATGGCTTAATTTGATTTCACGCCTATGTTTTTATTATGATATTTTATTTTGTTTCCCCTCAACAGTATCTGTACTTACACTTTTATTATTATATTATTATTACTACATAAAACTTAATTATTTTATGAATAAAATTATTATATTTTTATTGAAATTAAATAACTAAGAAACTTGTATAATTTAAAATTCAAATTTATTTATGAATCACTTATTTTAATTACCTCCTGTTAAAAAAAAAGAGAAAATGATCCTACCAAAGAGTAATTCTATAATACCACATATATTAAAAACGAACTCCACTCATAAAAATTATTGAAATATATTTATTTGGAATTTGATTTTATTATTTTAAAAAATTTATTCAACCAAGTAACTATTTTAAAATTAAAAATTTTAATTTAAAGTAGTTTAAGTATTAGTGAATAATTAGTAAATTTTTAACGTTTATTTTACTTAATTATCATTTAATATTAAATAGTTATTATTATTATTATTATTATTAATTTTATTGTTTTCTTTATTACTTTTTATACTTATTATATATCATTCTTACTGTATTAATTTCTATGGTGGGGTCTGCTATGGTCACCATCAGGTATATATATATTTACTGTCAATTTTTACTTATTTACTCCTTTAATTTACATCACTATTAACTTGTCACATATGAATGTGGGTCTACTGGAAACAGCCTCTCTATAATGTAGAGGCAAGACTGCGTACTATCAAGCCCCCTAGACCCCGTTTCGGGATATGATGATGATGACGAGGGGTTAATATTATTTATTTATTGATTTAATAAAAAATATATTATAAAAATAAATTGAAATTTAAAAAAGTTTTTATGCAGAAATTCTAAACAAGAAATTTTACTAAACAAGTCTTTTTTAATGAATTTGCTCTTTAGAAACTAAAAAAGCGAAAACAAAATAGAATTGAGACCGAATGGACCCTGGCACATTATAAGTTAAAAAATATGAATATTTATAGAAAAGGTCAAAAACAACTTTATTAACATTATCATACGATAGGAATAAGAATTTATCCGTATACTAATTTTGTTTAAAGGTTCATTATTAAATTTGTTAAAAAGTAGTTAATTCACGTTTAAAGAAAACATTCAAATCGAGTTGTACGTGAGTGCTTTTTCTGTTCCTTAACTGCTAAGTACTGGGAAATGGGAAAAGGAAGCGAGTCTTGTGGCAGTAGTGGCCCCCGGCAAAATGTCAAAATCAACCAATTGGTTCATTTGAAAGATTACCTTATCTTTAAAAAAAAGAAAAGAGAAAAAGCTCTGTGTGTTTGTTTCACGTATCAGTCTTTACAAGAAATCCAAAGTTTGCGAAGGGAATCCTGACCTGGAAATCTCATGATTGGAATCTTAAAACAGTTCTCACTTTAACCTTTTTTCACCTTTCCTCTCTTGTCAGTCACTACCGGGGCTGGTAGGTCATACATCGGAAGTCCTATTTAAGTCACTCGGAACTAGGAACTTTTTTACAAACTCTTAGGTGGCGCCCACTGCCCATCATAGATCGGCTGATTAATCATCAACTACCTTTTCCTTCATATTTTAACGAGAACTCGAATTGTATAAATTTGATACGAAACGAATTTAAAAGCACGATAAAATATAGGTTAAGGAAGCTTCTTTCGACAAATGTGAGTGTACTGCAACTTGCGGTAACATGATAAGTTGTAACAATCAACGCCGTATCTATCAAATGTTATATCTTGCCTATTACTTCTGGTAATGGTGGAATTCAAAATTCGGTGGTTTTATAACTAAGAGAGAGTGTCCTGTCATTTAGCCTAAATATATTTTGTTCTTTCTGTGTTCCAATAAAAGTACATAAAGAACGTGTTAGGACTGTGTCCTATACAAATTACATCAAGATAGCTTGTAGTTTTTTATTTTTTTTAAAAAAAAAACTGCAAGTGACAAGATCGTACTATAGAGGTCTATGTACTTTAGCAATTAATGAATAGAAATACTTATTTACATGACTATGATGTTTAAATCGGAAGTTACACTTATTTAGACTATCATCAAAACTAGCCAAAGTTAATTATGAATTCTATGATGAAATAGATAATACAACTATTTTTGTAAAATTTGGGAAAAACATTATAATTTATGGGATAAATCGTAAATGTTTTATTAATAAAAAATAAATACATAAGTAATTATTGCAAAATTAGGACCTCATCTCATGTTGTGTGCAATAGAAGAAAATAATTTTATAATTTTTAAAAATCAAGATCTCTTTAATTTTATAACATAATTAACCTTCAAAATATAATAAAACATGAATTATGAATTGTATCTTTTTATAAAGTTTAATTTTCTTCTATAACTCTCCTTCAATTTAAAGATTATAATCACTACAGTCGCATAAATATCTAATCTCTACAAGTATCTACACTAATAAGTATTTTCATATATACATACGTAATATTTTATTCGAAATTATCATATTTTCAGTAAACATCTTGTCTAATAAGTACTCACATGTTTATTTAAGTATCTCCATATTTTAGTTAATGAGATTTACTACCTCATTTATAAGAAGGAGAAATATAATGTGACTAGTATTTCCACTGCATCAATATTTGGTCTTAATAGAGAAACAACTAGAAATGATTGATAGATAATATATAAATATAATATGAATACCATAATTATGATTTCATCTTAATTTTATTTATAAAGTGTATTTATCACGTAGAATGTATCTTATAAGTTAGTTAATACATAAGATAAAGAATGCTTATTTAGTTATATGTTACAAATATATAACTAAATCATTGGTTATAAGGCATAAAATAATAGTAATATGATTTCCTCTTTCATTTCAATTACTACCCAAGAAACCAATTTGAAATTTTTAGATAAAACTTAATAATAAAACTAAATAATTGGTTATAAGACAAAAATCAATAGTAATATGGTTTCCTCATTCGTTTTAATTACTACCCAAGAAACTAGTTTGAAGTTTTTAGATAAAACTTAATAATTCATAGTTGCCAAACCAAGTCGTCTCAAGACAAAAAAAAATTATACTTCATAATCAACTAATATCATATGATAAAATTATGGTAAGTTTAATAACGTCTCAAGTAATCAGATATTAAAAGCTATTAGAATAGGCTAACATTCTAGTTGAGTTCGAACATCAAAATTGGTTAGTGAAAAATACTTGTGCAATTCAAGTCACCATTCCTAATTAAGCAAAAAAATTAATAACTAGGCCAATACAAACTATATTTCTACTTATATTATAAGCAATTTAAATTCATAATGATGAAAGACAATAACCTCCCTAATAGTTTCATGAATTCCATTAAAATCTTATCTTCTTTAAAAATCAAGTGGAAAGTTTCTAGGTTTTGTGAAAAGTACAAAATAAATCCTTTTGTTAACTTTCTCCATTAACTTTCACCGACCAAAATTTCTCCATTAACTTTCACTGACCAGAGATTTCAGGGACACGCAACCATGCCACATAAGTAAACCCACTTTATAAGATACAAGATTACCCATGACTCGACCTAAAACCTAAAAATTCAACATACTTTGCTCTTATCTCCTCCCCTGGGAGAGTATGGTTGTAAGAGGTTTTTGTTTCTATAATTTCTAATGAAATTAAGGAGCAACATACTAGCCAAATTATTGACAACAATAAAATGAAAGATGGCACTCCTCTCTTACTATTGTTAATAATCATCAACTCCTTTGATGAGCTTGAATGTAAGTGGTGGTGTGACCAGTTGGTGAGTTCCATTTTAGCATGAGAGAATATAACTGATAGATTCTCTGTCATGCCTTTGAGTAACTCCTTCCTTGAAATCCTCAAGTTAGAGTTGGAGGAGTACAATTCTCTCATCTTTAAATGGATGAGAGCTTCTATAGAGGTGTAATCTAATTTACCCGAGTGTTAAATACCTAATTCATCACGTGAACCCAAAATTATGGATTTGATAATTAATTAGGGAATCACAGTAATGAAAATCAAGTATAATGGTCTCGCCAAATAGAGAAGTAAGTTCCATATCACATCAAATTTGGACAAAGATATACTCAAAAGTTTGCCCTAAGGAGATAACAATTAGGTCAAACTTTAATGACTTAGATGTGGGGCAAATGAGTTTTTGGAGAATGAGTTGGTTTGGGAGAGCAATGGTAAAGGGGATTTTCTATTTATGTTTTCTATTTTTCCCATCATTGAACTCTCTAGTCTTTTATTTGACTGTGTTGCAAAAGGATGAACTTGAAGTGTTTGTGGATAAATGAGTGTGGTCTTATGGTGTTAAAGATTATTAAGATGGTCTCTACCAACATTTTTTGCCTACAATGTCAGGAGAATATTATTAAGATGGATGAAAAAAGTTTTACCCTTGAAGGATGAGAAAAAAATTTAACTCTTAATCGAGTTTTAGATTTTAGTTTAGTTCATAGGTTATTTAGGTACGTTAAAAAGGGGATCCTTATTTGTTTATTTATCAGTATCACCTATCCAAAAATGTAAGGACAATAAAAGTTAATATAATGATTTATTTTGAGCTTTTCATAAAATGTATGGACCTTCGATAAGATTCGTAAAGCAGAAGGACTTTTAGTGGAATTATAAAACTACAAGAGTTATTGATATCTTTTACCCAATTCTTATAAAACTTTATTCAACCATTTTTAACATTTGTTATTTTTGTTTTAGGAATCAATTTAAAAGAACAAATCATGATCAATATACAAATATGGTAACTGAAGAATAGGCATTAAATAGAGACCAATATGATTTAGTTTAACTTGAAATCAATGAGTTCATATTGAATTGATTAGACTTTGGACTACACTTAAGATTTTTTTTAAAAGTTTTCTTTGGGCTAAGTGTAATCTGAAGCAAAAAAATTTCTTAAACAAGATGACTTAAAATAAGCCTAGCTCAATAGTTTGATTATTCATTACCACTACCCTTATTCAATAGTTGGAAGAAGAATTAAAGCTTTTGAAATTCTCCCTATTATAGGGGGGGTAGTGAAAAGTTCCTAAGGCCATCTCTTCCTCTCCATATTGCTAATCTCTTCCCTCTATTTTCTATTTATACTCTCTTCTATATCTCTTCCTCTTTCTTTTCACAATTTTTATTTTTTACTTTCTCCCACTAGTTTTTTGCTATCTCAATCTCTCAATCTTTTATTTTTTCATTTATTTATTTTATGTCTTTCTTTTTAATTTTCATGATCATCCATCGATGCCTTTTTTTGTCATTCTTCATGCCATTTATCTCTCATGCTTTTGCTACGTGCTTTTACTGTCCTCTGTTTCTAATGTCTATTATCTTTAATATATGGTAGATTTGGTGATGGAGAAGGCACTATTAGAGGGCTTGATGATGGAAGTTAAAAGTTTAGATCTTTGATGGATTAAATCAAGTCTTGGGTTAGGTCAAGTTAAAAATTGGGAGGTTTAAGCTTTGGGTAGGCTTAGGGCCAATCTTATGTCAAATTTGACTTAGAGTCAAGTAGCCTGATCTAAGCTCGATCTAGATTCAGGTCAAGCTTGGGCTTCTTATAAAGACTTCGTTAAGTATGGCCCAACCTGATTAATTGATAATCCTACCTAATAATGAATAAGATATATAGAAATAATGAATTTAGAGAAATTGTGA
>JANKOD010000004.1:19601312-19623699 GCA_026284645.1 Erythroxylum acuminatum | reverse complement strand
TGTAAACAGTAAACTAGTAAAGTATACAGTACAGCTGTATAATATATCAATATGGACTATTTTGCAATTTTTAAAAAATTTAGGGACTATTTTATAAATTTAAAAAATATCCCGAAACGGTACCGGTACCGACCGGTACCGGTACAGTTCCGTTCCAGAGCCCAATCCGATACCGAACCCGGTACGATATTCAGAACATTGTTCATTTCAGTAATGACAGGTTGATTTCTTGTTAGATCACATAACAGTTTTGTTATGACAATTGAAAAGAAGTCTTCGCTCACTTAAGATTAATTATATTAACTAAAACACGTGTAGTGTTTGTTTGTAACGGAATCCTAATTATAATATACTGTCAAGTGATTGCTATGGCTACATCTAATGCAATTAAATAGGGCGATTTAGTTATACGAAAGTGTGATGTTTCAATTCCAAACTGCATTCTAAGTCAGCGTTGCATTAATAAGGATTACGAAAACAATGGTTATATAGTATATAAATTGGAATCTTAACATAAGTTACAATTTTTTTGTTCCCGAATAAGATTTTGCAATTACAAGAAACAAATACAGCCAACGTCTTGTACCCATATATTTTCCCATCAATCATCATGATGTATTGAGAAAAGTTATATTTAGCATTTAATCAAGAAAATTTTAATACAAAGCATCATCCACAGCATTCAATGCACATTTAAAAAATATACATTTACAACTTTCTCTGGGTAGTATCGAATCGCAAGCCATTTAAATGCAAACCTTGATGATGAAGAGATTTGAAACTGTCTCTGAACTAAAAATCTCCATATTAGGTCAAATAAAAGATCGATAATATTGTGATTAGAAACAATAGACATTACGAGCACATGTATAGTTATTACGTAGTCACAGATTTGGATTCCACTGAAAACTACTTTACAACTTCAGGCTAGAGCACTAGTCCAAGAACAAAGGTGGTAGTTGTAAGGAACCATTCTACAGACACATCTCACAGTCCATCAGCCCACAAAGACACAGGCCCATCAGTTGAAGAATAATACACATTCTAGAAGAAACATCATATCTTTGTTTTCTCTTTCTGTTGTAACCGTATAGATTTTCAAGTTGTAGAATTGATTAGAACAATTGTATATAAGCTCTCACTCGACAGTGTACATGTAAGTGAAATGGAATAAGAAATACACTATTAATACAAATTCTAAAATTTACAGTAGAGACCATCCAACCCACGGACTTAGGTTGACCTTTTCTCCAAAAAAATCTACTGCGCTTGCAGAGTTCCACATCTAATCCAACTGTATAACAGACAAATCAGCTTCTTTCAAAATTAAGGATGCTACTGGCGTTGCTTTCTCTACGCATGATACGCGACACTAGAGACAAACCAATTTGGCAGTCTTTTACAAAACAATAACATCCAACCTGATGCAAACGAAGTAATTAGAATAAACGTTTTACATCCTGGGCACGAATGTGAAAGCGAAATTGCTGCAGTCAAGGTATGTAAAGAACTGGTTATATGATCTGCATTGGCTTTGGAAACGTGTTTAGGTAATGTAGCTAATGTAATTTCATTTGACCTTTAAACAAGTTTGTTACGGAGGATTAGTACGTAGGAACGCATTAATTAATCGAGCTAAGAAAAAGACCAAACAACCAAACCGTAAGCTGCAACATCAAATAGTGATTGACAAGGCATTGGCAGACACGTCGGGACCTTTCTTTTCAGTTGTTTGTTGAGCCTGAAAAGCTGAAATTTGCCATTCATATCTCTACCATCGTTCACATTTACATGTACCTTTACGTCATTCCTTCGTTTCTTATTGAAATATCATTTCTTTGGTGCGAGTAAAAAAATAAAGTAGTTATTACATATATAATGATTAATATATGTTAAAAAAAACTATATTAGTAAAAAAAATTATATATATATATATAATCATAACATACATGTTTTATAATTAAATACTTTGAATTCTAATTAGTTACCTTCATTTGAGTTCAATCTTCCTATTATTATCCTTTACTCAATAATAAATTAAATTTTGATTGATTTAATTAAAGATAAAGTAAAATGTCAACTAAATTAGATCACTACTAGAACACTTACATAATAATGAGAGAATTAATATTAATAAATATCTAAATCAGAGTTCTCACTAACTTCATCTCGAGTTATTAATTTATTTTCAGGGATTTATCATTTGGACTGATAAAGTTTTCTAATATAATAATGTATCATCTATCAATATGTATTCACATATTCCTTAATTAATAAATATATATATCTATCTGACGTACCAAGTTCTTTAAAATCTTACCAAAAGTTATCCTAATATTAGAAGGGTTACAAATTAATATGTCTAGATTTTCATTCAATCCTTAATATATATATTTAAGCGTAAGTTCTTCGACTACATCTATATGTAAACCCAAATTCGAATTTAAGACGTCACTTATATATGATTATTGATTAGTGTTGAGGTTATAACATGTATAAAACTCAAAAGTAATTATAACACAGAAGAATTTATTAGGGCTCCATATAATTCAAATATAAAAAAATATTTAGCCTATAATCGTCTTTGAAAAACAGAAAATGGCTCATCCTAAGATATCACTTGATGATGGTTTTTTTTTTCTTGGAAATGATTTTCTACCTCTTCCTTTTTTTTGAAAATGGCTCTAGAGATCACCTTTGATAGGCGATTCATTGCTAACCTTTAACGGGACTTGAAGACGAGAATCAAAGAAAAACTTAAAACAAAACTCCTTTTCTAGCGTTCCTGTCGTTTTTTCAAATAGTGTGTCCACCGTGAATGCCGTCTAGAATACGAACATATGTTAGGCCATATATATTGAAGATCACGATCTTTTACTTGATTATAGGGATTGACTTTACTATTTTAGATAAGATCATATCCCTTATTATAAGCAACGTCGTAATCTTGTAAAGCTATTGTATTATATAAGGACTTGTACATCTCTCGGAATAAACAACATTTTATTCTCCCATATCTGTTTGCTTATGTTTCGTTCATCATCGTTCTCTTTTTGACATGGTATCAGAGAAATAAGCTCCTGGTGTTGATCCAAACTACCCTTCCGCGTTATGTCTTCAAGCGACGACAACAATACTGTCAAGGCAGAACACTCATTCACCAAGATGGATGCGTCATCTCCATTATTTGTTCATCCGTCCGATCAGCCAGGACAGGTGATTGTGCCAGTTAAATTGAATGAAGTTAACTACCCCTCATGGAGCAAATCCATTATTCATGCTCTCACTGCCAAGAACAAATTCGGATTCCTCGATGGCTCCATTCAACCGCCGTTAGAGGATGAAGAACCCGTTGAATACAATCTCTGGAAGCAATCCAACAGCCTCCTGTTATCATGGCTCATCAATGCTGTCGAACCACACATCGGCGAAAGCATCGTCCACGCAAAGATGGCACAAGAAATTTGGGAGGACCTCAGAGATCAGTATTCCCAGAAAAACGCCCCAGCCATATTTGACGTACAGAAAAAGATAGCAACAATGTCTCAAGGCTCACTGACGGTAGCTGCTTATTACACAAAAATTAAGGCCCTCTGGGAAGAGCTTGATGCCTATCGAGTTCGTCCTATCTGCAATCAGATGAAGGCGCACCGTGATGAACGTGAGGAAGACAAATTAATTCAATCCCTTATGGGGCTTAATGAGACTTTTAAGACGATTCGCAGCAACATCTTGATGATGACTCCTCTGCCGAATGTGCGCCAGGCATATTCACTTATTATTCAAGAAGAAACACAACATCGTTTATCTTCTGAAGTTACTGATAATTTTCCATTGCAGCATTCATACAAAGTGCAGGAAATAATTCTTCAAAGAAAGGCAAATTTTGTGATCACTGTTCTTGGCCAGGTCACACAATTGAGGAGTGCCGAACTTTAAAATATTACTGCAAATTTTGTGATAAAAAAGGACACATTGAGGATAGATGCAGGTAAAAGAAATCGCAGCAGGACGTTAAAGGGAATCCTCGCACAACTGCCAATGCGGTCGACTCCCAAACGACGACTGACGTCAATTATGGCAACATCGTTGGTCTTGGCTTCACAGCAGATCAGATTCAACAGTTGGCTCATGCTATTGCTTCCCTAAATCAAAGCTTGAACTTCGGTAATAATGATGTGTTCATTAATGCTACAGGCCTGTTTACACACTCTCAAAATATGTCCATTAATTCTGTTATCACAAAGCCTTGGATCTTGGACAGTGGTGCAATAGACCACGTCACCTTTGATCCTACATTATTTTCACACACTACACCACCCACTGTCTCATCCGTCAATTTACCCACAGGCACCACAGCACGAATAACATCCACAGGCACTATTCCTTTTACCCCACAAATTACATTAGATAATGTGTTGTGTGTCCCTAACTTTAATTTAAATCTTATATCAGCAAGCAAATTGACCACTGATCTTAATTGCTATGTCATTTTTTTCCCCATGGTTGCCTTTTGCAGGATCTGGCTTCGGGGAAGATGATTGGCTTGGGTAAACAACGTGATGGCCTGTACTACGTCACTCCTTCAATAAAACCAACTCCCCGTACCTTTCACGTTACACCCACTTCCAATATATGGCACAAAAGACTCGAACACCCTTCAGTCGAGCGCTTTAAATTGTTTTCTTCCATTTTACCCAATAAAAGTGTAATCCCTACAAATAAATGTGACATTTGTCCGTTAACAAAACAAACACGTTTTCCTTTTCCTTCCAACACAATCACTACAAATGTTGCTTTTGATCTCTTGCATTGTGATATATGGGGGCATCATAAAATAGAGTCTCATACGGGTGCACATTTTTTTCTCACCATCGTCGATGACTACACACGCTGCACTTGGGTGTTTTTAATGAAGAATAAATCCGAGACTTCTTAATTACTCAAATCCTTTATCACCTATGCATCCACTCAATTTCATTCATCTGTCAAAGCTATCCGAGTTGATAATGGGCTTGAATTTTCTTCCCTGCGAGATTTTTTTATGCAAAATGGCATTGAATACCAGCGTACATGCGTTTACACACCACAACAAAATGGTGTTGTGGAACGCAAGCACCGTCATCTTCTCACCGTTGCCCGCTCACTACTATTTCAAGCACATTTACCTCTTCAATTTTGGGGCGATTGTGTTCTCACTTCTGCCTATCTAATTAACTGCACTCCCACACCTCTTCTTGCCAATAAAACTCCCTACAAACTACTCTACTACCGACCGCCATCTCTCCTTCACCTGAAAGTATTCAGTTGCCTCTGCTACGCTACCGTCGTCCAACCCCTTCAAAAATTCGACTCTCGTGCCCGAAAGTGCATTTTTTTCGACTATCCCAGTACCCAAAAAGGATATAAACTCTTTGACTTACTTTTCACAAATATACTTTCCCATATTCCTTTCCCTCACTGCCAGCCTCGCCTACATCTTCGCCTATGCTGCCATACTCGGACGACGATCTGTCCCCTTCTAATTCACCTACCTCATCACCATCTCCCGACACCCTCTCTTCTCATACTCCTTTGCCACTATCCGAGTCTCCTTCCCACTCATCCGAAACCTCCCAGCCAACCTCACTTTTCTCTCCTCCGAACGAGTCCACTCCTCCCGCGCCTAGTCCGCGTCGATCACAGCACGAACGAAAGCCTCCTTCCTGGCATGCCATTTACGACATGGGTCCCCAAGCCAACCATTCTATCTCGGGCAGTCCTTCTCAAAGTTCCAGGTATCCTTTATCCCAGTTTCTTTCTTGTCATAAATTATCACCTACACACCGTCGTTTTCTTGCCAATATTACTGTCCACAAGGAACCCACTTCCTATGCAGAAGCTGTCCAGGATCCTCGGTGGCGTGATGCAATGGCTGCGGAGTTAGATGCATTACAGCTAAACAATACCTGGTCCTTGGTCCCACTTCCGCCGAATCACAAGTCTATTGGCTGTCGGTGGGTTTACAAGATCAAGTTCCATTCTGATGGCAGTGTTGAGCGCTACAAAGCGCGTCTTGTAGCCAAAGGTTACACTCAGGTTGAGGGCATCGATTATCAGGAAACATTCTCTCCCACTGCTAAACTGACAACTCTTCGATGTTTGCTTTCTGTTGCAGCTTCTTGAAACTGGCATACCCATCAGCTTGATGTTCAGAACGCATTTTTACATGGTGCCTTGCATGAATCTATCTACATGGACTTGCCTCCCGGTCACAGCCGATAGGGGGAGAATCTGGTATGTCGGCTTAACAAGTCCCTATATGGTCTAAAGCAAGCTTCCAGAAACTGGTTCTCGACCTTTTCTGACACTATTTAGCGATATGGGTATCGCCAGTCCAAAGCATATTATTCTTTATTTGCTTGAATTGTGGGTACATCTATCACAGTGATCCTCTTGTATGTCGATGATATCTTTTTGACCGATAACGACATCAATGAAATACAGTGTCTTAAGAAGCAATTACTTGATCATTTTCGCATCAAAGATCTTGGCACATTGAAATATTTCCTTGGCATTGAATTCTCCCGCTCTTCTAAAGGTATTTTTATGTCTCAGCGAAAATATGCCTTGGACATTCTTGATGATGCTGGACTTACTGGCGCCCGTCCTGATTGGTTTCCCATGGAGCAAAATCTCCGGTTGTCCATTGACGACGGTGAACCACTATCGGATCCCACTAAGTACCGCCGCTTGATTGGCCGGTTGATCTACCTCACTGTCACGCGACCAGATTTAGTTTACTCTGTTCGCACATTAAGTCAATTTATGCATGAGCCACGTAAACCCCATTGGGATGCTGCCTTAAGAGTTCTCCGATACATAAAAGGGACTCCTGGACAAGGTTTATTACTTGCGTCCAACAATGATCTTCAGCTGAAGGCCTTCTGTGATTCTGACTGGGCCGGTTGTCGTGCCACCAGAAGATCCATCACGGGTTACTGCATTTTCCTAGGAAGCTCACTCGTGTCCTGGAAATCGAAAAAGCAGGTTAATGTGTCCCGCTCCTCAGCAGAAGCGGAATATAGGGCCATGGCCAACACATGCCTTGAGCTGCAATGGCTTCATTACATTTTGCGAGACTTAGGCGTATTGCCAAAATCTCCTACACCATTATATTGCGACAATCAGGCTGCATTACACATAGCTGCCAATCCAGTTTTTCATGAGAGGACCAAACATATTGAAATAGACTGCCACATTGTGCGTGAGAAGCTGCAAGCTAAGATGATCAGTCCCTCGTACGTGCCAACTCGCTACCAACTTGCAGATATATTCACGAAGCCACTTGGGAAGGAACAATTCACGAGCTTAAGAGACAAGTTGGGCATTCACAACATTCACGCTCCAACTTGAGGGGGAGGATTGAAGATCACGATCTTTTACTTGATTATAGGGATTGACTTTACTATTTTAGATAAGATCATATCCCTAATTATAAGAAACGTTGTAATCTTGTAAAGCTATTGTATTATATAAGGACATGTACATCTCATGGAATAAACAACCTTTATTCTCCCATATCTGTTTGCTTATGTTTCGTTCATCATCGTTCTCTTTTTGACAATATATCTACCTTTTTTTTTTAGATAGACAATGGTTCTGACATGCTCGCGTCTTCAATTGTGTATCTGTATATAACTCTTGAAAATCTTTCACCAAAAGCATACGAGCTAACACATAGTTGTTCTCATTAACTTTTCTTTTTGTTGCATAATCTAATTTCAATTAGTGTATCAGACCAATTTTAGTTTAAAATATTGTCCTCTTCATATTTTTAATTATAAACTCTTTTAATTTATAACTACATAATGCCTCAAACAACCCTTCTGTAATTACCTAAAATGCAATAAAAACTTTTTAAATCAAAATAATTTAAATAAGTATAAAATACTTATATATACATATATGCACAATTTTTACAGATCACTTATGTAATAAAAAAGAAATACACTTAAAATATATAAATATAAATATAGACACAGGAACAGTGAAAGCACTTTTCCCTAATCTGTAATACGAACGTCATTTTGGACTACTACACATGCATGGTATAAGAAGTAAAAGTATAGGATAATATTGTTGATATTTTGTAAATGGTTAATATAGGAAATATAGGAGATTAATCTCGAGGATATTTGTATATATGACAGAATGTATGTATAGTTGGCAAGAGTCCTTATAGGCATATAACTAGGAGTCTATTAAGGGAATTAGTTAGCAAGGGAACAACTCACACGTTTCTTATATATATTATATATTGTTGAGAGAAATAACATATTAGAAATTATTCCTGCCAGCTGTAGAGGATCTGGACTTCTATGAACTCGATGAGATACGTTGGGTGCATTCCAATCTTACCAAACACCATCAGGGTCGACAGTTTGACTGTGCCTCCTTATTTGGGGTGAACTGTTGGTTCCTGTGGTACTGACGCAACAAAAGTGTGACACAGACTTTGCTTGGCCGACAGCCGAGGACCACGTGGTTCTGGCTTATGTCGACGGAATAGAATGGACAAGAATTGTGGAAAGTTGTGTATTTCCGAACCAAGGCTTACCCACAGGTCGGTTCATGGGGTGGACTAAACCGCCTGCAGACTGGGTTAAGATTAACACTGATGGGGTTGTTCAACGGGGTGGAAGGATCTCTGCTACTGGAGGGCTAATTAGAAACTGGCAGGGCCAGTGGTATGGCGGTTTTATCCAGCACCTAACAAGAAGCTCCCCGCGCTTGGCATAATTATGGGGAGTCCACGGGGGTCTTACTTTAGCTTGGACCTTGGGTTATCGCCGGGTTTAGAAGTGGACTCCTTGGAGGTTATCAACATGTTGTCCTCTTCTCATACCATTTTATCTTATGAGATTTCTTTGGTGATAGGTATCCGCGACATGCTCCAACGGGCTTGGGAGGTATGCCTGCAGCATGTGCATCGCGAGGGAAACTAGAGTGCGGATCACTTAGCCTGTTTAGCTAGGAGTCTCGAATTCCATATTCTGCCAAGGCCTCCACTGAAAGTTCTGGACTGCCTTAACTGGGACATGCAAGACGCGCTTTACTGGCGGACCTTGCGTTAGTTATTTTTGTTTTGGGTTTGCTTTTCCCTGTATTAAAACTAAAAAAGAAATTATCTTCCCCCATAAATTGTACATGGTATCAGAGCCTTGAACAAGAGATTAAATCCATAAGCATAGACAGAGCGAAGATCATTAGGATGTCAGGAGAGACATCACCACCACCACTACCACCACCACCACTGAAGGGAGGAGGACTGTACAATCTCATGTCTGGTGACCATCCGGGCTTGTTGATCACTCACTTTCATATGAAAGGTGTGAACTACAATGAATGGGCTATGGCAATGCGTATAGCGTTGCGTGCAAAGAAGAAATTGGGTTTCGTTGACGGGACGATTGGAGAACCCAGCAAGAACTCTATAGACCATGAAGACTGCTAGATTTAAATTCCATGATTGTCTCATGGATATTTAACACCATTGAACCGATACTCTGATCCAAAATCACCTACGTTGATTTAGCGAAGGATTTATTGGATGACCTGAAACAACATTTTCTATTACTAATGGCCCACGAATTCATAAATTAAAGAACAAAATTACAAACTGTAACTTGCAGGGACAGAACGTCATGACTTACTTTGGACGATTGAAAAAACTGTGGGATGAACTTGAGAATTACGAGAGAATCCTTGTGTGCAGGTGCTCGGGTTGCACATGTAACATCATGGCTGAATTGGTGAAAAGACAAGAAGACGAGCGCATTCACCAGTTTATGATGGGTCTCGATGATGATATCTACAAAAACGCCTGTTCTAATGTTTTGGCTACTGAACGTCTGCCAAATGCTAGTCAGGTATACTCGATTATGATGAGGGAAGAACAACTCAGGAACTCGGTTTGCGGGAAAGGGGAAAGGTTTCAGAGCCGAGGTGGTTGATTTTGCAGTAAGACCCAATAAGGGATAGATGAACAAGAAAGAGAAACAAGGGTCATGTACCCACTGTGGTAAACCTGGCCATGACATTGTTAGGTGCTATAAACTCATTGGATATCTAAAGTGGTACACAGAAAAATACAAAGACAAGAAACGTACAAGTGGAAGAGGTGACAGTGGACGTGGCAGTGGCCGGTTTGGCTTCGGGAAAAGGCGAGGACAGCCACGAGCCAACTCGACGTAAGCTTAGTACAGGGACATCTGCTGCTGCTGGACACAAAGACAAAACATGTGACATTCCCAAATATAAGCAACAAAAATTGGATTGCTCTTATGAATCTTGTGAAGAATAAAAAATTGGGTCAAAATGAAACCTTGAGTGGTAAACACACAGATCAAGAATAGATACTAGACTCTAGTGCATCTCATCACATGATAGGGTGCCTCAATTTGTTGTCAAATGTGCAAGATATAGTTCCGATTGGGATTGGGTTACCCAATGAGAACAAACTTTTGCAATAAAAGAAGGAATAATGTGTTTGGGCAACAACAAATTTATTTCTCACGTTTTATTTATTCCCAAAATGAATTGTACCCTTATCTTTGTTGCATCTTTGATGAAAGTTTTAAATTGTATTGTCACTTTCACTAAAAGGCTTTGTGTGATACATGACCGCATTACAAGGATTTTGATTGGAGCATGCAAAGGAAGTAGACGACATGGAGTTGTGGCACTGCAGACTCGGGCATCCCTCCAAATATCAAGTATCTCTAATTCCTAATATTAAGATTAAAAGTAGAATATTAGATGAACCCTGTGATGTTTATTTTAGAGCGAAACAAACTCGAGAAGTTTTTATTCAAAGTGACTGTAGAGCTGAAGCTTGTTTTGATTTGATACATTGTGATCTCTGGGAAGCATATAGAGCTCCTACTTCATGTGGTGCATATTATTTTTGATTATCATAGATGTTTTTCTAGAGTTGTCTGGATTTATTTACTCGCTGAAAAATATGAGGCAGTGAAAATTATGTGAAATATTTTTGTCGTGACTGAATGACAATTTGGAAGCATGTAAAAATCGTGCAGAGTGACAATGGAACCAAGTTTAAACCTCTGAAACCTTATTTTGATGACAATGGGATTGTGTTCCAAACTTCATGTGTTGGGACTCCTCAACAAAATGGTCGAGTGGAAAGAAAACATCGACATATTTAAATGTAGCTAGGGCCCTTTGTTTTTAAGCTTGCTTGCCAATTGAGTTTTGAGGAGAGTGTGTTTCAACTGCTGGATCTCTTATTAATAGAACACCCACTAAATTGCTTAAAGGAAAAACCCCTTATGAATTTTTGACTGGGAACCTTCCGAAATTTATGCAATTGCGCATTTTTTGGTGTCTTTGTTACGCCCATAGATAAAAACGTGACAACGACAAATTTGGGGAGTGGAGTCGAAAATGTGTTTTCGTCGGGTATCCTTTTGGAAAAAAGGGGTGGAGAGTCTATGACATAGAAAAAGATGAATATTTTGTTTCTTGCAATGTGGCTTTTCCATGAGCATATTTTCTACTTTAGTAATCTCCTGTGCCTCCAGGAGATAGATTATATGATGATTTTGCTAATCCTAATAAGCATGAGTTACCTTCTGATGAACAAAGCATCCTACAAACCCCACTTAGAGACAGGGGGAGTTTGGTTGTGCCCTCCACGGAACAAGAGGAGACCATGCACAATAGTCAGGTTCATGCTACGACGGAACCACCCATTCTTAATGTTCATGGTGCAGGTGCACCTACTGGAGATGATGGGAGCCCTATGCTAAGTGCATCTCAACCAATTGGGGATGAAGACTATAGTCGAGGGAAGAGGGTAAGTCGACTATCAATGTTATTGAAAAACTATGTGACTTATTCTACTCGTTGCTCTAGCTCTAAAGACCTTGTGCCCACTCCCGTTCAATCGACATCCTCAGGTACTCCTTATCCCATTGCTAACTATATGACCTGTGTAAATTTAAATTTTACTGTCTAATATCGAGCTTTCTTAGCTACAGTTACTACTGCATTCGAGCCTACTTGATACTCAAAAGCAGTAAAGGAGAAAAAATGGAGAGAGGCCATGCAAAAAAAATTGAAGCGCTATAACGAAACGACACTTAGGAACTTGGGCCATTGCCACCCGGGAAGAAAGCACTCGGGTGCAAATGGTTGTATAAAACCAAATATAACAGTGATGGTACAGTGGAGCGTGACAAGGATCGACTAGTTATCTATGGAAACAGACAATGGGAAGGAATTGATTACAATGACACCTTCACACCTGTAGCCAAAATGGTTATTGTGAGAACTTTTTTTAGCGTGGCAGTGGTAAAGAATTGGGAATTACACCAAATGGATGTTCACAATGCTTTTTTGCATGGTGATTTAGATGAGAACGTGTATGCAGTTACCTCCCAGTTTTGTAGCCAAGTATACAAATACAGTTTGTCGACTTAAGAAATCCTTGTATGGATTGAAGCAAGCCCCAAGATGTTGGTTTGCAAAGCTAGTAAGAACATTGAAAGATTTTGGTTTTGTTCAATCTCTTTCTGACTATTCGCTATTTACTTACTGTAAAAGGGAAATGCGAGTAATTGTGTTGGTCTATGTGGATGATTTGATAATTGGAAAATAATTCAAATGTCATACACAATTTAAAGCATATATGAAGGATGTTGGCCATTTGAGATTTTTTTTGGGACTTGAAATTCCTCGAGGTAAGGGCAGAATATTCTTGTGCCAAATACAATATGCCTTAGATATTATTACTAAGTCAGGAATACTTGGTTGCAAACTAGCCTTGTTCCCTATGGAACAAAATCATAAATTGGAATTAGTCGAAGGAGAGTTGTTGGATGATCTGAAGAAATATCGTCGCTTGGTGGGTAAGATCATTTACTTATCTATTCCAGGCTAGAACTTTGTTACTGTGTGCATATTTTGGCACAATTCATACAAAGTCCTCGTGCAGAACATTGGGAAGCTGCACTTCATATTGTACGATACTTGAAAGGGAATCCGGGTCAGGGCGTGTTGTTGAGTTCAAAGAGTGATTTGTGTCTTTATGCTTTTTGCAACTCAGATTGGGCCAGTTGTCCTTTGACTCGGCAATCGTTAACTAGCTACTTTGTGATGCTTGGCAACTCTCCGATTTCTTGGAAGGCTAAAAAGCAAACAACAGTTTCGCGCTCTTTGACGGAAGCGGAGTACCGATCTATGGCCACGATAGTTTGTGAGTTGAAATGACTCAAGGGTCTCTTACACTCTTTAGGTGTGGTTTATACAGGACCTATGAGGTTATTTTGCAAGAATCAATCAACAATGCATATTGCGGCCAATCCTGTTTTTCACGAACGGACCAAGCATATCGAGGTTGATTGTCATTTTGTTAGGGATGAAATCCAGTTTCGAAATATTGCTACATCCTTTGTTCGTACTATGGAACAACTTGCAAATATCTTGACGAAAGCACTTGGCAAACATCAGTTTGACTATATTATTCACAAGTTGGGCATTCAGAATATCCATGCTCCAACTTGAGGGGGAGTATAGAATAATATTGTTGATATTTCGTAAATGATCATTATAGGAAATTTAATCTTGAGGATATTTGTTTATATGACAGAAAATATGTCTAACTAGCAAGAGTCCTTATAGGCGTATTACTAGGAGTCAATTAAGGGAAATTAGTGAGCAAGGAATAGCTCATGCGTTTCTTATATATACTGTACAATGTTGAGAGAAACAATATTTTAGAAATTATCTTCCTCTGTAAATTATCGTAAGGCATCTGTAAGGAACCAGTAACTATATGAACACATATAGGCTCTTCAATATCTTCCGGATGATAAGCTATTTAAAAGGCTCTTCAATAACTTCTGGATGATAAGCTATTTAAACTCAAATTTTTCAGGATGCAAAGACAATAAAAAAAAAAGAGTACATATACGGATACAATTTTCCCCTTGTTAGAGATGTAATCTCATATAGAAGCACTAACTACACTATAGTTACCTCACCATTATGGAAACGAAGTTTATAGTACAAATGTTATGGTTAAGGAATTTCATCTTATATTTAGGGGTTATAGACAGTATTGTATGACTGCATGGTTATTCTCAAAGAATAGTAAAAGTAGAAGTTGAAACAAGTATATCACTATAAAGTATTTGATTGTCATATATCATATTAAAACGAAGACAATTACTATCAAACATATCAGTTCTGAGCTCATGATAGTTAATCATATCACCAAAGGTTTGTCGCATGTTCATATAAAGATCATACAACGTGTGCCTGATTATTTAGTTGATTGTGATTTCATATTTAGATTTAGTTGATTGTGATTTCATATTTAGACTTTTAACTTTATTATAATAGAGAGAATAAAGCTTGTACACATAATTTATTATTATTATTTTATCTAATTTGATGGACCTTAAATTGAACACAAGTTATTGTTTTAATTTATAAAGCCAAACTCTTCAAACTCTTTTTTTATTTTAATTGATATTGTAATGTATACAGGGAAATATCCACTTTTACAGCTTCAATCACGGTACATGATAGTGTGTGAGCGTTAATATCTTATTCCTAAGGTGTTCCACGTAAACACATAATAGGTTAAATAGATTAAGTAGTAATTATATTTATATAATAATAACTAATTACGTGTTTTAGTTAAAATTTAAGTTAAACTATATTCTTGATAACAATATATGATAAGAATTTTAAAAAAATGGATTTCAGGAGTCCTTAATATTAGTTTATTCAGATTTATGTTATTTATCACTAGAATTAATTATTATTATTTATAATTAATCTTAAGTAATTATGTTAAAAATTTTAAAATTGTCTACTTTGAAGATATTTTAAATTTTATATATTTATTAAATAATTATAAAATATAAATATTTTAAATTTTGAAAATTAATTTAAAATTTTAAAATATAAAATAAATTTTATTAACTAAATTTTATTAATCATAATTCTTATTAATAATTAATGTTAAATAGTATATATTAGTTAATGATAAAGCCATATTAAAAGGAAAAATAAAAATTATAACTAATTTTTACGATTTTATGTCAAGACTGAATTACAAGTAAATCATGCCACGGCAGTTCAGACCGGAGACTGACAAACATTGTGCATGAAGGGCATTATCGTTCATTCACGTGTATAGAAGTGACAGGCCTGATAATCAGTTCAGACTGGCACATTCAAATCCCTGTTCATCTGAACTTTGATACAAAAGAAAGCTGTGAGATGTGACCCTTGTGGTACTAGTGGCATTGTTGGGCCAATTATTAACTCTTAGTTTTCCCAATTTCTTCCGGGTGGGACATGCCGCCCATCAGCTGTCTGAATTTGGTTGGTTTCCTTCCATTTTCAGGGTAAGGAAAGTCAGTGGCTTCCACTTTTCACTGTTAGAAAAAGTTGCGACCTAATGGCTACTAGTGACCTATGAAAGTACTAAAAAAGGGTTCTACAATCTACACTACTCAAAAGAAGGTTAGGCTTCGGTTATAGTTGTTAGAATCGGTAAACAGTAGTTGCCACCCGGGTTAGATTGTGTCTTTTTCCTTTATTGATCTCTTGCCACCGCCGCCGCCACCACCGCCGATCTTTCTTTAGTTTCAAAACTTTATCCTCTTCGTTATAGTTTTCTTAGGTGAACTATTGTTGATTCTCTTAATCATAGTAGTCATCATACCCTAATTGCATCAAAGTTTTTGAATTTATGTTATCTGCTAATTAATAAATTATTAAGAAGTAATAGAATAAATATAAAAGTTTTTATTTAATTTCTCAAAAAGTAAAGTTACTTTAAATTTTATAATATAATTTATACATAATTGCAATAAATATAAATTTGTACTGTAACTTAATCTTTTTCTTGAAATTCCTTTTAAACTAATCCTAAAACTAATTCAACTTAACTATTGCAGCCGCATATATCTTTATCGTATAACAATATCCACACAAATAAGTTGAGGAAACTTTCAAAATGATAAAGAGACGATGAGAAATGTTAACTTTTTTAGAATATAAACCTATTTATACATGAGGTTAAACTTTTTAGTAATCTAATTGAAATATAATTATAATTTTAATTAAACATTAATTAAAATTTAAATACCAATGAAGTCCAAATAATATTTAATATATGATATTGTTCATTATTTATCAAATATCTTACAATAAATTTTAAAATTTCTCAAATTTTACAATCAAGTTCAATTTGATTAACTTATCTCTTTTCTCATCAACCATTCTTTATATATAACTTATTAGGTTCTTCAATATGTTGATAATTCATATAAATTATAACCTAAATTGTATTTAGTTGTAGATAATCAAATACTTTTAATTTGTCTTTAATTTTCTAACTAAAAATATATTAATTGTAAAAAAACTCAAATTTACTCAATTTTGTAATATTGGCTCGAACTTAAAAAATGATGCTAGAATGCTTCAACTTTCAACTTTTAGTAAAAATAGCCTAATGTTAAGTTCTTTGATAATGTGGATGAATTTGCGAGTCACATCAAATTAATTTTTTTGCTACTTAACTATCACATATTGTATTTGTGCCATATATGAATTTTATTATTTAATAAATTAAAATTATAAAAGATCTAAAATAATTGTACAATCCTTCGTATGCTTGGCTTATAATTATTTTAAGGTTTTTGATAATTTAATTTATTAAATAATAAGATACATATGTAGGAAATTACACTATATGGAAGATTATAGGCAAAGAAGGTCTTATTAGGCTAACCAAGCTTTGTTTAATGTGATCCATAATTCCACCAACATGTCGGATAAGTGAGAACTTAGTATGCTAATTCCTCCGTATAAGAACAAAAGGGACATCCAAAGCTATAATAAGTATAGAAGCATCAAACTACTTAGCCACATCATGAAGTTATGAGAGAAGGTGATTAAGAAGAGAGTAAGAAATGATACTCCTATCTCAAAGAACCACTTTGACTTCATTCCAGGAAGGGCCAAGACAAAAGCTTTACATCTCCTCAGAAAATTAACAGAATATTATAGGGACATACAATGTAACCGACATATAGTGTTCATTGATTTAGAGAAAGCGACGTATGACAGGGTAATTAAGGAAATCATGTGGAGTTGTTTAGAAATTAAGGGAGCTCCTATGACCTGTATACGAGATATTAATGATATGTATAAAGGTGTAAAGACCAGAGTAAGGATAATATAAGAAGATACAAGACTTTTTTCTATAGATATTGGGCTATACCAAGGTTCCTCATTGAGCCCCTTTTTGATTGCAACAGTGATGGATGAGCTCACTAAGACTATCCAAGAGGAGGTGCCTTGGTGTATATTGTTCGTTGATGACATTATTTTAGTGGATGAGACAAAAGAGTGAGTCGATGTCAAGTTAGAAATTTAGAGAGATACGTTGAAGTCGAAGGACTTTAAATTGAGCATGGCTAAGATTGAATACCTAGAGTGTAACTTTTCAGGCCATAGGGTGACTTTCGATGTAGAGTTAAAGATTAGTTTAGAAGTTGAAAAAATATTTTAAGTATCTAAGATCTATCATCCAAAGCAATGGAGAGATCAATGAAGACATAGTTTATCATATTAGATCATGGTGGCTTAAATAGAGAAGTACATTAAAAGTTTTGTATGATAAGAATAAACCACTCAAGTTCAAAGGTAAATTCTATTATTTAGAGATTAGGTCAGTCATGCTCTATGGGGCGGAGTGTTGGTCCATCAAACATGTACATATTATAAGCTAATAGTGACAGAGATGAGGATACTCTGTTGAATGTACAACCTTACTAAAAGATATAAGGTCAATAATGTAATGATAAGAGATAAATTAAAAGTGACTAATATAAATAAAAAATTAAGAGAAACAAGACTTAAGTGGATTGGACATGTTGAAAAAAGACACCCTGAAGGTCCAATAAGAAGATGCGAGAAGATTGTACTTAGAGAATGTAATAGAAAAAAAAGGAGGTCTAAGAAGATCTAGGAGAGGTGATCAAGAATGATATGACTTTGTTGGAACTTACCGAGGACATAGTCCTCAACAGAAAACTTTAGCTTACTAGAATATGGATAAAGGATATCACATAGAGATGTCCTTCTTTCTCATAGGTCTTTTAAATATTTGTTTTCAAGTCTTATGTCTTGTGTTTAGACTAAACATTTAATGTGTAGTACTTTCCTCTAAGTTATTTAGACAAAACTTTTTTTTCACTTAGCCTAAATATTTTCTTTTAATGATTTATTTGAATTTATTTATTTGTCTTTTTTATTGTTTGAGAATTTATTTGCTTATTTTTATTTTTTTACCTTGTTATGAAGTTATTGTATTATTTATTTTATTATTTTATTTATATGTTTTTATTTATTTATTTATTATTATTATTATTATGACGATGATTATCTTTTTTTCATGTGGGTCTATCGAAATCAATCTCTCTATAAGTTAGAGATAAGACTACGTACTATTAGACCTTTTCAGACCTTACGTATCAGTGAAAATTTCACTGGGATGTTGTTAATGTTGATGTTGTTGTTTGGTAGCCATGTGACAAAAATACAAATATGGCATGATTCATCACATTATCTACATTAACTAAAAGCTTAATGTTAAGCTATTTTTGCTAAAATTTATATGTGGCCCAAATACAGTATGTGGTAGCATCTACATTAACAAAAAACTTAACATCAGACTAAAAATTGAAAGTTGGAGCATTTTAGTGTTACTTTTTAAAGTTCGAGCTAGTATTACAAAATTAATAAAATTTAAAATTTTATTTATAAATAACCCTTAAATAATTTATATCTATAGATCAAAATTAACATATAGCAATGTATCATAACCACCTAAATATTAAGAATATTAAAGTAATTTTATCTAACCTTTCCGTATATAAGTTTTCTTATAACTAAACCCTTTTAACATATACTTTTTTTTATTAAACATATAATATATAATTAATGTCTACTTTATTTAAATCCAATCATATTAGTTCTCTACCACTAATAATTAGAGATCTCAAGTCAAAGAATAATTTTATATAAGCATTACAATGAGAATTTCTATAAACACATAAATAATGTTCCAAATAGAATTTTCATATAAGATTAGTTTAGTGAACTTGTCTCTAATAAGCACTTATACGTATTTTTAGGTATCTTCTTACTTTAGTCTATAAAATCAATTGCTTCCTTTTTAAGGAAGAAATATAATGTGTGATACCTTTTAGACTCTATTAATGTTTAATTTCAATATAATAATGATTAAGAACAATTAAAAAATAATACATAAATATAATATAAATCTCATCATAATTTTATCTGTAATGTATATTTATCTCATGTATTTTATTATATCTATATGAATATGTATAAGGTAAAAAAAACTTTATTATATCACAAAATTTCAACTAACCCATTAGTTGTAGGATAAAAAACAAGATAAACATGATAAGATTTGTACTTTATAATTTAACTGACAATCCTGAACTATACATGGTCTATTAAATACAATACATCCGTAAATAATTAGTTAAGTACATAAACTTTTTTCATTTTTATTACATCAAAGAAGATAATAGTCTACATTATTATTGGTTGGACTTGATGGATTATTAATTAAAAGTATTTCCATTACTTTGATATAACTTTTGCATTATACAACTTTTACATTTATGAATGCAAAATAATGTATTGATTTATTAAAAATCTAAATAAAAAATCAAATGTAGAACATAACATGCTCTTAACTATATTTGTAGGTAGTTTTGAGTTGATATAACAAGCATTAGATTAGTTTTTCTATGTTAAAGTTTAATTTCTTTTTTTTTACAAATAAACTACCCTAGTTTTACTATATTGTATTAATTAATTTCTTTTAATAGATTAAAAAGAATAAAATAGCTTAACTTCATCTAATATAAAGTAAAGTTAAACTCTTAACCTATTAAATGGGGCAAATCTCTATTGAATTTAATGTTCAAGTTAACTTTATATGCTTATATGACTATACATAGATTCTGTTACAGTTAAATATGGCAAAAGAACTTTTTATTGGAATATAATAAGAAAAGTATTCACCCTCACATGGAAATAAAAAAGGACAAGAGTTAAAACAAATCAAAATTAGATTTATTTATATAAAGAAGACATTATCATTCTTACAGTAAAAGAAAGGGGCAAGGTATTTAAAAATGCAACAAAAATTCAATAGGAGTTAAGAAATTGAGATGTAATTTTTAATCACACGTGCACTAAAATGAATAAAACTTTTAATAATTCTTTGAAACTGTTATCACCTTAATTTATATAATTTAATTAATCGTAATCATAAAACATAAATATATAAGCCCGTGTTATAAAATTTAATATCTATCTTTTGAAAATCATCATAATTGTACAAATGAACACCTTTAATAATATTCGTACGAATGAATTGATATCACAAGACAAGTAGTGTAAAGAGGAGTATATCAGGAATGTTGACTTTTGTGGAACCTAAGCCTTTTATAAAGAGATTTGAGACATGGGATTCGATTCATCTGTTTGGAACTTAAAAAAAGGCATGAATTGAAATCGTGCTTGGGTTTAAATCTTTCTTAACAAATTGAATTCACGTTCCAAAGCCACAACATTATTACTTTTAGTGTAATGCAACATGTTAATGAGTTTCATAGGAATTGCCTTCCCAAGCATGTCCGCTCCTTCTCTGCTACCTTCGTCGTCATAACTGCAACCCCCTCGCCTACTATTTTTTGCTTTCGCCATGGAGTCTAACTCTCTAATCCTTCTCTCCAGCCTCTCAGACATTTACCCTTGAACCTAAACTGTCCTGCTTCCCTTTGCTACCAACATACAAGAAAGAATGCTATAATCCTTTCTACTACTCAAGTCCAGCCGACAACACGCCTTTCCATACCACATCATCAATATCTCTTCTGCTACCTTACTCTCGAGCTTTACTCTCGGTGACCTGAGTTGCTTATTACCCACTTTCCATCGCAACTTCGCAACAGGTCCCTCTAGCTTGGATAATCTTCATACTACAAGTCTAGACAAACCTCTAACTCGCAAGACTTAGACGCACGTGGTGGCCGGTGGGTGACATTAAACCTGAGCTGAAACTAACATATTGTCCACCTAGTGAATCACTCGAACAAAGCATAGTTTCTACTCCTTTGGACATTTTGAAGTCATATTTGGACAGATGGAGAACTACACTTTTTGGTTTCTTTATAGATAAAAGACTTGCATTTCCTGCAATGATACATTGGGCGTTTAACGCATGGAAGCAATATGGTTTAATGAAGGTCCTGGTAAACAATGACGATGTGTTTCTCTTTAAATTTTCCAGCTTAAAGGAAGCTATACAAGTCCTGCAATCTGGACCTCGGCATGTGCAAAACCAGCCTTTACTGCTACAGGTTTGGAGACTTGGACTTAAAACTCGAAGATTTGAAAATAGACAATATATCGATATGGTTAAGGTTACACAATGTTCCGATTGAATATTGGATAACTAGTGGATTAAGCTACCTTGCAAGTTTCATTGGAATACCAACAACGCTTGATCAAGCAAGGGCTGAAACAAAGCACGTCAATTATGCTAGAGTATGTGTCTTGGTGACTTCTTTAACTGATTTGCCTGATATTACTCCTTTAATGAGGTTGAATGATGACTTTAACTTAGAACCCATAGAGGATCAGTTGCGGGTAACATATGCATGGAGGCCACATAGTGGTAAAAAGTAGAAATGGATACATACAGGGAGGACTTCCAAATCAGGTGGTTACTAGGAATTTCTACTAACTAGTGATGAGAAGTATGTGGTCAATGAAGTTGCTGAAATTAGAGTAGCGGACGCAAGCATATTAACGGCTCATAATAAGCATGTTGTGGAGAAATCTATGTAGAAATTGCATCAGTTCAAACTCCTCTTGTTGCAGCCAATGACGTTGAAGCAGGAAAAATAATAGTGCAGGTGGTAGAGCTGAATGAAACCAGCGATATAGCTAATGAAGTACTACAAAAAACAACACAGAAGATGGCATCTAACGCAAACATTATAGCAGAGGGAAATGTTAGAAATTTGGAGAACAAACTCAACGAATCACTGGGACCGTTTGGTTCTACTTTTATTTTTCTGTTTTAGTTTTCGGTTTCTGTTTTCAGTTTTTTTATTTCTGTTTTTCTTTCAAATACAAACAAAAACCTGTTTGGTTGTTAATATTAATATAATTGTATTTTTATCACTGATAATAATTACATTTTAGATAAAACTTAAAGATATATTACTTTTAGTTAAATAAATTTATT
>JANKOD010000004.1:19558280-19570233 GCA_026284645.1 Erythroxylum acuminatum | reverse complement strand
ACTCTACTAATGGTGATGGAGTCTAGCCATCCATTGTGGGCATTTTCCTTCTGAATAGGTGAAATGTAAATTTCCAAGAAGAGAAGCTCATGCTGTTAACTCTCTTGTTAAGATAAATCAAATTTAAAAAGCAGTTCAAGAGAAACCATAAGAAAAAAAATAAGTGTGAATTATAATTTATGCTTTTATTATATTTTATGTATTAATCAGTTTATAAAATTTAAGTGAGGTTAGTTTTGGAAAATTAAAATGATAAATTTTGTAATTATTCGATTGCATCTGAGATAACATCCTGGTGTGATTTTCCAACATGTCCAACCTCCTGAACTCAAAAAGGGGTATCGTTTAGGATGATCATTGAAATAATCTAGCACAGTGTGAGTTGAATACTTCTCTATCTTTGGCTCTTTACTTGACCGGAGAAGCATGGACAGTGTACGAACGTAGAAAGTACCACCATAGAAAGAGAAGTGCCGGCTGTTAGGTTTCACTTTCAGACTCCACGACCGTGAAAAGAGAAGCATGGAAAGTGTCATATTACAGTAGTACAGTGGACTTCTGTATATTTTTGTTTTTTATCATCTTCTTTCTGAAGGCTACCAATTATGTTGGTTGATTGTTCCAACCCTCTTGTTCCTTTTTATTTATTTATTCTTGACTGCTTTCTGTTACATAAAAAGATACAAAAGAGAGAAACGTTTCCTGAAGGAAAGGAGGTGGGCTTTACTTATATGCTTAGCAGCTGTAAAGTGTAAGCATTTAGTGCAATGTAAATACTCCGGCAGTCTTTCCAAAAATAGAGAACTCTTCTCTAGCAGTCAGCATGAGCTTCTCTTCTTGTAGCAAGTGAAATTCGACCGGCGCTTTTATCCAATGCATCACGATTCTCTGTTCAGGCTAATACTTTGGTACATAAGAATCCAAGCTTCTGCTATTAACCATAATAGATGGTTTTTTAAGTTTCTGCAAATGGGTCATGGCTAAATTGGAGATATACAGATAAAAGGCTAAAACTTTTACATGGAGAATACAAAATGTTAAATGAAAGAATCTTCCAGAACCTTGGATCGAAGAAGCTTTAAAATGAAGACTTGATTCTTGTATTTATCAAGATTTGAGAATCCTAATATGAACTGGATCTTATTTCCCAGATCGCCAAGTGGTTCAGAGATAATTGCCAGAGGTTTCTCGAGCTGCTCGATCATTTTTTCTAGTTTCCATTAGCACTGGATATGAATATTTTTGGTCGGCTTCATCCTTCACACAAATAATATCATATTCCGAGTCGATAACCACCACACGCATAGGTTGGGCAACCATAAGAATCGAGTTATGTAAATGCAACCGATATCGTCGCATAAATATCAGCACACAATTAACTAAAAAATATCCTGTCTCGGGGTAACATATAAAACAAAGTTGGCGAAACTACAATGAAAAGTCATACCCAATGCCAAGACTTTAGAATGCCCCGCAAATATAAGCATCTTATATCCATTCTCTTCAAAATATCCATTAATCTACTTGAAAAGATCCAAGAAGTTGAAGCTTTAAAATCATTTACATTCCACTAATGTAAGATTTTATTGTTTAGGAAGGTGATAATATGGGTATCCGCCCAATCCTACAGGTGGTGGTGGTGAAAAGCCTAAAGATTCTTTCTTCATCCCAACTTGCCCATAAGGAATTTGAGGTTGTGGTGGATATGGAGCAGGTACTACGGGAGGACCAGGATATGGAGAAGGATATGAATCATATGATGGCATAGCCTGAGGATACCCGTAGCCAAGAGGTGAAGTCCCAGCATGTACTTTTCCAGGTTGCGAATATCCAGCGGCTGCTGGTAAGGGTCCAGGAGCCCTTGGTGGAGGTAATTGCATCTGAGTTGTTTTACTCTTGTGAGTATCAGCATACTTCACTATCATCATCCTACCCTGGAACGAAATAAAAAACCAGGAGACCAAGGAATAGCAGACAGCATTAGATACAAAACATGTTATTTAAACATCTCGCTCAACTATTATGCAATGTTGAGGGACTGTAGGAAGTTGGGAATGGCAAATACTGGAATCCTTTAAACACACTGGCCATTACAGGTCTTCGAATACCAGTTATTAAGGGGAGGCCATGTAAAATGAGAAAAACAGAAACAAGAGAAATGCGGGCAGATCCAAGGGTTGCCCAAAGAAGGGAATCTACCTTGCCAATTGCATATTTCTAGTTCTACAATCACAGTTACCCAAAAACTCATGGAAGAACTGAGACTTTTTCGCCTCAAATATAAAATAAAATTTGTGAATGTCCTTCACATAAGAAGGGCACTTCCTATAACTGTGGAACAAAATGAAAGTGATCACAGAGACATAGACATACATGTGCTTATACTCACACATTGACATGGACATGCACGCTCAATTAAATGAGTTTTAGTACCTTTCCTTATTCAACTAGGAATCCTATGTTTTAGTATTTTTCTCAACGCTAATAACACTAAGGAAGTTTATTTCAAGTTAAGCTTATGTTGTGTTTTCATCAAATCCTAAAAGTATAATCAAGTGGTAGTCTTTGTTCTTGTTATAAGTAGCCTCAGGTAGTTTTAGAGTTAAAAATATCGCCCAATCTAATAGTAGGTGACCAAAGTGAAATAGTCGGCAGTTCTCATGATGGAGATCAGAAGACCAAAACCTAGAGATCTATCATACCAAATCAAAGGCTGGCATTGAAAGCTTTAGAGCAATGAAAGGAACTCAAACTCCAGTAATTAGAACGATGTTTTAAAGAAACTACAGATTGGTTTGACCCTTTAAGCATAGACACCACCATAAACTAGAATAACAAAAGAGCACATACTGAAGAAGATTTAACTCGCTGTTAACCCATTGGTAGACCAATTCCTGCATATGTTCTAAGACAACAGATCTACATGGAGGATGTAGATGAAGAGGATGCTTCGTTTGCAAAACTTATGAGACATGTAGGATAAGGAAGAAATGGTTATGCTGTCGTAGACAACAGATCTCCATGGAGGATTTAAATGAAGAGGATGCTTCCTTTGCAAAACCTATGAGAAATGCTGGATAAGGAAGAAATGTTTATGTACGACGACAAGGATAGTAGCAACTTCAGGTTAAAGGTATATACTTCTTTTTTAGTGGAAAACTGAAAACTGAGGAATCTTAAGATTGAATCACAGAAGTAAATAAGTTTCAAGTATATGGATATCAAAAAAGGGAAAAGGTGAAACTTTTCACATGTACATCAAAAGGTGGACCTTCTACATGGTGGAAATAATACAGTCCAGAAGGTTCCGTAAGGGTTGAGCATCAGTCGGAACCTGGTAGGAAATGAACCGATTTTACTAAAGAAATTTCTTCCTCCTGATTAGGAACATATTTTATGCCAGTGATATCAAAGATGTCATTAAGGTTAGAAACCTGTTCACAAATATATGGCAGAACTTATGAGACTGAAAAAGGAATGATTTGGGGGAGACTAAAAGCCAGCAAGTTGCCAAATATTTGAAGGGCTTAAATCCAGATATCAAAGACAAAACGTATTGAGAAATTTATCTAAAGCACAAAGTATTGCTCTAGACTCTAAATTGATGTTGTGGAAAAGAATATGCTGGATTATTTTCGCAGGAATTACATGGGGGTAATTATTAAGAACGTGCCGTTCTATATATGGTATGCAATAACCGAAGCAATTACAAATCAGAAGGTGATAGAGAAGGAAGGGGAAAAACTATGAATCCTCATACCAAATCAGTTTCCAAGAAGTTTTTCAAGTGCAACCAATTTGGCCAGAGATCTAGTGATTGTCGTCTACAAAAAGCATTTCGTGTGGTACAATAAGAGAAGGACAATCATGTGATTTGTTGTAGTTTTGATGGCGATGACAAGTATGAGGATGATAGTGATGATGCACAGAGTTACATGATGAGGCGGATGATGTTATCTCCAAAACAAGAGAATAACAGTCAAAGACATCAATTGTTCCAAACTAGGTGCACTATCATTGATTGATTGTTTGATGTGATTATTGAAAGCGGTAATTGGGAGAATATTATTGGGGATGATGTTGGAAAGAGTCTATGTTTAAAGAATGAAAGACATTATAATCCATATTTCATTAGTTAAATTAAGAAAGTAGAGAAGATTCCAGTAATAGAATGATACAAATACAATGTACCTTGTCTATGGGCAAGTCCAAAGATGAGGTATATTTTAATGTAGTGGATATAGATGCTTGTCACTTGTCACTTAACAGACCTGGACAGTTTGATGTAGCAGCCAAAGATTATAGATTAGAAATGTCTTCCAAGTTGGATATAGATGGCATGAAGTTTACCTTATTGCTATTAAAAGAAGGCTTTAAACCAAAACTTCTAAAGTGGAGAGAAGTCGAAGAAAGTGCATGCTTTGGTTATGAAATAGGTGCTGACATCCAACGAAGATTAAAAAAAATAAGAGTATCCAGACGTAATTAACTTGTTGCTACAAGATGCTCAAATAAAGGACAAACATAAACGAAAGGGAGCTAAATTCAAGAATAAAAAAGCAATATACCAACATCAAAGGATACAAATATTTGGTAATAAAGAATCACATTATGGTGTTTCAGAAAAAAAGAAAGAATTCTAGTAGACTTATAACAAGCTTCAAACCAAAAGTACGGACCACATCAGATTTTTGGAGATCAACGATAATGCTTATATTGTAGACCTAAGAAATATGATATTTCCAAAATATTAAATGTGGCATATATTAATCCATTTTGATTATCCAAATGTCAAAGACAACAACTCAAGGTCAAATTTTTCTTAAATGGAGGGGAATAATTGGGATGTGTAAACCAAATCAAAAGAGTTCTAGTATTTTCCCTATTCAACCAGGAATACATACTTTTCTTATTTTACTAAGTCTTTCCTTTCAATATTTTCTTCATTCAACTAAGATATTCTAGGTTTCAATTAAGATATTTCTATTTCTTTTGGAAGACAACATTAATAACACTACAAATTTTTATCTTAATTTGAGTTTATGTTGTATTCTGAAGTTTTTTTATCAAATCCTCAAGTCATTGTTGAGTACCAACCTTTATTTTCATGATTATACGCTGCACTATGCACAACCATATAGAGGACAATATTACCATCAATTAAATATATTCCCTGAAAAAGGTTGATTGCTCTTGAACATTTTTTTACTTCTCCAAAAACCGCTATTTACTGTTCAAAGTATAGCAGTAAGGTCCTGGGTCATAAGTTAAGTCAACTTACAGTGCCTCACTAGCTGCAATGTACACAATCTAATTGACTCATGAAACATCTAAATATACTGGTTCGATGTCTCTGGGCAATGGTGAATGAGCTATTAGGTTCCAATACTTACATCAAAATATAGTTGGCTAGTCATTCAGAAGATTTGGCTACCCACTAACAACAATCACTACAGATATGTGGTAAGGTAATGCCCTCCCAAAGAACATTTTGTGATCAGATATCAACTTACCCCAAGCATTTTTTGTGGATCATCAATAGCCTTCTTTGAGGCCTCTGCCGTTCTGTATGTAACAAATCCAAACCCACTGCACAATTGAAGGGGGAAATAAAATGACTTAATTGACAAATAGTGGCGTAACTAAGAACCAGATAACATCCTACAAATGAAATTTCATCCTCAATGTACTCATACAGGCACAGATGTAACAAGACAAAAAGTACAATACCGTGATTCATTAGTATCTTTGTCATAAGCAACTGAACCTTCTTCGATCTCGCCATGCCTAGAGAAGTAGTTAAGCAGCAACTCACTTGTAATTTCTGGTGCCAACCCCCCTATGTAGAGTTTCCTGTGGGATAGATCAGATGTAGCATTTGCCCCCGTCAACCCTTCACAAGCTAAATTACAAACAGCCATCCGCCCCTGGAATAATATCATTTATAAGGACGATCAATAATAAGATTATAGATAGGAGGCTATTCACAATTGTCTAGAAGTTATACAATTAGGCTAGCAACCAACAAGTGCCTGGCTACCATTGCAAACATTATATGAACGGGAATCACAAATAAAAGTGAAGGACGTCATTCTTCCATACAATTATGCAATAAAGTTATTAATTAGTGACCAGAAAATCCAAACCAAAAACCTTGTAGATGATTAATGGTGACCAGACAGTATCCAGGAAAAAACAATTGTCCTAATTAATTAACCAAGAATGCTACCATGTAGATACCGCATGCCAATGTTTAATTGTGTGTGCATGAGAGAGAGAGAGAGAGATTAAAGTATCATCTCATTTATCTTAGATAAGGCCTTGTAGTATGTCTATAAATAGTCATTTGCCTGGTGCCAAGAACTGTATCTCATATTAGGGTTGACAGTGTAACTTATATGGAGCCGGATCAATTTGAAATGCATCCATTTATTTTTAGGACACCTTGGTCATTGATCGTTATCATAAAGCTGTCCATCAAATCATACAGCATTCATCCTCCAACAAGTCTCTTTCTTAATGCTTATCTATTACTCCAAGTATCCTACGACACACAAAGCATGCTGCAACATGCTCAAGCAGATATAAGTAATATCACCTAATGCATAACATTATGTTGGTGAAAAAATTCAATAAAATCCAAATAAAATAATCATGTATGTTAATTTAAAAAATAAAATGCTTACATCAATCATCTTGCTTGGAGCCACAAGTGCTTTATGTGCTGATTCCATATGTTTGTAAGTAATGAAACCATAGCCACGTGATTTTCCGGATGCTTTATCATAAATAACAGCACCTTCTTCTATTTCACCATGTACTTGAAATGCCTGAAGGAAAAAAATATAATTGATCAAACTGTTTAAGCTCTTAGAAGACATGGTAATAAATTAAAGCAAAAAGTAAGAGGGTTTTTTCACAAAAAATTTTGTTCAAATTTTGTGTGATATAGATAATCATTCCCGTGGCACACAAAAGCACACACAACAATCAGCAATGCACTCACAGCACACAATGTTTCTGAGGTAGTATTCCAGGCCAAGCCACGAACAAAAAGCTTTCGATGGACTGGATCTGCTCTGGCCAGAGTTTTAATTTCTTCAGCAATTGAAGGATATTGGGACCCTCTTTATACCTCAACATGCAAACAAACACACACGCACAGCGTCAATCACACAGACATACAGTTGAAGCAGCAGTTTTACATGCCATCATTCACTAGGGACAAGGAAAACATTCTATACGGAAATGGTTAACATTTCATTGTTGAAATTAGATACACAGAAAAGAAGCACTCCATACCTCGCCCATCCCTCTTCCAAGACATTCAGAGAAGAGGGGGAAAAATCGAAAGAAATAAAGAAAGAGAGAGCCTACAAGAAAAGCAATGATCCAAAGCTAAGACAGCATTATCATTTTCAGTCACAAGATAAGTGTTCGTACTAATATAAAAAATATAACTTGAAAACACTAACTTTCACTGAAATGAAAGAGGGTACAAAAAGACAGAATCGAAGCTTAAGTTTAAATCAGAGCAACAAAGTGGTGCTTTGTTTCTCTCCTAGCAGCCTTTTAACGGGTATAATACTAAATCGCAATTATACTCGTCATCACTGCAAAATCAAATCTTGCAGTTGGATTTATATTGTTAATCAATTCCAGTTCTTATAATTTGAATTCAAGGTCTAAATACTATCAACGCCACAAAACAAAAATATCAAACAACGAATCTTACGCGAATTGCTAAAACTAGAAAAAGAAAAGGCCAAAGGGGTAAGAAACGAAAGGAAATAATTATGATAAAGAAAAGAATTAAAGATAAAGATAAAGATAGACGCACAGCCTAGAGAGAAGATCGATAAGCAGGGATTTGCTGAGAGGGTCAAGAAGAGAGCGAAGGTTTTCAACTGTTGTAGATGAAAAATCACCGCCGTTATTCAAGTCATCCATCTTCCTCTTCTTCATGTCCTCCATCGACAACCAAGTTCGCCGGCTAATCGAGAAGAGGGTTTGTCTTTTGAACTAAGCAATCTGATTATTTCGTGTCCGTATACCGTGTAAATAGACGAGTAACAAATCAACTCCTAGTAGACAAAGAAGTTTGACAGGTGCATTGGTATTTATAGTCTCCTATTTCATATATGTTCAACAGAAAGAAAGTACTGTTATTCATGGGTTATAATTTGTGCTATTCTATAGTTCTCATCGTTGGCTAATTTGTGAATTTTCTCAAAAGTTAATTGTGAATTCAGGACTCCTTTTAGTATTAGAAATATTTGTTTAACAATACACTATTATAATCTCTCTAACGTCTTAAAAATTAGAATTAAAGAAAAGCTAATCATTTTTCATATATCTTTAACGAATTTGATACAACTCTTATCTTCTCAAATAATTACTAAATTTGAGTTTAATATTTTCATATTTCAAGTCTACATAGAGATGTCAATGGGTCGGGCTAGGGCGGGCCACCGACCATGGACTGACCTACCTGTCGTTTACCTCAATCAGCCTGAGCACTTTTAGCCAGTGACTCGGTCAACTTGAGCCGGACAGGCCAAAATTGGCATTCATAAGTCCACATCTGCTTTATATATTTACTTATAATTAAAACTATTTAAATTCACCTTTTCAAAGTAAAATTAAAAATTCTCTTTCAATTTTTAGTTCACTCTTACAAAACATTTTAATTATTTCTTTCAATTGTTTACTATTTCATATAAATCAATCAAAAGAGAATTAAAATTAGAACAATAAGAATCCCATTAGAAATACCTAATAAGCAATACCAACAAAGATAATATTGTGACTAATGCATAATAAGCAAGAATAACAAAATTATATTATCAACAAATATTGTGTAATGATTCATTTTGCACACAACAATAATAAAAATTACGCATATCCTATATATAATAAACACGAGAAACCATAGCAACTTTATATAAAGATTTTACAACAATATGTCTTGTTAATAAATTTGACACTTTTTATCTTATGATCTATTATTTCGATCAATTAATATTATGGGGAATTTTATAAAAATTAATAGTTAGATTTTTTTAACTAATAGACTAAAAAGAAAAAGATAATTCATACTAATAAAACAAATTCTAGCCACACCCTATATATGTATACTGCGAACAACTCTACTAACTCCCATCCTGTTACTGTCTGAAACCTTCGACCTCCTACTTCATTATCAGGAAGAATGCAATTGTAGTCACCGATTAAAAGCCAAGGAATATTGATTGTAACTGCCATGGAATACAAGGTTTTCTATAGAGTATCTCTTTGAAAACCTTTAGGACCTCTTCTTCGAACCAACTGTTTGTGGTGCTAATTTCTCCAAAGGTTTAGCCTTGCCCTAAATTTCAGTACCCATGTAGACCATTTGTTTATTGGTTATTTCCCCCTCTTCCATAATTAGGTTAATTTGAGCATTGGGAGCAATTGTAGGAATGATTTGTATGCTGTCTGGTCTTAACTCATCTTTAGAATGTTCCACTTGTTCACATATTTGAACGTCCTTCATCAATTTGTCATCTCCTATTTTCTCCTAAACTGTCGTGGTGTAATGAGAATGTTATGATAAAATTGCATAAGTAATTGGCTTAGCACATTGTCCCTGTGTTAAATCTTCAACTGCCTGCACATATTGGACTACTGCCCGCCCTGTTAACCCTTTCCTTCCTACTGATTACATTTTGCTAAAGACTTATTTGTCAAAGGATCAACAAAATCTACTTTCTGGCTATCCGTTTCACTCACTGCTGGATACTCCTTGCTTGTAACATCAGAGTTCTTAGATTCTAACTGCTCTTTTGATGTTGTTACTTGCTCAATAGATTCTAACTGCTCAACTAATACTAACTACTCAACATATTCTAACTGCTCGTCTATTTCTAACTACTTAACAGTTACATTTCCCTCTACATTCATGTTATCAAGAGGCCTATTCACCAAATCTAATGCCAAGACAACATTAGCAGAAATGTCTTCAACTGCCTCACATTGCATCTCCAAGTTAGCTTTAGGAAGGATCTCCAACTTATTTGCTGACAATTCATCTCCTTGCTCAGGAATGATCCTCTCCCCAGAAACTTTATGCTTTAAGGATTGCTCAGGAATGATCCTATTACCTCAACTACTACTTGTCCTTCTGAGGTCTCTGGTTCATTGACACCCATGAGCTCGTCGTGATTCCCAGATCCGAACAATTTTTCAGTAGGCTTTTAGTTTTTCTTGTTCGTGCTGGGCTTCCAAGGATAGGAAATAAATACAACATGCTTTGTAAGTTCACCATCTGCTCCTAACTTCATGATAGGTAACTGATCAGGAAGAGTGGCGCCTCTTCTCACCTTAACACAAAGTTTAGCATCCAGAAAACTCCCACCAATGTAGACGCCCATACATTTACTCCTGCTTTGAGGAGTTCCACGGGAGGAGTCAGGATGCCATCTTTTATGGAATTAGGGAAGTGTTGTAGCTCATCTCTATTGCATTGGATTCGAGGTTTAGATTTCCACGCTTCAATAGTGGGTTTCGTCGAAGCCTCCCGCGTGCTACCCCCTATCTTTATCACATTAGGCGAAGATGGAAAAGCTGGGAAAGCCTCCAAGGACAAATTAGGAGTTATGTTGCCCTCATTGTCCATCCTTAAGCCTAAAAGACCCTCTAAAGGAAGAGCATTCAGTGCCTAAGCTGGGGAAGCGATGTTTCAAATTGATGGTAGCAGGTGGGAAAATTTTTAGAAAAGGATGGAGTAAGGGTAGGATGGTAAAATTTAGTGAGAAGGTAGAGAACTAATTTCAGTGAGAGAACTACATTGTCTAGTGGTCCAGTTTCTTGTATCCACATCCAACCTCAAAATCTCACTTGAATTATTTTCCTCAAGAAGGTTTACAAATGCATTATCTATGTGGAAATTATCAGTGTGATTTCCCATCCTTAAAATTATCATTCAAAATTTTAAATCTTGAGCTTGGTTTTTCGTGCCTCGGGTTTCATCTTGACACATTGGGGAGACCCGTTCGTGATTTGGATTGAGTTCCACCATTGTTGCCTTGATCTTGCCCTTAAACCTTCTAATTTCTACTCCTTTGTGATTTTTTAATCATCATCCATGACACATAAAGTTTTGACCCTTTATTATTATGTGAATGGTTTGCATTATCAACATTGTGGCTTTCATGAGTAGTCTTTTATTTCTCACAATTGGCCTCCTCTTTAACTTGTTTATATTATTGTTCACACTCATCTTCCTTATGCCTTGATCGACCACATTTGTAGAAATGAGTCTAAGGCCTTCATATTGCACTTTCCATACTTTCCCTCTCATTCGAAACATTGATAGGAGTGGCTTCTTAAAATCCACCTTCACACTTATTCTAATGAACTTTCCCCCTCCTGCTTCCACTGTATGCTTATCAATGCAAATAATTTTCCCAAATTTTTCACTAACTTTCTTGAGAAATTTATCATCAAAGTATTCTCCTGATAGGTCGGAGATCCTTACCCAAGCAGTGAGGAATCTTATAGGTTTGTCATTCGATTCAAAATTTGGTATCCATTTTTTAATGGCGACATAGTGGTTGTTAATAACTTAGTGGACTTAGGTGAAAAAAGGGTTGTAGTCTTCCACATTTGCAAACCTTGCCATATAGTAATTATATCCCACACCTATTAAGGATAATTCATCCCTAAGTGCCCATTTTTGTTTAAGTCGCTTCATGAGTTGCATGTGTTGATTTATGTCTTATAGCCAATCGCTTTGGTCATAGTTTAGTGAAAATTTATTTAAAGGCATACTTTATCTTGTAAATGTTTAGATGTATATGATAAAGTCCATAGGATAATTATGCATTGCAATTGAAATTATAATGAGATTATAATTATGAGATTCATATTGCATTTATGTATTATTCCTAAATGTTCTTAGTCATTGTTCTAT
>JANKOD010000004.1:19538816-19550665 GCA_026284645.1 Erythroxylum acuminatum | reverse complement strand
GGGTTGCATTCAGGGAAGAAACATTAAGAAATTACATGCTTGACATGTTTTCACGTTGATGACTAGTCAATTCAAACTCATTATTATTGATAAATCTTCATCTTCTTAACCTTTGTAGGTTTAGGTTCCATAAAAGTTTAAATAATGTTAAAATCTTGAAAAGATAAGTTTGGAAACGTCATAATTGATTTCTTGTAGGAATCAAAGCTTGCAAAAGGTGGCACTAATTAGATTATCACAATTCTTACTCCTACAGAACTTAGATTTATGATATTATCTCATGATATTGGACTTAAACTGATCACCCTTGAATTTGAGCTTTTGATCTTCCAATGTCTTCCTCAAGCTTAAATTCTCCTTTTTCAGGTCTTTCACCTTGATCTTCAGTAATGTCAATCATTTTATGAACATTTTCTCTACCATATCTTGCTCTTTCTTGAAAAATATAGTCATTATAGAAGCTAAAAAAAGGCAACATTAACTTCTTCCATCTCTTAGATAACCTTGTGTTACTCCTCATATACCTTATCATAGTAGTCGATCATATAGTATGTCAAATGTTAGTTAAATGAAAAAAAGTATATATAAATCTCTTTATATTAATAAAAAAAATCATCCTATGTAGACTTATATCATAATATCTCTAAAGGAAGTTTAGTTTGTTCTCTTTTAGGCTTAATAGTTGGTCAGATGGATGAATGTATGAACCATCTTTGAACTAACACCTACTTCTTAAACATATTATTGGTCTTCTTCATATTCCACTATAGGAAGAATATTTAATCTTCCTTTGTAAACTTAGGAACATCATAAAGAGTGACCACATGCTCTACCCAAAGAGTGATAGGTATGACTTAAGTAGTGGATGGTATGGTGATAGGGATGGTAAGAGTAAGAGTATAAATGGTTATCTTGATCAAAGTGACTTCATTATTTTGAGTAACTTTTTTCTTTTTCTCCCTTAGTGAAGAACTTTGTTAGGCTTTTATCCTTAGCATACCTAGTGAAAATGATCATCCAATTCATATATATAAGTACAAATAATAGGGATTTGAGAGGGCTAGTCAATATAGGAAACTTAAAAATAGAACAAAAGAAGAAACCTGTAGGCTTGCACTCTATATAACAACCTTACTTTGATCAAACTAGGCTCACTAATAAGGATGAGAAGGAATATGATCTTGGACGTTGGAAAATCTTTTAGATAAAAGTTGTAAATTTATGTTATCCTTATCCTAATGATTGAAAATGTTGCTTAAACCTTGCCAAATAACCTTAACATCTCACATCATCATTGTATTCTAGAGGGAAACAAATCTATCCTTCAAAATTAAGTAGACTTTTGGTATCATGAGAAGGTGACATATGAAGGAAGTGAATTTGGGGCAAATGAATTATATGTTGACTTACCTCAAGGTTATGAAGAGGTTCAAATTGATTCATATAATTGTTAGAGCTTTCTAAACAGTGACTAAAACCCATGTAAGGAGGAGTTTGATGTAATTTTGAGGAGGCTATATGAAATAGTAAGGCATGAACAAAGTGAAAAGATAATAGAATGAAAATTAGGAATGATGTTTAATATTGCAAAGCAATTTAAAGAATCTATAACTGATTATTCAATGTTATATGGATTCAATATCATATTCAAGAATTATTAATCTAAGAGTCATATATAGATGTATTGAGGGCTGCAAATGGTATTTATTTAGTATTTATGATAACAATGATAAGTGTTTCAAGGTGAGAGATTATAACCTAAATCATTATTAATTCACCACCAGTAAACCAAGATTAGTTTCATCTAATTTCAAATTTCAAACATTAAAAATTGGATAAGCCTGGTATTAAGATAGCTAAAATGGTTAAAGAATATAGTAAGAAGCCCAATATTTTAATGAATTACTAAATGTGTAGGGTTGATGAGAAGGTGTACAAAGAAATAGCAAGGGATTATATAAATGAGTATGCAAAGTTGTATGGCTACATTGATAAGTTGAAACCAGGAAATACAGTTGGACTTGCAAAAATTTAGGTATCAAAAAACCAAGATTTAAATATTATGTAGTTTAATAGGTTCTATATATGTTCCTATTCAATGAAGTAATGGTGGTAACATCTTAGGCCTATTATAAGTATGGATGACCTTTTTCCTAAAGATAGAACATCAAGGACAATTACTCACTCATATATACAGATATGGTGAAGAAAGCACGAATCCTAGTTATGAATAACAATATGTGTGGAACATTTAACTGTTAGATATTGCTAGCTAGAGATAGGCTAGTAATCAATGTGGTAAAGACTACTAAAACCATGCTTATAAAAAGGCATACAATAAAGATATAATATATAAATAACTAGAAAACTAACATTGTTCTATCAATCATCAAAAAACTTAAAAAAAGGAAAAAAAGATGCAATAAAGTGGAGCATACTATAAAATGGTGATAAAGTAAATTAGCTTAGAAGGGATGATGCCATGCACACTATTTAAGTTACAATATATGGTAAACATGATCCTTTATTAAGTTACAATATATGGTAAACATGTATATATAATATTGTATCTTGTAACATAAAGCAATAAAATCCTAAATCATTTTCTTGGAGTGGTGAATTGCAGTTGTATATACATATTGATAAGCATATAAGTCTCTTGTCCTATATGCATTTGTTACCTCCTAATGATCATGAAGCCAAATAACTTCTAACCATGAGAGTGATGCATAGTATACCTAAAAGGTTAAAAAGAAATGAAAAGAATGAACCACATAACAAAGAAACTTATATGCCAGAAATTGTAGAAACAAATTTCTTAATTTGAAAAATTCCTATAAATAAGAAATGTGGTTACAAAACATCAAATAAATAAAAGTATCATGAAAGTGGGATACAATAACTTTAGATGGATCGTTTAATTTCTAATTTAGCTTTATATACAACTTAGTACTTTGAGATTGAAGATTAGTTTTGATGCGTGTGGTATGGAGGATCAAGTTTTGACGACTTGTCTCACTAAGGTTTGAGTTTGAAAATGAGATTTGAATTACTGACTTGTCTTACTTGGTCACTTTCCTCTTACAAGTAACTAGTGAGAATTTTCGACACTAATTCTCATGATTTCTTAATTAATGCTCCTTCATCTCCTCTTTGATTTTTTACTTCCAAAATGCAACTTATAATAATTAAATTTAGATTATATGATACAATTTTCTACTTAATAAAGATTAAATTGTTTATTTTTGTAATATTACGAACTTAATTTAATGTTACAAAATATTAGGAGTACATTTTAGTATGAACTTAAGAGCTATTATGATATAAAAGGAATGGGGCACAAAGCTGCTAGTTGAAGCAACAATCTTGTATGGTATAGCCTCTTCTGAACTAGTGGTTTAATAAATCCATTTATCTACTTAAGTTCAGCCTAACAGCGCCACAGAGCTAGAATTTCCTCTACAAACATGCTTACATGTAAACGGATAGAATTTCCTCTTACTGATGCGAGGCCAAGCTAATAGGTGAGTATCAAAACTGCAATCCTTATTATGTACAACAAAATTTGTCATCGTAAGCAATAACATACAGCTAGGATCTTCTGTTTATTTTATTCCGTCCCTACTCTATCTCATCAATCTCAGCCATCTATTTATATGAGTTTCGCGTAAATATAACTGAGATTCATGAGACAGAATAGAGACAGGATAAAATGAACAGGAGATCCGGTCGTAATAACATGCATGCTATGTTTTCTATCTGATACACAACTTCGAAGCTGGACGCCACGAGAGCCAAGTTTTTAAGCCTGTTATGTACCAAGAGCACAGATCATATCCACTTTTATCTTTTCTAAGTACTCGTTTCGAGGAGTAGAGTTATTACAAATGATTTTCTTTTCTTTACTGATAAAACTTTGTAATTTCTGTTCTGATGTAGCTGTAATTCTGGAAATAAATTACGCGGAATCCCGCGACCTCGGAATTTCTTGAAGCCCTAACTGATCTTAGATGGGAGTGGGTATTGTTAGGACTTCCTGTCCCTGAAGTGGAAATCTCAACTTCTTCAACGCCGAATTCTGGCTCGTATTGGGACTAAAAGCCCAAGTTTTAATTATTCAAAAGGCTATTTTTTGTTTTCTGTTGCTCATCAAACATCATCTTGAGTTGTCTGCCTTGTTCTTCAATCCGTAGTTGTAGATTTCTTTGAATCTAGCACAAACATTGCAAACGAGGCAAGTTCAAAAATGTCAGGAATTTGTGTTAAGCTTCTCCCTGCTTTTTCAAACCTTCACTTAAATAAAAAGACGAGCCAAAGATTCTTAAAAATGGGTATTGGCTAATCAACGAACTAAGTAGTTGTTATGGTCAAAGAATAAAAAATGTTTTGTTCATGGTTTAATAAGCATAAGAAGCAGGCGCAACTCCCAAGTAAACTTTAACGCAGGCAAGTTCAATTCTGAAGAATAATAAAAAATGAGTCAAACAACATTCACTTAACAAGGAAACTCCACTGAATTACCTCCAACTGCTCGTGTAGGCGTCTCTGGACATCTAGTTGCAATTGCAGTGCTTCTCTGAGATGTGTGCTGCTGCAAGAGGTATCATTAACAGTAGACACGTTCCAGAGTCAAATGTTTGCCCATGCTAAAGAAACCAGAAATATGTATTGATAATCTAGAAGAAAACTAGTTTACCTTTTCACATCGAGGTGCTGCATTTCGCATGTGCTATTTCTTTTCTCTGCCCTCCCTGCAATAAGAATTTCATTTGGTTCAGAATCATCCAACAATTTAAGTAGAATAACCTCTCTCCATTGATTCAAAAGCGTGCAGATCTGCAGCAAAGAGGATCTGGAAAAACATCAAATATTTAACCATTTCATATAGAAAAATGCTAATAGTTAGCTTAACATATGAGTAATAGTGCCACATTGCTTATATAGAAACCTAACTAAACAGAATTTAGGTCACACGCAAGATCTTCTACTAGACGACTGTGCAGGGTGTATGAGATCTAAACGATTGCACCCAATGACTAACATTGTCCAACAAATTCTTAGCCATCATCAAGCATAACAAGGGCTAAAACTTAACCAGTTAAACCCATCATCACAAGAGAAGAGTTTGGTTGAATACTCGGAATAGAGACCGAAAGGAAAAAAAAAAAAAAGGATAAGTAAACTGAAGGATCATGTAATTAGATGCAAGTACTTGATGTATAAATCTTGCCAACTTAATGTATGGCATTATAACTCTGAATGAAGGTTGCCAAAGTTTGTACCAACAGATACCACAGTCATGAATATTAATTAGAACAAGGGCTTACCATCAGCAGAATATGGCATGTATTTTGCAGTTCTATATTTCTGCAGGGTCAGAGAAGCGACAGTTCAGAGCACTGTAACAAATATCTGAAATGGTGGCCTAGAATAACGTAGCTATTGCAAAGTGAGTTATTACCTGCAAATGGCTTTTCACATGAAAGATAGTCAAACCACCTGAGTCCATCAGCTTCAGTATAGCCTTCGGTGTTGCTTCTACAAATCATGCAATCAATTTGCTCATAACCAGATGATAAGTTTACTTCTTAGTTGACTAAGAGCTTCTGTGTTGGTTACTTACTATCAGCACCTCCAAGGCGATTTACACACTCCACAAACTTCTCATGAAGATCTTGAGTCCATCTTATTCTTGTTTTATTGGGAAGCACCACTCCAGTTGGCACCCGATTGCCAGAACATACAGAAACACCTTCGGAAGAAACCCTTGAAGGCAGCTTCTCCTGAATGGAAGAGAAGTTCAGCTGTGCAAATGAAGAATCACACGGAAGAACATGTCTAACCTGTGAGAAAGCAAGTAGCTGTTGTCCAATTGGATTGTTGATAAAAATGCAACAGTAAAACGTAAAATTGATGTACATACTCTGTGCTCTTGACTTCCCTGGGAGGGAACTGAAAAGTGACTCCCAAAAGAGGCAGGGTCAAGACTGATCGACTTGTCTAGCTCATGCTTGTTATACAAAGCACCGTCGGACTGACTTTTAAAGGACTTGCCGTAAAACTTATGGCGGTGATCATACCCAGGAAATTGAACTTTTACAACTGACTGCAAGGTGTTTCTTGGTTCAAGGTTATTGTTCGTCGTTTCTTCTGTTTCAATAGAATAATTTTCCTTGACAGAGTTATGTGCAGGGATTGATGAAACATAGGATTTGGAGTACTGAGAAGACAGAGGACTGTCAACATGATCATCGTAGTCCAGGAAGCCCATGTATCGTTCTGTTGCATAAAAAGCTGAGGCTGGTGAGTCGAACCTGCTCATTATGCTGGTAGATGGTTTATGAGGCCTCAGGTATTTCTGTTCTGTGCCTGCCTCCAAGTCATGCGACTGAACACAATTTACCATGTTCATCCCCAGATGGTGATCATAATATTGGGAGGAAAGATTGCTGAACTCACCAATCAGCCCATGATTTGGTTGAACTCGTTCTTGGAAATCAATTCTCGATGTGTTCATTTACAAATGAAAATATTTGCAACGGTAATAGATCAACAGGAAAATCTAGCAGAGAGAAACCTTGTTTAGATTTCTTGGCTAGCATCAAAAAGTGTATCAGAATGCATACTACTGCCAATTATATAAGCAGTGAAATCCGCGCAAGATACACGCAAAATCTGGCAGCAAAAAGAAAAGCAAAGATGCAGATAAAACAAACATATTGAATTCAAATGCCTGAAAAGAAATCTTTCTGATATTCCAAAAGACTTCATGAGTAAGAAATGAATATATGTACCCACAATGAAACTGTGTAAGCCCTTTTAAGTGGATAGGAATGAACAATGATCTATTGACATAACCTAAGCAAAAATAACCAAATAAATAAAATCCATTAAAAACAAACAGACAAGTACAACTCAATGTTGTCTTCTGTAGAAAAAGAATCAACTGTCTTCTGGTAAGTTTGAAGGATCCCAAACAAAATTGTTCTCCAAGTGTTGTAGATTTAAAAAATAAGAAGAAATGGCGAATAATGTTACGGGCTTCTGTGACTGTTGCTGAATTATATAATGGGATACTTCGCATAAATTCACTGCAACAGATCTGCTAATATTCCTGCCTGCTAAAGGTGCGGATAAAATCACTTTAGCCAATTACCAACAATATATAAACGATACAGAAATATGAATCGAACTTTTTATCCTAAAACAGAGAGATAAAATTCCTTTTCCCTTCCCTTCCCTTCCCTCCCCTCAAGACTGCATCTTGAAAAGTATGAATCCGGAATTACGAAAAGTTATTACACTGTTGTTTATTTTAATGTCAAAGTACAAATGAAACGCGACAGTGAAGATTCTGAAACAAAATATTGAGATAGATAACTAAAAACTACTCCGTCCCATTTTGAAGTAGTTTTAAAATACCAGTCGAAATATGTATATATTTTGAGTCAAATATATCTCATTGCACGATTATGAATTGCATATATTGATTTACGAATGGTTAGTAGTAGAATCTTGATATAGTTATACTTGAGTTAATATTTTATTTTGTGTACCTTATGGTTTAATTAATATGTATTTAAGGAGTTGTGGCAATGAATTTTCCAGTAATTAAAAGATATATTACTAAAAATTAAGAGATAATTGTTCAAAATATCCTAAATTGTACATGTTCTATTAATTATTAACAAACTTAAAAATTTGTTAGAATGATACATAAACTATTTAAAATAAAATGAGAATAGCACAATTCCTCGAGTGGGAATAGGTCATATTCAAAACAATTAAACCATGTTTATTTTAGATAATTTGGGAATTTTTTGTATAAAATTTTAATTTGTTGATATTAATTGATAGAATATATACCGATTATTATTATTTTAATAAATATCTCATACGTAAATTGAAATTGAGGTAGGCATATTGCATTGCTCTCAAGTTCGCAAGCTTAAACAAACAAATAGTTATAGTGCGTAGGTTGCCCCCGATGAAGACATTTTGACACTCAAGTTAGTAAAAGCAAATGGTGTTAAGTATGCAAGAGAATTCTTAAAGTGAATTAATGATGATTGTAATGTATACTTACCTGGGGGTGTCTCCTTTTGTTTTGTTTTTAATTAATCCTTAAGAAGTAGAGTTAAGTTCTAACTATCTAGGTATAGCTGAATCCATCTCTATAAGAAGCTTGATTAATCTTTGGTTGCGACCCTATTTCTACATTTAAATAAGTTATATCTTACTTGATTTCATCCTTATGAATAAATTGAATCTTATTTTTTAAGCATCTATGAGGCTTTTAAATAGGCTAGATAATGGTAGGCCTAGAAAAGAGATCCACATAAAGGAGATATAAGTCATCAAGCTTAAATAAATAAATTGGAGTCGGCTAAATAAATCGAGCTCATCTCATACACATGTTATATCTCCAGGTTTATTCTTTTTAAACTTTACTAAAAAGTAAAACTAACAATAGGTATGTTGAAACATTGTTTTATCATGGTAACTCTTTTGAGAAATTTGAAAATCAAGTAGCCCTCCTTCATTTGTTTAGGCCTTCCTCTTACCACAAGAAGATTCCATTTATATGAATTTCTTTCACATTTAGAGAAGATTTAAAAGAGGTAATAGAGCTCTTTCATATGGAAGCATAGTGCAATTGATCGAAACTATTTAGAAATCAATACATATTTATTGGAGTTCACACATTTTCCTTTCTAAAAAATTAGTTAAAACTTTGGAGGAGATAATGAGGAGATTTTTATAGGGAAGAAATAATAGGGGATGATTTAAAGTCAAGGTTAGATGGAGGGAATTGTGTAAACTAATTGATAAAAGGGGTTCAGATATAACCCTAATTAATTTAAACAATAAAGTATTGCGAGGGAAGAGAATATGGAGGGTCTTAGTACATAAAGACTCCCTCTGGATAAAGTGGATGTGCAACTACTTCTTGAAGGGGTGAAGCTTATGGGGATTGTCATTAAACCCATCTATGCCTACTTCTTAAATCAATTGCTTAAACTAAGGGAATCTATTGAACAAAATATTAGTTAGATAGTGGGGGATGGGGAAATAGCCATACTATAGTTTGACAATTAAGAAAGGGGAGGACTCCTAATAAGGAATCAAATGGTAATTTAGGCTTTGATAAATATCCCTAATAAGGCTAGTGTGCGTAGATGGATAAATGATAGTAAATGGGATAATTACCTGAGAGGAATGGAATAATGACTCCCTTAATACCCCCAAAAGCCGTACTAAATGGATCACTATAAATGGAATAATATGTTAGTGGGAAGTTTAGTAACAAGGCATATAGGGAATGGATATGGACTAAAGAACCTACGATCAGATAGACTAAGCTAATATGGAATGGATGCCTCATGCCAAGAACCTCCTTCTTTCTACAGATGGAAATGAAGAACTGACTTCGTACTTTAGATAGACTAAGCTTTATGAATCTACCTAGTACTTGCCCTCTTTGTAAGGAAGACTTGGAATCAATTACTCATATGTTTTTTGAATGTGAGTATTCATTTGGAGTGTGGAATCTGCCAAAGGACTCTGTCTATAATAATACATAACTAACAAACTTTTGGATATCATATGGATAGACTATACTATAATAATAATAATACACACTTTCCTAATGATCATTAGTATTATTTTGTTTTGGATACATCACATCACCTACATCCTTAGTGGCTTCTATCCATATGTCCTTATCTTCTTCATTTGCTTCCCTTCTACTAAGGAAAACTTTGTTACCCTCCTTGTGTCTCATAAGCTAATGAAAATGATGACCACACTTTTTTTTCCTCAATTCATTGTGAAGAAAAGAGATATTGTCTTCAAGAAGGATAAGATGGGGTTAGAAATGATTCTAGGGATGGTGACCTTAAGGGATATAGAGAGGTTAAAGAACATAAATATGGACTCCATCTACACTGTCAATGCGATGCACTTATGCAAGGTAAGTCTATTTGGTTTAGTTAATTTCTTTTATTTTTATGATTGACATTTTGGTTTTTGATTTTTGATTTTTGTTTTGTAGTAATAGTCTATAAGAAGGCCTACAAAGAGTTAGATAGTCATGCAAAGGAAAAGGAAACGGTTAAAAGCACTAACCCTAAAGGTATTCAAATATTTTGAGGCCTTTTTAGCAAGAAACATGTGATTATTAGGGAGTATTTCAAGCATCTCAATAAGCTTAAAAATAAGAATTCAATGTTGATGGACAAGGTTGTATGCTTGATGGGAATGCTCAAGGACTAATTGAGAAAAATCAAAGGATATGACTTTAAGTCTGAAGTCATTCATTGTTATAGCAATTTTAAGTTTGTCCAAAATTAGAACTAATTTGATCAATATTTCGATGTAGGACTCGAGGCTTATAAAAAGTGTATATAGAAGAAGTATCAAACTTATCTTTTACTAATCTAGACGTTGATGATGATTTTTATTGAGCTTGTGTAAACCGAGGCTAAGGAACCTGAGGAGCTTTGTAAGATTAATAACAAGGAGATCATCAATCCCATAGGCAATGAATCCCTTAACCCTACTCCTTCCAATCTTGCTACATCTAATAACATCCTAATTTATAAGACTTATCCTTATCTTGCTTACTCTATCCCTCTTTTTGTTTGTATGGATGTAGTCACATAAATAATTTAGGCACATTTATCCCTTTATTTTTCATTAATTTGATGAATGTTTCTTAGATATGATGGTCTATAAGATTTGATGTTTATTGCATTTAACTCTCTTGTCTTTGAAAATTTTGGAAGAAGTTTAACAAAGAAAATTTGATAGGCCTATAAAGTCTAATTCTCTCATCTTGACCAATTTTAAAAAAATTAAATAGATAAACTTAATAGTCTTATGGAATCATGAGCTATACATTGTCAAATTTTAATGAATTTAGGTAAATAAATTTGATAGACTTATAACCCATGATGATATGACCTCTTTCTCTCTTTAAAGGAGGAGTCTCCCCGCGAGTTTTGTGGTGACTCCCGTTTCACAATGGAGTCAATGCCCAGGTTTGGCTTGCATCAAATTTTAATAAATTTAAGTAAATCACTTTATTAAAATTTAATTAATTTTTATAAATAAATTTGATAAGCTCTTAAGATCTCACTCTATCTCGACTTATTAGATTTTAGTCAATTTAAGTAAACAAATTTAAAAGGAATTTAGAGGTTCGTTCTATCTTACCTTATTAAATTTTAATGAAATTAAGTAAATGAATTTGATAGACATGTGGAGTATTGCTCTATCTTACATCATCAAATTTAAATGAATTTAAGTAAAGTAATTTCACATAGGCATCTCACCTCTTTATATTTTAATACAATTATGGCAATAAATTCGACATGTTTGTAAAGTTGCACTCTATCTTTTCTTATAAAAATGTAATAAATTTAAATAAATGAATTTGTTAAGTCTAAAAAGTCTTGTTGACTCACCTTATCAAATTTTAATTAGTTTAAATAGATAAATTTAATATGTTTGTAAGGTCTCGATCTGTCTCACCTTATCAAATGTTAATAAATTTTGAATAAATAAATTTAACATGCTTGTAGAATTTTTCCTTATCTCACCTTATGAAATTTTAATGAATTCAAGTAAATGAATTTGATATATGAAGTGAATCACAAGTTAATACAATAGTAACCAATGCACAAGAAGGGGGGTTGAATTGTGTATTCTTTTTTGTTTTACCCTTTCTTCAAAACAAAACTTGTTTAATCAGAATTACAATGACTTGTTTAAATGAACAATCAATAATGCAAGTAATAGAAAGTTGAGAGTTGAGAGTGTTTTCGACACAGAGAATTTATCCTGGT
>JANKOD010000004.1:19520113-19538716 GCA_026284645.1 Erythroxylum acuminatum | reverse complement strand
CTTCGTAGTATCGTCTGTTTTTCATAAACGTTACTCTCATCTGCTTTTCATTCTGTCTTTCTTTGTTTGTCATCAAAATCATTTTATACGTGAAGTCACAATTTTGACTTAACAATATATCTGTAGTCTTGCTACCTTATCAAATTTTAATAAATTGAAAAAAGAATTTGAAAGGCCTATAAAGTCTCGCTCTATCTTGTCTTTTCCAATTTTGATGAAGTTATTCATATCTCTTCGGGGGATACTTTATCTCCTGCTACTCTTTTTAAGTTTGGGAGTTGAAAAGGCTTCTTCTAAACTTGCAACTTTTTGGCATATAGGTTTTTATTTTTGATCTGGGTAGTTAGAGGAGGTTTTTCGTAGACTTAAGACTTATTTTACCTATAGGTTTTCAATTGTTAACAAGGGAACTAAGGGTGCTTTTCTTAAGATTTTTCAACATGTAGGTTTTGAATTTTGAGGTTTAATTTATTTGGAGATCAAATATTTAACATATTATTTAAAAATGTGTATTTAAACAAAGTAAATAAACGTAAAATTTTGTATAATGGAAATATTTCCTTAGATGAGTCATATAGTACTTCAAAGTCATTCAACTTCTCGATTTTAAAACTCTTAAGTTGGTTTACAAATTTGACATAATAGGTCCTTGACCAATATAATGTGAGCTTTCTTTATGAATTACATCCTTTTGAAAATTTAATTTCCTAAAAATATATGTCACCCTTTTGAAGATTTTGGTGTCTTGTCTTCTAAGAATTTAGTTGTTTGACTTTTATTAGTATGCTTCATTTTTTATATGCATGTAATGTTCTTGTGTTTTTTTAATTATAACTAATTCTAAGCAGAGATGCTTATTGTCTCCCTCTTGTTGATATATACACATCCTTAGCCTTGGTAACTTCAACTTTATAGAGAAACTGAATGTGAGGTTACATGATGTTCTATTAGTAGGCATTATTGGGATTATTCATATGCCTATAATATATCATACATCTCATCGGCCCATATACCTTTAACATCCTCAACTTTAGCCTTTAAAACATGCAATATAATTCTATTTGTGATTTCAACCAATCTATTAGACTATGGATATGCTACGGTTGCAAAGTAATGTTTTTTGTTGGAAAATTCTCTAAATGCTATTTTTTTTTCAAATTAGGTACCATTATACATAAAAATTACTAGAGGAGTGTAATATTTTCATATGATATTTTTCTTTAAAAAGCTTTCTGTTGTCTTTTATGTCACATTGCTTAATGGATCTTCTTCTACCTAGCTTAAAAAATATTCAACCCACTAAAAAGAATTTAATTTGCCTTATATTGGACAAAAAATGGTACATAGACATCCATTTCCCTTTTGGGTAAAAGGGATCAAACTAGATACTTCTTTATAATCGATCATAGGTGAATGATACGAATTGAAATACCTTAACACTTGTCACATCTTTTTGTAAATTCTTTAGCATCCCTTCAAATTACGGGTTAAAAAAAGCATACCTTACATTATTATATGCTAAAGATGATCTCCCCAATGCGCTCCATATACTCCTCATATGTCGATAAAAACATATTGTAATTCCACTTTTGGGATTCACCATAGGTATGAAAGAGTACAAGATCTCCCAATTAGGCATTTATAATTATTTACCTTCAGACCTACAACAAAAGCTTTTTTTTAATCTATTTATGATATTATAGAAATTTCTCTTCTAATATGTTTTTTATTAATTATGTTTAATATGTTTTGTTCTTTTTATTAACATTTATATGATTTATATATGATTCACTTGGGTAGGTATTGATTGTATTTGTTCTTTACAAAAAAAAAAAAATCTTTGAGGCACGACAACTTTATTGTCTCTAATTTTAGATAGATATCAACCTTGTGATTTTATTATTGATATTTCAATTTAATATTTATATGTATGTTTTTTTAGTCATTTGCAGCCTTATGATTCAGTTGTTGATGTATGAATTCAATATTTATATGTATGTTTTTAGTCATATACCTAAAATTTTTCTTATGATTTGTTAGTTTGTATTCCTTCATCTTATATGTATTATTGAGCTAGTTTCTACGTATGGATTTAAATAATCTAATTTTTGGTTTAATAGTAGAAATGGTGATGTCAAGATATTTTAATGGTGGATATTGAATTCTATATCTAACTCTTCTGCTCAATTTAGATTGATTCCTCACATAAGAAGAAATAAACATGTTGCTTTTGCTAATATTGACCTTTAAACTATAACAACTTGAGAATAACTCCAAAATACCCAATATTATCTTAATGGACTGTAAATCAACATCAAATAGCAACAGAAGGTCATTAGTTAAGGTCAAATGAGTGATACTGAATTCTCTACATCTATTATGATATTGAAAAATGCCATTATAGGAGATCAGTTTATTGAGTATCCTGGATAGCGCTTCCATAGCTAGAGTGATTTAATGATATCTATAAGTCTAAATATTTTCTAACTTTCATTGATGATTATTCACATTATGGTTATGTGCTCTTAATTAAGAAAAGTTTGAAGTTATTGATAAATTTAAGATTTTTAAGACTGAGGTTGAGAACCAATTGGTAAAATTGATCAAAATTGTTAGATCTGATCATGGAGATGAGCATTATAGGAAGTATTGAGTTTCAAGATAAGAAAAAAATTCATTTGCCAAATATTTATAATCATGGGAATAATGGCTCAGTTTACTATGTTAAGTAATCTTAAACATAATGGTGTCGTTGAATGGAAAAAATGCACCCTAAAAAATATGATAAGGAGCATGCAAAGTAGGTCTAACTTGCCAAATTATCTTTAGAGTGAAGCTATTAAAACTGTTTTATATATTCTTATTAGATTCCGAAATAAATTAATATTAGAGACACCTTTAGAACTCTGAAAAAGGTGGAAATTGGGCCTCACTTATCTTTGTATCTAGGGCTTCTCTATTGAGGTCCACATATATAATCCTAATAAAGATAAACAGGATTCTTGTTCCACTTGTTTTTATTTTATAGGTTGTCCTGACCATTCTAAAGGCTATAGCTTTTGTTGTAGAGAGGGAGGATCTAGAATTATGGAGTCATAAATAACTAAGTTTTTAGAATATGAATTCTATGATGAAATTGGTCCTTCTCACATTTTAGATGATATTAGATTTAGTACAACTATTATTTCATATTCTTTACCCATTCAGTTTGGTTAGTGGATATTAGGTCTAGTGCCATTCTAATATAGAAATATGAACCAATATAGGATAGAGTGAGGTTCCTATGGCACGGGATTAATAATTTTTAAGGAGAATCACTACAGTGAGGAGACCTATTATATCATCTGATTACATAGTCATTTGAGTGAAAATGACTATAATATAGGACATGTTATATATCTAGTTACTTTTTCAAATACTTTCTAGTCCCTGTGCAGAGTTATAATGGAATGTAATGAGAAATGAAATGAAGTCCAGGAGGTATAATCAGGTACGAGATCTTGTAAATTTACCTTATAACTATAAGCCTATTGACTGAAAATGGGTTTATAAGACGAAAAGGACTCCCAGGGTAAAGTTGAGTAGTTTAAAGCTAGACAAATTGCCAAGGGTTTCATTCAAGGAGAAGGAATAGACTTTAATGTCACCTTCTCTTCTGTGTTGTCTAAGGATGTATTTAAGGTATTTAAAACAATGGTAACTTATTATGAGATAGATTTACATCAAATGGATTTCAAAAGCACTTTCTTGAATGGAGACTTTTATACGAAGGTCAATAGGGAGCAGTCTGAAGGGTTTTAGGATCATAAAAAAAGTTATATGGTTTATAAAGGAAATCATTATGCAAATTGAAATAGGATTATGGAAAGTGGTACTTGGAGTTTGATGAGGCCATTAGCTCACTTGGTTTTATGAAGACTAAAGTTGAAAGATACTTGTACTACAAGGTAAGGGGAAGTAAGATTATTATTCTTCTTTTGCATATGGATGATATCTTACTTGTGTCAAATGACTTTGACTATGTTGCATGAAGTTAAACAAGTATTAACCAATCATTTTGATAAAAAGGACCTTGCTAAAGCATTTTTGTCCTTGGTATTTAGAATCACTAAGGTAGATCTCAAAACTTATTAGATTATCACAAAAGGCAGTACATGCCTAATTTTAATATAGAGATATGTAAATCTTGTGTAGCACCAATCTTTACAAAAAGGGATTATCTTTGGCATAGTGTCCAAACAATAAAGTGAAAAAGGAGGCTATGAAGAATGATCCTTAAGTTAGTTTTGTTGGCAGCCTAATGTATGCTTAAGTATTCACTAAAGAGAACATTGCGTTCTTTGTTAGAATATTAGGTAGATATTTATATAACCCATATATATATCACTGAAATGCAATCAAATAGGTTTTAAGATATCTACAAAGAGCAAAGTATTATACGCTGACATACAGAGAATTTGAGAGTTTAGATGTGACTGGTTATACAGATTTAGATTTTTTTGTATGCTTAGATATCAGGAAGTCCACATCAAATTACTTTTTCATGTTAGTAGATGATGCCATTTCATAAAAAACATCAAGTAGGCACTTGTGACCACTTTAACTATGCAACTATATTTTATTAAATGATATGAGGCTGCTTCGTAGACAATTTGGTTAATAAACTTGATTTATGAGTTATCTATGATTAATTTGGTAGCTAAACCCATCTGAGTATATTATGATAATTTTTCCATTGTGAGTTTAATAATAACAATAAGAATTTCACAGGGTTTAAGCATTTAGGAGTCAAGTGTTTGACTATTAAAGTGCCTATACAAAATGGTGACATTATGGAGGAGCACATTTTGACTAAGTACATCTTGGTTGATCTGCTAATTAAGGAACGTTGCCTTATCATTTTTTAGAGACATGTCTACAACATGGGTTTGTCGAAGTCCCCTAACACTGTTAGTTAGGAATTATTGTATTTTTTTTGCTCCTAATATAATTGTTGTTCTTCATGTATTATAACAACGTTGATTATTTACATATGTTGATGATCATGATTTTATTCTTAGTCATACAAATTGTTATGCAATGTCATAATATAGGTATCGTCGTTGTTTGTCACACCTTATTATCCCATTTGTGTTAGTGAGATTATTAGATATGTGTGATTGTATTGGATCTATGTCGTATATGATATACGTTTATATTACCTTCCGAAATTAAAAGCCTTACATGATCAAAGGATGGTCTTTCGTTATCTCTAAATCAAATTGGTTTTAAAGGTTTGATCAATTCAGGTTCTATTCTTTTGCTTTTATTATTTTTCTTTATAATAAATATATCATTTAATATTTATCTAAGGAGGCGAATGTTGGAATTTTAAATTTCCATTTGAACATTTATTAGTTACATTTTGAAAATTAACACTAAGAATAATTAAATTTTAATTTAGAATAAAAATAATAAAGTAGTCTAATAAAGGATCAATTAAATCGTTTTTAAGTCCAATGATAAAAAATAACATCTTATTAGTGTGGGTAAGGTACATAATGGGTCTATTATGGAGTCTTAATAAGGCTACTATAAATAGTTGCTAAGTCTCATGTTGTTTGCTTAATTAAGTTCACAAAACTAAAGAAACCTTTAACTCGTTAGGAGTTTTGTACTTTAAGAAAGGCACAGAAAACTTTATTAGGATAGTTTAAAGCAAATTTTGTTAAGGACATTGAAAGTTTCAATAACTTATTCAAAGGTGAAGGAGCTTGCTCATATAGAAATTGATAACAAAACTAGTACAATTATGTAATATCTCCGCTTTATACAAGTGCAATGCTGATATTGAGTCGATCAATAAAGTTTGTCTTATATTTAACAATTTTTTTCATAAATAGTTCATTTGTAACAACTAGTTCACGTATGATTAAATAGGTCTAACCAACTAATTAAATCCACACTTTGGATCCGTCCAAGCTAAGGATACCCCCGCGTGCACGTCAAAAAAACAAGATTACTCTTTAATCAGGGACTAGGAACAGTAATGGATGCAACTAAGAAGAATATTAATTGGAAAAATGGTTGAATAATACACTATCTTTGGTTCAGAATGATTTAATACTCCTTAAACCTTGTTTTAACAGAAGAGCAACCCTGGATTAAAGCACATGATACAAGATGCTTATAAATCATTTTCTAATATCAAAATTTTGTCTAACCACTATTAGCACTTGAAGCCGATCAATTGAAGTTAAAAACAGTATAATTAGCGGTTTTGGAACACTTAAACAACTGCACGGTTATGTATTTGGAAATGTTTTCGTGTGTAAATTCATTTTCATACTTGAAATTTGTCTTGATTAGTTTCAAGTCATATCTTTATATTTACCTAAGTATCAATGTCTCGTCTCTCTTATAATTTGTATCATTCAGTTCTATGAATATTATGATTATGATTATGAATACTGTATTATTTCAAATTAGATTCATTCAAATTATAATTGTTAAGTAAATTAAAATGAAAATGGTAAATTGCATTATTTTTTTGTTGTTGTGATGTTTTAAAATTTTTTGTGTGATTTAAGTTAAATTTAAGGTTTAATAAATTATAAAAGATCACATCTTTTTTCTTATTCAAACATAATTTTCATTTTTACCTATGCAACTAAATAAAGTTGACATCTGATACGTAGAATTTTGTTACACTGATGCATTTTCTTATATTTCACAATAAGTATAGAAAAAATGATTCAATTTAGTATTTTGTTACACTGATGCATTTTCTTATATTTCACAATAAGTACAGAAAAAATGATTCAATTTAGTATTTTGTTACACTGATGCATTTTCTTATATTTCACAATAAGTACAAAAAAAATGATTCAATTTAGTTTTGGAGCTAATGTCACACTACATTTAATTTTAAGAAACATAGCACATGGGGTCTTAATACAGTTCAGTTAAATGTATTGCACATACTGTAAATGTTTTAATTAGTGTTTCTTGTCAAATTTTTTATTTTTGTAATATAATTTTTGAAGTCATTGTTTATTCTTTACTTTCTTTGGGACAATCAAGTGAATAGGATTTTCAGTTGTACGCATTAGATGTTTTATTTAGTGTTTCTTGTCAAATTTTTTATTTTTGTAATATAATTTTTGGAGTCATTGTTTATTCTTTACTTTCTTTGGGACAATCAAGTGAATAGGATTTTCAGTTGTAGCTTAATAGGTTATTATCTCCCAGTCCCGTGAATTTACTCGTGTCTGTTGCTTCTACTGCTATCCTATGAACTACATCTGTTAATAGGCTAATAGGTTATTATCTCCTGGCCCCGTGTCTGTTGCTTCTACTGCTATCCGATGGACTACATCTGTTAATAGGTTATTATCTCCTAGTCCCGTGAATTTACTTGTGTTTGTGTCTGTTGCTTCTACTGCTGTCCTAGCTATGAACTTTGGACTCAAGAGGTGGAACGCCCACTATAGGCGTCCCACACTCCGGCCTGACATGTCCCAGCTATGAACTACATCAGTTAGAGAATGCTTCTTCCTATGTATTAGAATCGTATTCATCAGTTTGACTTTCATTCCTATTTTTCTAACAAAAGTTTTATCTTTCTAGATTTCTTCCCTATCTCTTTATTATTTTCTTTTTCTTTAGAATCTTAAACTGAAAATTTTACATTCATTATTCTTGAACCTAAACTCGATTCTCTTTTTGAAAATATAAATTATGTTGCAATAACCTATTATCATGTCGAACATTTAAAAATAGAAAGTTTCATACTTAATATGGTAGCTGATATATTTTTCCAAATAAGAAACAAGTTAAAAGTATGAAAAACTTCTTTTAGAGGTTTTCCAAATGCAATTCAAATTTATAGAAAAAAAATTCCATTTCTTTGGATCGAGCATGTAAAAGATATCAATTTCCTTATTAAACTTAGATAACAAGATTTGTAAAAGATATCAAGTTTCACAAGCTTTGGAATGATCAGTTATTCTTCTCTAGTTGGTCAAATATATTGGATTTAGGTTCAGTTTCCTTGACCATGTCTAACCTTCCTCACTATAAGCAGATTTATTTCACAAGCACCTTATATAAAAAGAGACAACAAGTTGCAAAAGAAAAATAAAAGACTTCATACAGGTGTAGACGTTACAGGCAAGTTGAGGTTTGAGAACCCTGTTCCAAGTCCTGTTCAGATTGAAATTCAAAGGCATATATGAAAAGCAGAAACACTTTTTTCATTCTGAATCTTCATAAATTTAGGCACCATATGCTTGGACAATTCTTCTCTCCCATCCATCCAAATCCAATCCCCACCTTCCTGAATGAAGGTTCATGTTATAAGACAAAAGATTTAGTTCTTTCTTGGACAATTCATATAATAACGCCAAATTTTCAACAGCTCTCTTAGGCTACGTAGACATTGTTTTCCTTCTTGTTTTAGTCTTGGACTGATAGCTGTATCTTAACTGCTAACTTGCTCCTGGAAGTTGGAGCTTAAAATCGATATGTTCGGCACAAAACATTCGACGTTTTCGAAGTAGTGGTGTTGATCGAAGCGTAAATTAATTAATTAATTATTATTAAGACTTCGACCCGAACCGACAATAAGAATCGTATAATACAATAGGGAGGGTCGTATCTTGGCCGGACGTTATCCAAAAAACTGACCCTTCAGGGTTATCAGAGGGCGTTTAACCTCAATGAAAGACCACTCTTATTGTGCTTGAAAGGCTGTTTCTTCGGATACCCAAATAAAAAACAAAAACACGGCTTTTCTTTTTCCTTGTTTTCTTTTTGGCTCTGGCGAAACGTGTCCGTGTAATAGCTGCTCCAACACATACTATATGGAGTTTTACGTGGGAATCAGAATAAACTGACGCCAGCAATTAGTTGGAGAGCATACCAATGCGAGAACATATGCGAGATCCTACTTTTCGGTATAAAAAGGCAGCCCTTAAATCCGGAAAAATTCCTGTGGATGACTGGATTGGAGATCTCCGAGTTTTCACTTTCGCTTGAGTTTCAACTTTCGAGTGCTCTTAATCCAACCAAATTAATCATGATGTGCAGAGGGGTTAGCGATCGATTGATTAGTTGTGAAAAACAGAAAATAGACTTTTAGAAAATTTTATTAAGAAAAATAGATTTTATATTTTTGCATTTAAACAATCCCTATTTAAATTTTAAATTGGTTTTACTTTCTGTAATCTTAAATATAATAAAAGACTTCTTGCTCATCTGATCAGCTCTTGGTATTTTCACATACTTCTGCTCTGTGACCTACGTCTCATCTTAATCACGATGGGCCGTCTTAATCTGAATTCCAACCCCACATACTTCTTAAGGGAAATCCAGATGGCATTAGTATCCCGTACTTACTGTCGTATGTCTTGGGGAGAAGGACCTTAAATTGTTCCCACTACAAGAAGAATAATTGTACTAATAACCATAAAGATATTGTATGGTGATTATTCTTGATGGCAGTTTGTGGGGTTGAATATTTCCATGCTTCATGGAAGAATCATTCAACTCACGCCTAACCCACCTAAAAAGAAGGCATTTTAGATTACCCAATGGCCACTCTCTACTTTTTCTAGTGTAATGCCTCTCCATTATTTAAGAGAGAATAGGTATCATTTGAAATTCATTGCAATCACGTGACATTTTATATCAACTTTTAGAGATAAGATTTTAAGAATCTTAGAAATGTTCAAAATTCAAGTCTTCTTAGTAAATCGCATATTAACAAGTTATTGAAATTAAAAATTTTTATTTGACAATTATTAATTACAAATTTTTATAAAATTTGATTTGATCCAAATTAAAGATAATAAATAAGTCTAATAAAGGATATGGTTAAATGACTCAAAAGTTTAGTTAAAAAAAATAGACTCTAATCAATATAAGCAGATCTGCTTTTGGACTTATGATGGGAGAGCCCAATAAGATTTCTATAAATAGTTATTAAGGTCTTCTGCAACCTACTGATAGAAATTCGTGAATGTAAGGTTACTCTGATTTGTTAGGATGTTAACAGATTTAGAAAGGCGCGAAAGACGTTAACAACATAAAGGATGTCACAGAAGCTCATTTATACATTAAAAAGCTTGTTCAAAGGATCTAAAAGCTTATTCAAGCTGCTGAGAAGATTGTTCATCGAGTTATGGATAGCAAAATAGGTATTTTTTTGCATTATCTTTATTTATACAAGTTCATAGTAGATCTTCAACTTAAAGTTAAGGTTTGTATTAAGTTATTCCATGATTGCATGAATTTTAACGAAGTTTTTACAATTCCTCGTAAAGAAATTAGAGAAATTTATCTTTTTTTGCTTATATAAACTACATATATGTTGTTTGGATTGACTTTTGATGAGTTCGCTTGACAAAAGGGCAAAAAGACGAACTTTGGTGTGACTAGTAAAAATTGTTAGAATCTAATGAAAATCACTGAAAATAGTCACCAAAAATCACCTCTTCCCAAGAACTAGGGGCAAACGCGATGTAGAAATGTTCAAGGGCTTCTAGGATGGGCCCAACCTTCAGTGCATGTAATCCACACGTGTCGAATAGTTGATGCAAGCATCTCGCATGCACTGGATACGTGTTCAACGCGTGAGACGAACACATCTATGGTGGTGGGCGCATTTGCGTGTCTCACGCATGTGATTTATGCACCATAAAGGTGATAGGAGCATCTGTGCACGTTTGACGTGTGCACCACATGGGCCATGGAGATCCACATGCCTCTATATGCGTCTAGTGAGAGTTTTGCATACACCTTACTCATCTAATGTCGCGTGAGGCACTGGTGCGTGCAATACATGTGTGCATGCTGACGTTAACATACTATCGAACAAAACAATCTCAAAATTTAATAGCAACCAATGGAAAGTCAAAGGTGATGCCCTGGAAGTTTAAAGGTAAGAAATCTAAACTTTCTCCACATAAAGATATAAGCCATTCGATCACAACTAAGGGTCTAATTAGTATAAGTATGTGATGTTTTTTTGTATAAAAGAAGGGACATAGGAAGTTCGAACACCAGAATACAAAACCTATAAAGAAAGGCATGCATAATCAAGTTAGAAAGAAAGGCATGAATAATCTGGTAACTCCTCCGACTATATGATACATGAATCTAATTTTTCTATAGCTACATTAAGTTCTTAGTGGCTAGATAGTGGAGATTTTAATCATGCTGCATCCAAAATGTAGGGATTCATAATAAAGGGAAAGAATAATAAAGAAGAGGAAAACTGATGGTAGGAAATAATGACGAAATATATGTAGTATTTGTACCAGATATGTGTTTGAACTGGGATGTAAGGTTTAAACTTATTTTGTATGACACATCTATATACTTTCTTTCAGAAAAAAATTGATCTTTGTATCTGTTTTGGATAAAGAAGGTTATAGATTTGTATTCAGAAATTTGGTTGTAAAATTATCTTTCAATATAAAACATATCGATATGGCCTTTTTATTAGACGATTTATAAAGAATGTGTCTTGCCCCTGATGAGATTTATGCTTCTTCATATATTGTCGAGAAGGTTATTAAAAAGAGACCCCTGATAAAAGAAAAGTCATATATATTGTGGCATTAAAGATTAGGCCACATTTCTAGAGAAAGGTTTGAGAGATTGATAAAGGATAACATTTACATAAGTCTAGATTATGACAATATGAAAACATATGTTGACTGTTGCAAGGGTAAATTGATCAAAATAAAGAAAAAGGTCAACTCATACTTTTGGCTTATTAGAACTCATATGTATAGATATATGTGGACGCTATACAACTACATTAAGTAATTCAAGATATTTTTTGATATTTATTGATGACTATTCTCGTTATGGGTTTATGTTCTTACTTATAGAAAATGATAAAGTTCTTGATAAATTTAAGATCTTTAAGACTGAAGTTGAGAACTAATTGGGAAAGTTAATTAAGATTGTCAGGATTAACTATAGAGGTGAATATTTTGATATACATGAGGTTTTAGGACACAAAAAGGTTTGTTTTTCCAAATATTTAAAATCATGTGGAATAATGGCTTAGTTCACTATGCTAAGTAGTCTTCAACAAAATGATGTGAGCGAAAGATGAAATCGTACCTTAAAGGACTTGATGAGGGTAATACATAGTAGGACTAATTTACTTAATTATCTTTAGGGTAAATCCATAAAGACTAACTTGTACATACTTAATAAAGTCCTAAGTAAATCAATTTAAAAATGATTTTTGAAATTTGGAAAGGGTCGTAAGCCTAGCCTCAGTCATCTTCATGTATGGGGCTAGCTTGCTGAGGTACTTATGTATAATGCTTATGAAAATAAGTTGCATTCTCGTTCCACTCATTATTACTTTGTTGGATATCCTAACCACTCTGAGGGATATAGATTTTACTGTAGAAATAGAGAATCTAAAGTAGTGGAGTCATAAACAATTAAGTTTTTGGAGCATAATTTCTATGATGAGATTGGTCCATCTTCTTTTGATAAGGGTGGTTATTCTCACCCTTCAGATGATAGAAGAGTAAGTACTATAGTTATTTCATTTCCATTAAACTAGTAGATCTAAGTCTTAGTATTGTATCAATACAGGAATAGGAACCTATACTTATACCAATTAACCTAAGATACGTATACATATTGAATAAATTCAATTAAGGAGATTCACTAGAGTAAGAAAACCTGCAATATTATCTAAGTACATAGTCTATCTGGGTAAAAAGATTATAATATTAGACATAGTGGATCCATTTACTTTTACAGAAGTTAATATTGGTCCTCTTGCAGATTTATAATGGGATGCAATGAGGGAAGAGATGCCATCCATGAAGCATAATAAGGCATGAAAACTTATGGATTTACCTTGTAATTATAAATCTGTCAGTTATAAATAGATTTATAAGACCAAAAAGGACTCTCAAGGTAAAGTTGAGCAGTTAAAAGCCCGGTTGGTTGCTAGAGTTTCACTTAGAGAGAAGGAGTTGAATTTATGTCACCTTTCTATTGTATATTTTAAGGAAGCATTTAGAGTGATTATGACAATATTAGTTCATTATGACATGGAGTTGCATCAGATTGGTGTCAAAAGAGGTCTTTATAGAACAACCTAAAGGATTTCATAATCAAGGTAAACCTGACATGATATATAAATTGAGAAAATCCATATATGGTTTGAAATAAGCTTTTTGATAGTGGTACGTAAAGTTTAATGAGATTGTTACCTCATTTGGCTTCGTGAAAAATAAAGTTGAAAAATGCTTTTATTACAAGGTTAAGGGGAGCAAGGTTTTTTCTCAACTTTTATATGAGGATGATATCTTGATCATATTAAATGACTTGACCATGCTGCATGAGGTTAAGTAGTTTTTGGCCAAGCATTTTAATATGAAAGACCTTGGTGAAGTATCTTTTTTCTTTGGTATTCAAATTCACCAGGACAAATCTTAAAACTTATTAAGTCTCTCACAAAGTGGATACAATGAGCAAGTACTACAAAGTTTAATATGATTGATTGTAAACTTGTTGCAAGATCTATCTCTCATTATAGGAGATTAACTTCGACACGGTGTCCAAAGAATAATACAGAAAGAGAGATTATATAGAATGTTCCTTATTATAGTGCAGTTGGTAGCCTAATGTATGCCCAAGTATGCACTAGATCGAACATACTATTTGTTGTTGGACTGCTAGGTAGGTATCTGGCTAAGTCAAGAATAGACCACTAGAATACAGTGAAACAATTTTTGAGATATCTCAAGGAAACTAAGGACTATATGTTGATACTCAAGAAAGTCAATAATCTTGACCTCATCGATTATAAGGAATCTATTTTAATATGTGTCTAAATAACATGAAGTCCAAGTCAACATACATTTTTATGTTAGCAAATTGTGTTGTTTATAGAAGAATCTAAGCTAACATTAGTAACTACCTCGAATATGTATGTAGAGTTTATAACATGCTATGAGGTTGCTTTACAAGTAGTTTGGCTTTAAAACTTGATTTTTAAGTTTTTGTGGTTGTTTTGGAAGCAAGACATATTCAGTTGTACTATGATAATCTCTTTGTTATACTGTTTAGTAACAACAATAAAAATATGATAAGGTCTAAGCATTTTGAGGCCAAGTATTTGACTATAAAGGAATTAGTATAAAAAGGTGACATCATAGTGGAGTATATAGAGACTAAGCACATGTTAGCTGATCCATCAATTAAATGACTACGCCCAATCAATTTTATGAGGTCTGCATATAGTATAGGCTTATTGAAGTCCTTAGACACTGTTAGTTAGGGATCATTGTATTTTGCTCCTAATACCACTATTTTTATCTCATGTATTATAACTTACATTTTATAAATATTAATGATCATTTTATGCTTAGTCATTAAATTTGTGATACATTGTTATAATACAAGTGAAAGTTTTAAGATTTGGGTCGATCCTAAGCATCTAAGGGTCATTGGGCATATATATACAGATTGTCCTTGAACTTATTTCTTTAGGACACATATAGATATATAGATAAATCTATATATTTGAGAAGACAAAGGGGGATATAAATGTTTAATCCCATAAAAATTTTCTCTAATTTAGTTTAGTATTAAGCAAGAGAAAGCAAATTTGTCTAATGCAGTTTAACATAATATTTAGAGAAATGAGACTGAAAAATGAAACAATGATACATTTTAGATCATACAAGTATCATTGTAGTTTGTCACACTCCATTTTCTCATTCACGTCAATAAGGTATTGGACATGCGTGATTGTATGGGATCTGTGTTGTAATAGCCTGTTCTCAAACCTTATTGAGGGTTAGAGTCTTATATTATTGGGGCATATGAGATATATCATTATGATGTGCATTTTATTCACATGTATAGTACTTACGTGCATAGACGAATTATGATTTAGAAACATTGTAAGGATAGTATATGTACTCAGTTGACATATTCCGGGGGTATGAAAGATTTTAAATGATTAAAATGTAATTGTGTATTGAATATGTCTCGAATTATGGTTTGATGGACTATAATGATTAATTTGGAATCTATTGTTAGAATTGGGTGATTAATGAAGTGATATATGTATCTAGTATAGGAAAAATGTTAAATGGAAAAACAAATTGATACATGGAAATTTATTTTGGTTAGGCCTATAAAATGGTGGCACATGGCACTGGAAATGAGCGACAAATAGCTAACTAATTGGGTGATAAATGGCTAGAATAATGAGTAACAAATGGTGGCGTAGTTGAGTGACAAATGGACTAAATAGTAAGGGACACTTGGTAGTTGAAGGATGAAACATATGGCTTGGATCTTAGTATGAGAAGTGTCATGCCAAGTGTCCATATTCTCACCATACATCGACACCCACAATTTTTTTCCTATACGTGAAAGATTAATTTTCTTTTGTTCTTGTTACATTTACCCTCTCTATCTTCCTCACCACCGACTCACACACATAACCCTTACACTTTGAGTTTTTCCCAAAATCCTACACCTTACCACTCCACAATCTAGTTGTTGAAGTCCCTTTGTGTTTTCATCTTGTTCTTGGAATATGCTTTATGTTTGCAAGCTTGGAAGGTTAGGTTAGCTTGGTAATTGAGGAAGCTTTGTGCTAAATAAGTGAGTGATTTCTTGCCCTATTATGATATATGTTAGCATAACATTCATGATGATTGAATTGGGATATACTGCATATAGTGTTGATGATGAAGTTGCGCTGGAATTTGATGGATGAATGGAGGGTTTCTGTTTTACTTTTGATACTAGAAAATAGTGTATTGTATGGGTGATTTAGGTAGAGATTTAAAGTATAAATGAGGGCGAGGTTATATTAAAGAGGGATGTTATTGGAGTGTTCTTAAATTTGACAAAGTTAGGGTTACATGAATAATGATATTTGTTGAATAACCAAATAAGTAGGGTTTTGAGGAGATTTAAGTAGCTAATATGGTAGTTGAAATTGCATGAATTGAACTTGCATATGAAAGTATGAATTGTGGAAAGTAGGAAGTGTTTGATATGACTTTAGGGTTGATGAATTCATGGAAGAGTAAGGGAAGAATGCAGGGCACGATCGTGGCCCTCAAGTGCATGATCATGTACTAGTCATTTTAGGTCCTGTCACGATTGTGGCTTTCAGTGCACGATCGTGGCCTGGATGTTTAGCTTTTGTCACGATCGTGGGAAGGTCCCCCACCACCGTGGGCAGTGCCTTGGAATGATGAGCTTAGTTTTGTGCAATTATTGAAACAAATGATGGTAAATCACTCTAATTTGGTGTCTTTGGAGTTGATTAGGGCCAAGATGAACCTAAATGGGTAAATGAATATTAAAGAACATGAAGGTAGTATGAATGGGAATTTAAATAAATGTATGATAGATGGATTAGGAAAGGATTAAGATCTTTGCATAAAGATATATACCCGAAATGTCAATTAAGTATGCATGGAACATGACATATATACATGTGCATGACTTTATATTCATTTGATTGAGTAACTTAATGATATGTGAACTATATATGTGTTGCATGACTGTAGACGCTAAAGATGATCGTCAGCACCCAGATATTGCTGGATCGTCAAGGCAATAACTTATTGGAGTGTACTATGAGTCAACCTAGATGTGTAAACTCAAATATATGTGTGCTTTCGTTTGAATTATATATGTAGTGAGTCAACCTAGATGTTTCTCACTATGAATGAATTGATTTTGATTAACTTTTAATTATTGAATTTTTATTTATATGAATATGATGATTTCAGACATTGACATTCAGGGATGTATGGAAAGTGCTTTCCAATTATATGTGAAATGTGGAATGTGTGAATAACTAGAATATGAATACCGGACTTAGATCCGAAGGAAGCGATATATAACTTGTGTGCATCGAATGAGGAATACTGAATGTAAATTTGTAAACTGTCGCTTCTCATTACATTGAAATGCATGAACAGATAAAAGAGTTGTGACCGAAGTAACCAAAGTGTGAAAAGAGCTTTAAGCTCAGAAATGTGAAAAAAGAGCCTCAGGCTCATATGGAATAAACCCGATATCTGCAACAGATACGGAATAGAATTGAGCTCGGTATCTACAACGTATGCGAGACAGTATGGAGTGACATGTGCATTTGCATATACATTCATGTGTATATTAAATGATCGATTTGACATGCCCTATTGAATGATTGAATTGGCATGCCTTATTGAACTAAGGTGAAATATTGAATTACCTAAATATGAAGAATGTGATGGGGTATGAATTACTGTATTATATGTTATGTTTCATGAATTGGACTTCATAATTGTTATTACGCTCTAGCATGAGTGAGCACATCGATGATGGTTTACTCATTGAGTTCGCAAAACTCATCAAAATTGCAACATTATTTTTCAGGCCTAAAGGAGTGCTAACTCCTAAGTTGATAAAGTAGAGATATAGTACCAGCATTTTGGAGACAATATAGCTCAAAGGTCTGGTCAGTTAACAATGATGAGTCCAATTAGGATATTTTGGTTTAGCATCCCATTTCATGTAGCACACTTTGTATGGAGTTGTAGACTCTCATATGTTATGAATTGTAATAACAATGTATGTTTATGTTTGTTAATGGAATGGGAAAGTTCGATCTTTGAGAATCTCGTGATATATGTGACGCCATAACTAAGATAATGTGATATACTCCAACAAGTCATTCCTATAGGGTATGCGCTCAGATATACTCTGGTATGCTGGGTAAATGCTCTATGAGAGTGGTATGTTACACCAACAATCAACCTTAGATTTTGGATGCGGGTTCGATTCACCACTTAACTTTTTATTTAGAAAACTTCTCTGTTCATTCAAAATTTCATGAACAAGATGAAGTCAAAATCAGCAATGGTAGATCTTATATAATCTCTCATGCTAAGTCTTCTACATGTTTTTCTAATCATATAAATTAACTAATTCTTTCATGCTCTTGATTCTAACAATAATTTGGTCTCTATTTATTCTTTTACTAATGAAAATAATATTTATGTCAAATTCTTTCCTAATCGTTGTGATATTAATGATATCCATACGAGAGAATTGCTCCATACAAGATTGACTGATAATGGCTTATATTCCACGTTATTAGAGATAAATCATTAATCTTTTAAACCTTTGCTCAGGTTATAATGACATGTTCACTCTCACAATGACACTCTAGATTAGGTTTGAAAATTCTCAAATAGTATAGCATACTTTGAGCCAACATCAAATTCCTTTCTTCTCCAAGAGTCCTAATGTTTGTCGTGCTTAGAAGGTTTGTACGAGTCATAAATTATCATTTCTTATTTTGACTCATCAAGCTAAAGGTCTTTAAAATTGTTATGTTTACATTTACAAAGTCCTGCCCCTCTCAAATGGATTTTGGTGTTATATTAATTTTTGTGATCATTATGGTAAATATTATTGGATTTATTTTCTCAAATTTAAATTTGAAGTACTTTCTATCTTCATTCAATTATGTCATCTTATTGAAAATTATTTTCGGTGTCTAATTAAATGATTACAAGTTGATTGGTAAGGGGAACTTCAAACTTCAAAAGCTAC
>JANKOD010000004.1:19495549-19506092 GCA_026284645.1 Erythroxylum acuminatum | reverse complement strand
TTCTTTTGACGAGCCTCTTCAGGTCTCTTTACAACAAGGTACTCTTTTACTCTTAGCCTCCTCAGGCTATCTGTATCACTTTTCAAATAACGAAATGACTAGAGCTCGTTTACAAATAATTGCTCTAACAGTAATCGCACAACAACGCTTTTTCGCTTTCAACAGTATGTCTCTCAGAAAATTTGCTCAGAGTATTAGCACTTTCGTGTATCTCTTCTTGGACTCTGACTCTCTATTTATAGCTGAGTTTGTAACTGCTTCTTGAATAACTGCTTCTTGAATCTTGAAAGAAACGGTTAAGGCAGTTGCTTTATAACTTCTCTGTATGATACTTACGACATTCTTCGTCTGCTTTTTGTATCATCTGCTTTTGCTTCCGGCTGCTTTTCGCTTCTGTCTGCTTTTTTGCTTCCGTCTGCTTTTCGCTTCCGTCTGCTTTTGCTTTAGTCTGCTTTTTCTTTCGTCTGCTTTTGCTTTCGTCTGCTTTTGCTTCCGTCTGTTTTTCGCATCGTCTGTTTTTCGCATCGTCTGCTTTTCGCATCCGTCTGCTTTTCGCATCCGTCTGCTTTTCGCATCGTCTGCTTTTCGCATCGTCTGCTTTTCGCTTCCTTCTGTTTTTCGTATCTTCTGCTTTTCATTTTATTTTATTTTCTTTTTGTTTGTCATCAAATTCTTTTTATAAGTAAAGTCAATTTCGACTTAACAACATGTTGCATATATGTGTTCTCTTTTGGCTTAGAGTCATGGCAAGGTTCTATTTTATCGGTTGGACCGATAAATAAAAGCATGATGCCTTACTTGATTTTAGTACTTAATATTTGTCTATGATTTTTGTGATTGGTAAGGTAAAGATTGGCCAATCATGTGCTAGGCACAACAGATTAAGCAACCCCCATACGCTTGATGTTGATACATAAAAGTCGAGTCCCCATATCAACATCTTTCTATGAGACTTGCGGGTGATTGCACACCTAGAGGTTTGGTCACTAACGAGGTCACCCCCTAGGGTCATAATGCTCTTGTCAACCATAGTTCAGACTCACTACGGATGAAAATTGAGCCAACACAGGGGGTTGGTGGGTGTGCACACAAGTTTGGCCAACTAGTGACGAAATATATGATTGTTTTGGCCTATTTTAAGATTTGTTTCCTAATAAGACTTGATTTATACATGTTATGCTTTTTTGTTTTTGTGCACTAGAACTGAAACCTATGTTCACTGGATGAGTGATTAATAAGTTAGGCCTATGTGGTTCATAACTAGTATATGTTGAGTTATAGGCTAGACCTATGTGTTTCTATGTCTTGTATGTTCACTTTATAGGTGGTTATGTGCATGCCAGATGAGTGAAAAACCCGTCTTTAGGTTATCTAGATTGTCTTGGTGTGCATCGGGTTCTGTTAGGTTATCTAGACCTCCACTTTCCAACCATGCAGGCTAATTTGGTGAGCATGAAGCTCTGAGTGTATCGTGTAGTCTTTTGACATTTTCGGGGCATTACTGCATGTGGGTAGTCTCTGTTTTATACTTTTGTTCTATAGTGTCTCATGATATGTTTTTATTAAGTTGGTTATGTCGATATGCTTTATGATTTTGTCAATTAACTTTTGACTGTCTTGTGATTTGTAAATGTCCTTATGTATAAACCTTTTATACTGTTGTTAAGATTTCTCTTGAGTGGACTTAAAAGTTCAGAAGTTGTAGTAAAGTTTTAAATTTGAATACATAAGTGCATTTAAAACTTATTTACAAGTATTTTAATTAAGTTTTGGGATTTTCATAATACGGTCATTATGTTGTCCAAATGTTTTCAAAGAATATTCAGTTAACCTTGCATAGTCGGGTTAAAGGTACCATAAGAATCCTTAGCCTGGGTATGCGGTGGTTGTTATGTGCCAGATGTGGTTCTGAGTCGTGACACATTTGGTAACTCATATATGGGACAAATGAAGAACATGCATAGTGACATATGTTGTTACAATTTGGTGAAACCTAGCAATGGACAAGTCAAGTTTCTATTGGAGTAATTTTTGTTTTAGCTCATTCTTCACCATCTTCATCTCTCACCATCAAAACTCTCACTCTCTCATAACTCCTAGGATTTTCGCTTTAATTTGCATCATCATTACTTGGAATCTTTGCAAGATGTTGCATCAAGGAAGCTAGATCTTGTTATCTTCTATGTTGTTTTCTTGATGCTAAGATTTGCACCTTGATCTTGGATGTGTGTTTGTTGCTTGGAAGGGTTAGATTAGCTTGTTCCTTTAGAGTTGAAATTTGAATTTAAATAGGTCAGGGAATTCTAAACTTGATAGCATGTATTAATACAAGTTCTATTATGATTAAATTGGCATGAAAGATATGTTATGATGATGATAATTAAGTGCTGGAAAAATGATCCTAGTATGACAAATTCTGTTTTGGTTTTGATGTATGTAAGTTAATGATTTGTGAGTTGCATAATGAATGATTTTTGAATTAGATTTGGAAATGAATTTGATATGGGATTGAAGCATGAATAAGGTAGATTTGAAGTGAAATTGATGGACTTTAGTAATGGTATATTAAAAGGAGTATGAAGGAGCTAAAATTTGTAAGCGAATTGAAGGCTATGGTGAGTGAACCGAACATGGGAATTGTATAGTTCCTTACCACGGTCATGGTAAGTACTTTGGAAAGAGAAAAGGTTGGTTTTATGTAATTGTTGGACTATATAAGGTTAAAGAACTTTATAATAGTTTAATTGGACTTAATTAAGGTTGAAAAAGAACCTAGTTTGAAGCTAGATTAATTGATTAAAGGTTGAATAGGTTTGGATTATTAATTAAGGTAAGTTAGGGAAGGTGTCTGGCTTAATGTGGTTTGTCCCTTGTTTTGGTTTTAGAATTAAATATGGAAAGATCTCATGAACCCGTTAACGAGGTTGCTGAGAGTAGCAATCCTGCACGATCTCATCCATCTATATCAGGACCATCTAGGGTCAATCGAGATAAAGCTGAAATACCACCACCTCTACCTCTAGCTTAGGGGGAAGCTTAGTTAATTTGTCACAAGACATGATGACTTTGTTACACTGTATGACTGCACCCGAGGCTTCGATAGATCCGCTGAGGTATCCTCAATTACCCCAGCCTTTGACTTGGGATTTTTTTCCCCAAGAATTTAAAGCCAAGCATATGACAAAAGCCTATAGAAAGGAGAAGTGGAAGTAGTTCTTAAACTTGAAGTAGAGAAACCTATCTGTTGCTGAGTACGAATAGAGAATTCAATCGACTCAACAAGTATGCACCTGAACTTGTACTTACTAAGGAGTTTCAGTATCATCAGATTGAGGATGGTTTGAATGAGTCAATCAAAGGGAACCTTGAAGCAATCACTCTCTTGCAGTAAGTGAGTTTCCCATCAACTAGTATAAGCTACTATTAAGATAGAGAAGCAAGAGATGGTTAAGAGAGAAAGGGTTCAACGAACGGGTTTTACAAAAGGAGGTCAGTTCTTAGGTAATAAAAGTCGTGCAGGTTCTTCCATTGCACCCAAATTCACTTAAAGATCTGTGGCTAGGGGAAGGCGACAAGACTTTCCCTTATTGGCTAGCTCAGGTAGGAGTTCCTCCGTGGGTAGAGATTCTGATGCTCTAGAGTGCCCTTATTGCTTCAAATACCATTGGGGTACTTATAGGAGGACTACGGGTGTATGTTTTCGATATGGAAGCCATGATCATTTTATAGAAAACTGTCTCATGAGTCAGCCTCAGATGTCACAAGCTAGTTGAGAGGTTTCTTATGCATCTACTGGAAATAAAGGACATGGTAGAGGTCGTGGAGGATCTAGTCAGATAAGACCTAATCCGAATACTCTTTCAGAAATTGCTGATCGATCTGTTGTGCCTTCTACTTCGCCTTGAGCTTATACTTTGAAAGCTTGTGAGGATTAGGATGCACCTCAGGTCATTGCGGGTAGTGTTTCTCTCTTTAATTCTAAAATGCATGCCTTGATTGATCCTGGATCCACTCATTCTTATATTTGTGTTGGAGAAATTTCTTATAAAGAGATCCCTATAGATTAGTTAGAGTATGAAATTCATGGAACCAATCCTCTAGGTAGTAGTGTGTTGGTTATTCAAGTTTATAGAAACTGTCCCATTATGATCCAATGAAGTGAGTTTGTAGCTGATCTGATTAAATTGCCTTTTCATGAATTCGATTTGATTTTGGGTATGGATTGTTTGCCCAAGCATCTGGCAGTAGTTGACTGTAGTGCTAAGATAGTGTGCTTAGGAAGCCTAATCAACCTAAAATAATATTGCATGACATCCACACTAGTTCTCTGACTAATATGGTATTTGCTATGCAAGCTCAAAGGTTCCTGAGGAAGGGGTGTAAAGCTTATCTGGCTTTTTTGATTGATTTTAAAAAAGAAAGTGTTAAACTACAAGATATTCCAATGGTGAATGAATTTTCAGATGTATTTCCTGAAGAGCTACCTGGACTCTCTCCTGAAAAGGAAGTGGAGTTGTGTATTGAGGTTATGCCCTGGCATTACTCCTATATCTGGAGCACCATACAAGATGACTCCTATTGAATTGAAGGATTTGAAGGTTCAATTGCAAGAGCTACTGGATAAGGGATTCATTCGACCTAGTGTCTCACCCTAGGGTGCACCGATTCTATTTGTTAAGAAGAAAGATGGCACTCTTCAGAAGTGCATTGATTACAGGCAATTAAACAAGGTCACAGTGAAGAATAAGTATTTGTTGTCAAAGATAAAAGATCTGTTTGTTCAATTGGAAGGTGCAGGGGTGATCTCAAAGATAGAGCTGCGATTAGGGTATTATCAACTTCGGGTAAAGGATGTGGATGTCCCGAAGATTACATTTAGGACCCATTATGGACATTATGAATTCCTAGTAAAGTCATTTGGGTTAACTAATGCTCTAGTTGCATTCATGGATTTGATGAATAGAGCATTTAGGCCCTATTTAGACTAGTTTGTTGTGGTATTCATAGATGATATCCTAATTTATTCCATAGATGAACACGATCATGCTCAACATCTCCGGATTGTATTATATACACTGTAAGAAAAACAACTTTATGCTAAGCTAAGCAAGGGTGATTTTTGGCTTCAGGAAGTATTTTTTCTAGGATATGTTATCTCTTCTCAAAGAATTAGAGTTGATCCTAGTAAAATTAAAGCAATTGTTAACTGGAAGCCGCCACGGAATGTAACAGAAATGAGAAGTTTTCTGGGTTTGGTTAGATACTATCTTCGGTTTGTGAAGGGGTTTTCGGTGATAGCATCTTTTTCACTAAATTGTTGGGGAAAGGAGTGAAGTATGAATGATCTGCTAGATGCCAAACTAGTTTTGAACAATTAAAAAGAATGCTTATTGAAGCTCCTGTATTAGCTCAACCTACTTCTGGTAAGGAATATGTTATATTTAGTGATGTATTTAGAAACGGTTTGGGTTGTGTTTTAAGGCAGGATGGAAAGGTGGTTGCATATGCCTCTAGGCAATTAAAGCCTCATGAACATAACTACCCTACTCATGATCTTAAGCTTACAGTAGTAATGTTTGCCTTGAAAATTTGACGACACTATTTGTATGGTGAAAAGTTTAGGATCTTCACTGATCATAAAAGTCTAAAGTACCTGATTACCTAGAAAGAACTTAATATGAGACAATGGTGTTGGTTGGAACTGTTTAAAGATTATGATTGTATTGTGGATTACCAACTAGGTAAGGCTAATATCGTGGTTGATGCCTTAAGTTAGAAGACTATTTTGGCATTGTCAATGTAGCAGGGTGAATGGGGGCTTGCATCTGATGGGGCTTTAATAGCTTAGTTGAAAGCTAGTCCTACTTTGAGACAAGAGATCTGTGATGCTTAGAAAGTTCATGATAAGTTGCAAGTTGATGATAAGTTGCAACAACTTATCTTGATAACCAGGGAAGGCAAAAAACCTGACTTTTTTGTGAAAGGAGACAGTGATCTATATTATAAAGTTCGATTGTGTGTTCCAGATAATGATGAATTAAGGAAAAAGCTATTGTTTGAAGCCTATAATACTATCTTTGCAATGCAACCTGGTGGAAATAAAATGTATCAAGATCTAAAGCAGCATTACTAATGGTCAAGTATGAAATGTGAAGTTGTGGATTATGTATCCAAATGTTTGATATGACAGTAAGTTAAAGCTGAGCACTAGATTCCATCTTATTTGTTACATCCAATTTTGATTCCTTAATGGAAATGGGATAACATTACCATGGATTTTGTCACTGGACTTCCTTTCACTCAAAGAAAGCATGATGTTGTATGGGTGATTGTGGATAAGTTCACCAAGTCTGCCCATTTTTTGCCTATTTGTCCTGATTATTCTTTAGATAAGCTTATAGATATATATGTGAATGAGATAGTGAGATTGTATGGGGTGCCATTATCAATTATTTTTTATCATGATCCTTGATTTCCTTCAAGATTATGGAAAAGTCTACAAAAGGCTTTCAGAACTCAAGTCAAGTTTAGTACCTCTTTCTACCCCAAAACAGATGGACAATCTGAACGGGTTATTTAGATATTAGAAGATATGCTTCAGGGTTATGTGCTAGAATTCTTGGGAACTTGGGATAACTATCTTGCTCTGATAGAGTTTGCTTATAACAATAGTTATCAGACTAGCATGGGCATGGCGTCTTATAAAGCTCTATATGGTAGGAAGTGTAGGACTCTGGTATGTTGGATTGAATTAAGTGAAAAAAAGATGATCGAGCCTGATATTATGAAAGATACTGAGGAAAAAATTCAAGTTATCCAACAAAGATTAAAAGCCGCCTGTGATAGGCAGAAGTCCTATATTGACCTAAAAAGGAAAGATATTGAGTATCAGGTAGGAGATAAGGTATTCTTGAAAGTGTCACTGTGGAAACACATACTTCGATTTCGGAAGAAAGGTAAGCTCAGTTTATGATACATCAGTCCTTATGAGATTTCTAAGAGAGTCGGAGCAGTAGCTTATTAGCTAACACTGCTGAAAAATTGGCCAAGTTGCATGAAGTGTTTCATGTTTCCTTATTGAGAAGATATCGGTCTAATGATACACATAAGATTCTTGTACACAAAATTCAAGTACAACTAGATTTGTCTTATAAGGAAGGGCCTGTGTCTATCCTAGCTAGAAAAGTTCGATAACTCAGAAATAAGCAAATACCTTTAATGAAAGTACTCTGGCAACATCATGGATTCGAGGAAGCAACATGGGAACCAGAATTGACCATGAGAGCTCAGTATCCTCAGCTATTTTCATCAGTTATGAATTTCAAGGATGAAATTCTTTTAAAGGGGAGAGAATTTTAAGGCCACAAGTAATACCCTAATTGAAACGTTACATGTCCATGAAAGTAAAAGTTATAGGTGTTGAAATTGCGATATGATTGTGAATTGCATATTTCTTGAATCTATGGTCCATCAAACCATAATTAGTAACTTGGAATTAATTGATATCATTAGAAAATTGAAGTACTAAAATGTACATTTTGACTAGGAAAATGTCAAGTGGCAAGACAATTTGGTATATAGAAAATTAGGATGACTAAGCCTATAAATTATTGACATTTAGCAAGGAAAATTAAGTGACAAATGGCATAGTTAATAAATTCACAAGTGGCAGCAATAAGTGAGTGATAAATGGCCCAACATATTGGTGACATTTTGTGCCTCATATATGGGACAAATGAAGAACATGCATAATGGCATAAATTGTTTCAATTTGGTGACACCTAGCATTGGATAAGCCAAGTTTCTGCTGGAGTAATTTCTGTTTTGGCTCAGTCTTCCCCATCTTCATCTCTCACCATCGAAACTCTCACTCTCTCACAACTCCTATGATTTTTGCTTCAATTTTCATCATCATTACTTGGAATCTTTGCAAGATGTTGCATTAAGGAAGCTAGATCATGTTATCTTCTATGTTGTTTTCTTAGTGCTAAAATTTGCACCTTGATCTTGGATGTGTACTGGTTTCTTTGAAGGGTTAGATTAGCTTGTTCATTAGAGTTGGAATTTGAAGTTAAATAGGTAAGGGAATTCTAAACCAGATAGCATGTATTAATACAGGTTCTATGATGATTGAATTATCATGAAAGATATGTTATGATGATGATAATTGAGCGTTGGAAAATTGATCCTTGTATGGAAAATTCTGTTTTGGTTTTCATGTATGTAAGATAACGATTTGTGAGTTATATAATGAATGTTTTTTTAATTAGATTTGGACATGAATTTGATAAGGGATTGAAGCATGAATAAGGTAGATTTGAAGTGAAATTGATGGACTTTGGTGATGGTATATTGAAAGGAGTATGAAGGAGTTAAAATTTGGAAGCAAACTGAAGGTTGTGGTGAGTGAACCGAAGATCGTGGGAATTGTATGGTTGCTTCCCACGATTGTGGGAAGTACTTTGGAAGGAGAAAATGTCGGTTTTGTGTAATTGTTGGACTATATAAGGTTAAGGCACTTTATAATGGTTTAATTGGATTTAATTAAGGTTGAAAAAGAACCTAGTTTGATGCTAGATTAATTGATTAAAGGTTGAATAGATTTGGATTATTAATTGAGGTAATAAGTTAAGGAAGGTGTTATTTGGTAACAAAGTATCTAATTTTGAAGCTTAAAGTTGTTAAAGGAATGAAGTATACTCATGAATGCAAATGTGGTTCAAAGAACCTGAGTAATGTGAATTAAGTTTGATTGTTTGTGAATTAAGAATTTTTGTGGATATATGTATAATGTATAATCACTTAAGGCTATCATCGATGCATTGTTACAAATGGTTACATTCATAAGGCTTATTGAATTTGTTCGGGCATGAATGAATGCATACAAATTGGCCTTAAATAAGTAAATTCATACTCATGCATTATTTCATTGTTAGGTGATTCTGAGATGTAGAATGTTTTGCTTTAAAACTCTCAAGTTCTAGTTGTAGGTAAATAGACATGCCTAGAAGGGTCTGCAACTGCTTTTGTAACTAGACACTAATGTGTCTTCTATATCTAGACACTTCGGTGTCTTCTGTACTAGACACTCTGGTGTCTTCTATTTTTAGACACTTTAGTGTCTTCTGCTTCAGAGACTTAAGTCTATTATGTTTCTGAGATACCAATTATAGGTATCTTCTGTTCTAGTCTCATTACCCACTTCTGTAAAAAGGACTAGCAGGCTAATATGTTTTGTGGTTTAAGCTAAGTTCTGATCTGATACAAGCTAAGTTATGATTTGAGACAAGATAAGTTCTGATATGATACAAAACAAGTTCTGATCTGTTACCAGACATATTCTGACTTGATACAAGTTCTATTATGTTCTAATACAAATATGTCCTATTTTGAGACTTGTACATTCTGTTCTGAAGTAAGGATGTTACGTTTCTGATACTTATATGATATGTTTTGATGAATTACATTATGTTCTGATGCTTTTAATGGTCTATTTACTCTTTATGTGGATCAACTAAAGATTGTTTCTATATGATCTGATTCAATGCATATGAATGTTAGACGACTATTAGAAACAATGGCCATTATATATCTTGTTTAGTTATTCTGCACTATAGTTTTGCCTCCATCTAGGTTCTGATAAGAAGATTTGAGACTAACAAAGAGAACCGCAGTGGCCAACGAAGATGTGTTTTATTTTGGAAGATGTATATTTGAGTTATAACCAATGTATAAGGCATATTAGTATTTTGATAAAAATGGTTTGTAATAGCTATAATACAGGATGAATTTGGATTTAAAAGCATGTACATGATAAGTTCAATGGTATGATATGTTCTGTTTATAAAACAACATCTAATGAAATGTTATAAATGTTTTCTTGAGTTTTCTTTTAAAGAAGATTTTGAAATTCTTTAGATTTTTTGTATAGTTTTATGTGGCATCTGTATATCCTTTTAGGGGGCATGTGTAACATCCCGTTTCCATCTAAAGGGTTAGAACCCTGAAAATTTGGTACATGTGAGATCAATAAGAGAAATTGGGATAACACATCTCATGCTCATGCATTTCATAAGGTGCACATGCACATAAATAGTGAATCCTTGCACACACAAAAAAACAAAATTGTACATGCATTCATTGACAGTCAGGGTATAATTGGAAATAAATGTGATTGTTTTGAAAATTGTGAGTTATTGGTATTGAAAATTAATTTGGAGAGTGAAATAGTTGATTTAGCAATTTTGGAGAATTGTAGGAATTTTTTTGAAAATTTTCAGGGTAATTTTCGGACTAGGAAAAATGTCAAGTGGTAGACCAATTGTTAATCGGTAGTAAAATTGACTGTCAAATAGCATTGGAAACTTTGATACATGGCCTTAGGAATTATGGACAAGTGTCCTTCATTGGAAATTGGGCTTAAATGGGTTATTTTATTAGGTGATGCTTGAGAATTTGACATGTGTCCTTTCATAATTGTTTAAAGCTCATTTCTTTCTCCCTCTCACGACACTTACCATTAAAAGCCTTTGGAGTTGTGTTT
>JANKOD010000004.1:19449199-19461411 GCA_026284645.1 Erythroxylum acuminatum | reverse complement strand
CTTAATTTCATCAAATTTCCTTAAATTCATAAATTGTCTCACCAATTTCTTTCTCATTTAATTTCATTTTAATATTTATAATGTTCATCAAAAGTTCGGGGTCCAACAGTTTATGACTACGGATGTTAGGCGTCGGAAACGGGGTCCAACACCTTAGATTTTAATATTAGATTATCCCTCCTCGTGGGATCGATACATTAGGTACTACGCAAATGAACTGTGTGCTTGCTGATAATCGAGGGTATTATTAAAACTTACACACATCAAACCACTGATCAAGTTTTTGATGCCATTATCGAGGAGGCGATTAGTTTGATTCTTTAATTTAAGGCGTTTAGTTTGTTTTTGTTTTCTTTCTTTCTTTCTTTCCATTTCTGAAATCGTGCTCTTGCATAAACATAAGAGTCACGAGAAGATCGAGTCATGTAGCTGAAACCTTAGAGTTAGACATCGCTCGATTAGAACGATCCATTAGGAAAGCTTGGTATGAAGAATAAGAAGAAATCACAAAAGCAATAATGGCCAAGGAACTTTAGCAAGATTTGGACCACGGAGTGAACCAAGGATGTCAACAACGAACCCTTATGGACTTCATGAGACCAGGGTTCAATGTGGCTAACCAAGGAGTAGCTAGGTCACTCATACAAGCAACATCTTTTAAAATTAAACCAGCCCTCCTAAACATGCTTCAACAAAACATGCATTATGGACTAACGAATGAAGATCCCAATGCACATATAGTGAACTTCCTTGAAATCTGTGATACCTTCCTGTACCATCAGATGTCGAAAGATGTGGTAAGAATTAGGCTCTTTTCTTTTACCCTTAGAGATAGAGGAAAGGCTTGGTATCATTCTCTCAACCCAGCTAATATCACCACTTATGATCAACTAGTTCGTGCCTTTTTAGACAAGTATTTCCACCTGACTATGACCATGAAGATCATCAAGGAGATTACTAACTTCTAACAAATGACGGGGAATTGATCTATGAAGCGTGAGAAAGATACAAGGATTTGTAACGAAAATGCCCTTACCATAACCTACCCAAGGAATTCTTGTTACAAACATTCTATAATGGAGTAACCCCATATACGAGAGGCACAATTGACGCAGCTTTAAGAGGATCACTAATGAGCAAGACGGTAGATGAAGCAGAAGATTTGATAGAGGAGATGGCAAGTAATAGCTGCCTATGGACGAATGAGCAGAGTAGACAAACCACTACTTTTTGATAACAAAAAGGAATTGTGGCAGTCGATCAAATGACAGAGATGCAAGCTAAAATTGACAACTTGACTTGACAGATCAACAACATGAAGGCTTCTTCCTCAGCTTCAGTAAAAGCCATGCAACTTAAATGTAAACTCTATGGACAGATGGACTATGATACGGTGGACTATTTTATGATCAAGGAAAGCGATCCAGAGCGAGTGAATTATATGGGAGCTAAATATAGACGAGGAAGGGGGAACAATTCTTACTCCAACACATACAACCCTGGGTGGAAGAATCACCCTAACTTCTCGTGGGTGAACAATGTTGGAGCACAGTTCAGAGCTCAGGGATAATTAAGCTTTCAATAAGACAAACCGAGCTCAATGGAATACAAGTTGGATAAAATTTTAGACAAGTTTGAAACCTTAGGCGATACACAAAAGAGTTTGGAAGGCAGATTTGAACAAGTAACAAATAACCATACCTCTTTAATCCACAATCTAGAGGTCCAAGTAAACCAATTGTCAAACACTTTCTTTACACGAAATATGGGAATTATTCCTCGCAATTTGGGAACAAAACCGAGGGAGCAATTAAAGGCTATTACACTTCGAAGTGAGAAGGAACTTGAACCATCCACAGGGACAATAGAAGAACCCGTTCCCCCTGTTGAGAAAGATCAAAAAAAAGGAGAAAGAAGTGAATATGAGTGAATACCCTCCTTATGTCACTCCTCCACCATATAGATTCCCTTCCCTCAACGGTTACAAAAGAAGCTGGAAGTGCAATTTGCAAAAAATTTTAAGAAATTAAAGACGTTACAGATAAATCTCTCATTTGTAAAGGCCAAATATGTGCCTAAATACGCTAAATGTTTTAAGGACATATTATCAAAGAAGCATACTTAGGAAGATAATGAGTCGGTAGCTTTAACTGGCACTTGCAGCTCTATAGTCACGTGCCAGATACCATCTAAATTGAAGGATCCAGGGAGTTTCAGAATACCTTGTGTGGTTAGTGAATTTGAATTCACAAAGTGCTTGTGTGACTTGGGAGCAAGTATTAATCTCAATATTCAAGAAGTTAGGGATGGGTGAGGTTAAACCAACATCGATGTTGATTCAGTTGGCTGATCAATCTACTGATGCAAGTGGACAAGTTCATTATTCCTGTAGATTTTGTGGTTCTAGATTTCGAAGAAGACAAGAACTATCCACTGATCCTTAGTCGACCATTTATGAATACAAGGAAAGCCATAATTGATATTCACGAAGGGAAATTAACACTTCAAATAGGCAAAGATTAGATCAAATTCAATATAAATAAGGTTTTGAAGAGCCCAACAGCAAGTAGTGCATGCATAAAGGTTGAAATTATAGATCAAAATTTGTAAAAACAAGTTGAGAGCTACATCGCTGAAGTATAGTCAATGGCAACAGAGACAAATAATGGATATGAGAAACTGGAGCCTACAGGAGATGATGAGATGGATGAGTTGGATATTCAAACACATCAAGATAAGTTAGTTCGAACTGAAGCACCTATACCACCATCCATAGAAAAACCACCCACATTAGAGCTTAAACCCTTACCTGCATATCTCAGATACACTTTCTAGGGGATGGTCAAACATTACTGATTAATCATTTGAAATCAATTGGATGAGAAACAAGAAAGTAAGGTGGTAGCGATTGTGAGAAAGCGAATGACAGCCATCAGATGGCAGATTTTTTATATTCGTGGTATAAGCTTAAATGTTTGCATGCACCGAATAAACCTCAAGGAAGGATGCAAAACAATGAGAGAGCGTCAACAAAGGTTGAACCCTAATATGAAGGAGGTGGTCAAGAAAGAAATAATCAAACTCTTATATGCAGGGATAATTTATCCCATTTCAGATAGTGAATGAGTTAGTCCAATTCAATGTGTACCTAAAAAGGGTGGAATGACGGTAATAGAAAGTAAGAGTGGAGAAGTAATTTCAACAAGAACTGTTACAGGATGAAGAGTGTGCATAGACTATCGCAATCTCAACTCAGTGAATAAGAAAGATCAATATTTCAAAATAAAGTGTCAATACCTTGAAATCTGTGGAAGAAAATGAATTAAAGATTTTATAGTTAGCTTAAGAAAAGAGTGAGTGGTTTGTTGACACCAACTTCTATATCCTTGTCTATCGTTTAAGCTTATTAAGCATTTTGTAGGTAACATAATTATGTAGTCAAAATTAAAGTAAAATGGGTGCAGAGGTGGTCGAGTTGGTGGAGTGGTAGGGCATGGGGTCAAAAGGTTCTGTGTTCAATTCTCCCTATCTATGCTCTTTCGATCGAGTCTGTTATACAAGACTTACCTAGTGCGGAGTACCCGGTTAACGTGATTTGCAGGTTATTGCGTTAATCCGAAAATTTACTCAATGCACATTTAAAAGATAATGATTACGGATTTCTCCATTTCAAAAAATGTTGAAATTGGCTCATATGTCACAAACTTCAAAGGATATGTTATTAATGGTTGTTGAAAAGTTACGGTACAATTCAAAACAGGTGGATTTTTATTAGATATTAGATGAAATATTATGTTTACAATACATTGAGTGCAGCCATGTGATACTCTTAGGGTATGTTTGAGAGTTTAGGGTGGAATGAAATGAAATGACAATTAATGGAACGGAATGAAATGGAATGAGCCACTCCATTATTTGGAAGTTTAAATAAAATAAGGGATGAAATCGTCCATTCCCTTCCATCCCTCCACCCACATCCAAACATACCCTTAGGTAGTAAGTGGTGGATAAAGAAAAAGGGACTACAGATTTATGAGTGTAATTATATTGGATTTGTGAAATCAAAGGATCATTTAATGTTAGTAAAACAAGTTTTCTATAATAAAAGTCCAAAAAAAAGTTCTAGAAACAAACACCCAAGACGTTAATGAGTTGTCATTTCCGTGAGTGACGAGGGTCACAATAGTGAAATGTACGAGGTTGATGCCTTAGATGTTACTTGCATTTGGTCCACTTAAATATGATTTAATGAGATTTGAAATTCAATTACATTTACAGGTAGGAAAAAGAAAGAGAGATGCAACAGTTTTCACGAATTAACTTTTTTTTTTGCATATTTTAAATTACATTTTCCTCCATATTCATATAAGTTTTAAATTGAACGTTATTTGTGTGTGTGCTTTTTTCTAGAAGACGTGGTAATGCTTACTTCGCCTTCCAAGAATCAATTTATGAATAAAAGTTAAAAAGGTATTATTATAATTAAAATAAATTGAGAAAAAGGTCTTTATTCACAATGTCATAATCACCCGTTTATTTATAAACAAGAAAATGTAAAGAAGGCCTTCTTTTCTCTTACACAAATAAAAACAAGCTTTCAAATCAAGTCCAAAGTGTCTTCCTCACATTTCGTTCTTTTTAATAAGACTCATCTCTCTCTCTCCCTCTCCCTCTCTCATCGAAAATTAGTACAAACGTTTCGTTAGTCTTTAATTCAAATCGCCATCGAAGGGTTTATCCTCGGAAATGATTGTAACATTTTCCTGGCATGGACTATGAAGTTTCAGATAGTAGCGGTATGCTTTCCATTTCTCATTCACTTCATAGTTTTACGCAGAAATTTGATTTCTTCTTTGTTACATGTGGTTTGCCGTATCCAAAGATTAAATCTTGGAGTTTCTTGTACAAGGCTTAGGGTTTTAGTATGGAGGAATTTATATGGTTTTTATTTCTCTAAAGCTTGTTGGGTTCATCAGTGAGGGCGTTTTACGGTATTAGGGTTTTGACCGGACAGAGGGTTTTGGGATTTGAAAACGGGCAGTCGATCCATTTTCATAGAGGAGATTCACCTGTCTATCGGTGAGGTAAATTTGTGGAACAGAGCCAGAGGTTGTGTTACGGTCTGTTTCGGGTTTTATCACTTTACTTTGATTGAATTCCTCGTACAGATGTAAAAAAAAATTTTGGTAATTTACAGGTGTAAATTTTTGGTTATGCTTTAGCTGAGATTTTTCTTCTGTTATTGTGACTTCTAAAGAAGGTGAGAAATTTGAATTGAAGAGGAAATTAAGTTATTTCCTGTTCTCTTATAGATTTCTAAACCTTCTCGCTTCCCTCAGTTCCTTCTTATGAAGTTTTTTCATCACGTAGCTTGTAAATGTGATATTTGCAAAACTAGAGTTCCATTTTCACCTCCCCAATTCTCCATGACTTTACTGTATTTGTAGGAGTGGATAACTGCAAAAATTCTGTATATTTTCTATTTTTCAAGGTTTATACCATATTTTATATGCAAAGATGAGAATATAGGTGAACTCGGAGAGTTTAAGTTAATAGCGACAAATTTGGCGTGGGATTTTAATTTCCTTTTGAAAGAAACGGGAAATGATGAATGAAGAAAACCAAATGAACGGTGAGTGGAGTTGGAAACCAATAATGTGAACACTTGTCTTCTCTATATTAGATTGTTTACTTGGAAGTTGAAACCCTTAATTTTGAAGCTTGTAGGTGCCTACTTAATATTTATCACCTTTGTCTGTGGTTTGTATTTGATCTGACCATTTGTGCACTTAATCCTGGTCCTGAAGTATATATTTTACTAAAAATTCATTCTGATATTGAATTATATTGCTTGAATGGTGGCTAATATTGGTCTCAAATTGTGATCGTTTTTCATTTAGTTGGATGACTGTGCAAAGAAAAATTACTTTTACATGAAAACGAAGTCACTAACTGCCAACTATTTATACTTATGACGTTGGATTTTCTTATGTTTGGAAGAGAGAGAAAATTTCTAAGCTTGTAGAAGGGTCTAAATTTAACTACCATGTGCATGAAAAAAATACCATGTCTGTGAATGAAATTTGTGAGTCACCTGCATGAATTGTTCTTTCCATTTGACTCTATTTGGAGCTGCGTCCTAATGGATTTGATTTTTGTTATGCCAAAATAGACTCAGATTGAAAAATTAAATTTGAACTCCAGTTGTCTGATCAACATGTATGCTTACAAGATCATTATAAGGCCTTGATCCTCCACCTTCCTTTATAATGTATCATATTATAATGTCATTGGCTATTTAGGTACTGATGATGATATCCCCCAAGCACATCAAAGTGGTTATCATAAGGGATCAAGAATTGTAGGGAACGGAAGATCTGCTTTAGGTACTAGCTTATATCCTAGAATGCACACTGATATGGAGGCCCAAATTCATCATCTTGAGCAAGAGGCTTACAGTGCTGTACTGCGTGCTTTTAAGGCTCAATCTGATGCCATTACTTGGGTATTTGTTTTCTCTGGTTAATCGTCTCTGTATGCTTCAATTTTATTGTTTCCTGTTTATCAGATTGGATGCTTAACAATTTTCTTTTTTCAGGAGAAGGAAGGCTTGATAACAGAACTCAGGAAAGAGCTTAGAGTGTCAGATGATGAACATAGAGAACTACTGACAAAGGTGAATGGAGATGATATCATCCGAAGAATAAGGTTTGAATACTTTATGAAATAAGCCAATTGTGAGAAACTATAATTCAAAAAAAGGCTCATACATCGTAATGGATTCAGGGAATGGAGACAGGCAGGGGAGCTCCAAACTGCCAGGTACGGTGCAACACAGCCTGTTCATGATGTTTTACCCAGCCCTACCGTATCAGCCTCTCGTAAAAAGCAAAAGACATCTCAAACGGTACTTTTCTATGGGATTATGGTGTAACTGTCTATATAATATCTTTATAACTTTTCAGCCATATTCATCATCTTCAGCTGCAAATTACATGCTCCTACTAAGACACCAGCAATAGACTGCATATTTTTACTGATTGTGTTGTTATAGAGGTGAATACTAGATTGTTACTAATCTTCCTTTCTCGTGTCTTCTATTTTCTTAACAGAGTCAACATTTGCCTGGTTTATCTTCTATGCAGTACCATTCTACTGGGTCTACTGGAACTCGGCATTTAATCAACCGTAGTTCTTTTGGTGCTCTTGTGGCAAATCATCCTCCTGAAGGGACAACCTATGATCCATTGATTGGAAGAAAGGTGTGGACAAGGTGGCCTGAGGACAACAATTTTTATCAGGCTGTTATAACTGATTACAACCCTGCTGAGGTAGGTTTTAAAGGATTTGGATGGTGGATGACAATCCCTATAGCTTTTGTTAACATGTGCCAAGCGTATGCTTTAAAATCTAGTTATTTGTTGATGATACATTCAAGATTCAGAGCATGGCTGCTTGCAAATTGTGTGGCTGATGCCTTTATTTTGGCATTTATGGACATTTCCAACTGCAATGCAATCCCAAATTGACTTTCAATATTCTGAGTTGTGCTGTCATCTTTTCAAAGTCAATGTTTCTGTTCTTTGTATGTTTAGGGTTTAACCCTTTTCAATCTTCTCTTTAGGGTTATATATCGTGTCGTTTTGTAATTAGATAGTTGAGGCTTCCCTTTTCAATTCTCAGTTCTTACTGTTTGGTTTGATTATCTTATATCTTATTTCCAGTTGTTGTGACTCGGTTTAATAATTTACAGGGACGGCATGCACTAGTCTATGACATTGGCACTGCAAATGAGACCTGGGAATGGGTTGACTTCAAGGAGGTATCTTCTGAATGTATTGATGATCAAGATATACAATTACAGATTTTTTTTGACACTGCTGATTGATTTTGGTTTGTACCACTTATAAGGAGATTTAGACATGCAAGTGAATTATCATTCAAGTCATTACTATTTTACTTTTATAGTTGTTTTAGTAAGTTTGACTTTTTGTCTTTTTGATGCAATAACTTCATTTTGTTCTTAGAACTAATTGGTGGAAACCATTTAGAAATGTGTTGAGTATTTTGGGCGTTTTCTGAAACAAAATATTGGCGGAAGGAATGAATCATCACTTAAAATTAATTCATTGGATTAAAGAAGCAAAGTGAGACATTTTATTTGATTTGTGGATGTGATAATCGTATTGTCTTAAATTTTCCTTTCTTTGAGTATTTTATGCTCTGTGCAGGTTTCTGTTTAATGTTCAACATTTAGATTTCATCCCTTTTCCTTACACACTTGCATTTGAATTTTTGTTGGCTAACTATCATATTGTGAGTAAGAACTGGATGGGTTAGAGATCTATATGTAAGTGTTGAGTTTTGTTGAAATCGTGCAGACATTCAGGAACTGTAAGGTTGCATGGATTTTGGATAGTGTCAAATTGTTTTGGAGTGCATCTAGTTGTGCTTTGTCTTAAGTTTATATTTTCTCCGTGTCCATTTATCAAAGGTGTACTAAGTCTTCTCTGTAAATCAGATCTAAGGCACTGTAACTATCACAGATTGTATGAGTAGTAGGTTGTTTCATTGCCGCTCTACTGTTCTTCAGAGTTGAAAGCTTGGACTTGCTCAGAATAGATATGTTGGTATCTGTGAGATTAGGCAAGAAGAATATAAGTCCTTGAAATTTTCATTTATAGTTTGTTTTGCTTCAAATTTCTTATCCACAATTATGGAATACAACAAGCAGATGGTGTGCATTGTGATTATAAGGCTTAGCTTGTATAACAGAATGGTAAAAATGTGAGGAAAGAGGGGAACTGTTCTAGCAGAACTTTTTCTGATATATTTACTCTATTTAATGAACATGTGTCTACTTGGAGAATAGCATTTTATGATAATGCTACAATGGCTGGCTTCATTTGTCTATTATGGTGACTGCTTATGGTTTTCCAAACGAAAAAAAGTGACAAAATTTTGGCGTCCTCTTAGATATCTCCAGAGGATATTCGATGGGAAAGTGAGGATCCTGGAACTTATCATCGTGGCGGTCTTGGAGGACCAGGCCGTGGTATTAGGATACCCATGAACCGTGGTGCTATCATACAGGGCACTGGGAGAGGTAGGGGACCAACCAAAGGTCAATCTAGAAGAGAAATTACTTCAATGCAGAATGGTTTTGCAAAAACGTTTCTTGATGATATTGAATTGCTCAACACAGATACACTGGTTAAGGAGGTACATCTAACAATTTGGGTATGTTAATGTGCTCGGTTACAACAGTTAAGCTAATTCACCTTTTGTATTGGACATTTTGCAGGTGGAGAAAGTGTTCATCTTGAGTCATCCTGATCCTATTGAGCTTGAGAAGGCAAAGAAAATGCTAAAAGTAAAGACCATAATGCAAATTAGCTGGTGTTATGATTACACTCTTTTTCAGCTAATGGCATTGCTTGACTGTTTTATATTATGCAGGATCATGAGCAGGCACTTGTGGCCGCAATTGCAAAGCTTGCAGAAGCATCTGATGGTGAAAGCGGTAATATGAATGAGTGGTTGTGTACATGATATTTCTTTCTCATGTTGGCTTATAGCAGCATTTCCTTTGTTGATTATAAGATACAAATGGAACTTGTATCGTGCTAAGTATGCGTGGAGTTCCAATTTTTATTAAATAGAAAAGGGGGACTTTATCTTTATGTTCTTCACGATTTTCTGGTTATCACGCCTAGATTGATGACTCAATTTTGTTAAGCCTTGACGTCAAATTTGACCACACTGGTTATTCTATTCAAGATGTGATATGCATAGAGTTGAAAGCAGTATGACCTAATTAAACACTGATAATTCCGTTGGCATCAAATGTGGTCAAGTGGCAGAGGTTGGTGAATCTATGGGTTTAAAGATCTCTTTTCTAATTTTGTTTGTTTTCTCATCAGATGGAGAACAGCCATTCTTACATACGCAAGCAATGGAACATGAATGACATTGGCAGAGTCAAGGTGTGGAAACTTAAGGTTTTATTGATGGGAGGCCGAAGCAAAGAGAGCGATGATATAAAAGCATAAACGTTATTACACCCAATAGCGTAAACCAACTGGTGGTTACTCCTTTGCATCCCGTTTTGGTTGGAGTTCTACGTTCACTTATGTTCTCCTAGGTGGAAAAGTCTTACATTTGTAACATACCCATCTAACCTGCAATTCCTACTTAATAATCAATGTATTCTGAGCAATGTCAAGAACTATATTGGTGGGACATTTTTTTACATCTTTTCGTTCCTGAGCTACGATGTAAACAACTACCAATTCGTGTAAAGAATGAATAGCTGCTTTTTTCTGACATCGTTTGTTAACTCCTAATCTGATGTGTCACAAATTCTCCGCGTCTTCTGCACAGTGCTGCAAAGGGTTGATAGAATATGGGAACTAATGGTTGTTTACATTCTGAAACAGGTGATAAAGATAATGGTAAGAGTTTATTTACATTTTTTATGAAATGTAAAGGTGAAAATTATACCTTTAATAAGTGTTTAAAGATTATTTTTAAGGTTACATAGGATTTTAGTAAGTTCAAATTGGTCAGTTGAAATAAGACAGTTAAATTTATAATTTATATACTAAAAGTTGTGAAAAAAAATTAACTTAGTTAAGATTTAAGGTATTATTAGTATCATTTGAAAATGTTAAAGGTATAACATGGTATCATAAATAATAGTAGAGATTAACTTATACATTTTAAGAAACATCAGGAAGCAATTTATATCTTCTTTTTTTGATTGAAAACGGGCCGAAGCCGAAAGAAAAACTACATATGAGTCACTCTGGGGAGAGAAACTCCCACTACATCAGCAAATAACAAAGGAGCAATGCCATTAACTAATTCAGGAAACCAGTGGACTCCTAAAGATAATCCATAGCTATAATTGGCGAGCCAATCCGCACATCGATTCCCTTCCCGATAGATCTGACGAACCCGTACCTCCCAGTTCCGGGAAAGTAAGTCCCGGATAGCACGAATGATAGATTGGTGCACTGCTCTGCTCTCAGAAGTAATCAGTGAAACAACCACCGCGGAATCAATAGATAATTCAATCCGAGAATAACCAAACCACCAAGTGAGTTGAACCCATAATAAACAGCCCATAATTCTGCTTGCCAGGCTGCACAAAAGCCAACATTTGCACCAAAACCCACTAGCCACCGGCCACCATCATCGCGAATCAGACCACCCGCGGTAGCTGGCCCGGGGTTACCATCATCGCGAATCTTTGCTAATAAATTATGTTCATCTTATCTGGTGTAAAATCAGCTACTATAACTGGTGATAAAAGATAGTGAAAGACAAACTTCTTTACATAGAGTTAAAGACTAACTGAAACTTATATTTGTGCTTTAAGAAATGCAATGTGCAAAAAGAATGAACATAGAGAGAAACACATTTGTAGATGAATCCACCAGCAAAATCTTAAGAGGAGGCAAGTTCTGAAGGACCCAAACGCGAAAGGCAACATATTGGATTTTAGAAAATCTAGTGAGTGAAGTGTTGGGGTTCGTCTCTTACATGCATCACATGCACGCGCAGCGGAAGAACATCGAGACGTTCCTAGAAAACCCAGAAGCTCGTGTCTGTCGAAGAATCAAACCAAAACGACCAACGAAGATCGTCTCTAACAGTATCCACGCAGAGGATAGAGGAATCAACCGATTCAAACGCTTTGAATCGGAAATAGCTAGAACAAGTGAAGAGTGCTAGCTCTTACCTTGTTCTCGGAGAGCAACGATGAAGGAGGTGATGGCTTGGAGAAGATGAACTCGAGTTCCTTGAGAGAGAAGCTTGGAACTTTTCCAGAAAACTCTTTCCTTCTCTGTCTCAATTCTTCTCTGGTCTGTCAACCCACGAACTCATCTCATATTTGTTTCCAATTGTCCAATTTTCAAGGACAATCATAAACATTAAATGAGAATTGATCGATGCTTTCCACGATGCTGACACATATATATATATATATTAATTAATTCCTTAATTAATTAATATATATACATATATATAACTGCTGAAGCGGTCCAGTCATACTGGGGTCGGTCCTACCGGCCTACCGGAAGCGTGGTGGATAAATCACCGGAGACCTGTTTCAGCAATGTCGATGTCGCGATCTCATCGGGACATATCCCAATCTCATCGGGATCCATTTAATCCTATTGCTCTTCATATATTGGATCACTATC
>JANKOD010000004.1:19383736-19401166 GCA_026284645.1 Erythroxylum acuminatum | reverse complement strand
AAGTTTTGAAAAAATTGTTGGCCAAAATAGAGTGTGTAGACTCAAAAAGTCTTTTTATGGCTTAAAACAATTTCCATAGGCATGGTTTGGAAGGTTTGGGAAGGCAGTGAAAAGCTATGGCTTTCATCAAAGTCAAGTAGATCACACTATATTTTATAAGCATTCTAAGAAGAGAAAAATTGCAATTCTAATTGTCTATGTGGTTGATATAATCTTAACAGGAAATGACTATGAAGAACTTGTAGGGTTGAAAAGGAAGCTAGTAGAGGAGTTTAAAATTAAAGACAGGGGAGCATTGAAATATTTTCCTGGAATTGAATTTGCAAGATTATAAGAAGGAATATTTATGAATTAGAGGAAGTATATCCTTGATTTACTTAGAGAAACTGGGCTATTGGGATGTAAGGTGGCCGAAACTTCAATTGAGGCTAACCTAAAACTCAATCCTACTAAGGATGAAGATGTAATTGATAGGGAAAATTTTCAACGACTGGTGGGAAGACTGATATATCTATCACACAGTCAGCTTGATATAGCCTTTGCTGTAAGCATGATAAGTCAATTTATGCACTCACTAGGTCAAAAGCATTTTGAAGATGCCTACATAATACTAAGGTATCTGAAAGGGATACTTAGAAGAGGCTTGATGTTTAAAAAATGTGGCAGTGTACAAATTGAAATCTATATAGATGCTAATTGGGCAAGTAGCATTTATGATAGAAGATCAACATCAAGATATTGTACTTTTGTTGCGGGAAAATCTAGTCACCTAATGGAGTAAGAAATAGAGTGTAGTACCACGAAGTAGTGTTGAAGTTGAGTTTGAGTCTCTCGCACCTAAGATTTGTGAAGGAATGTGGATCAAGAGGTTATTAGAAGATCGAAAGATTCCTATGTCACTTCCTATAAAAGTCTATTATGAAAATAAGGCTACCATTTTGATTACTCACAACCTAGTTCAACATAACAGAACCAAGCACATTGAAGTGGACAAACCTTTTATCAAAGAGAAACTTGAGATTGGCTTAATCTATATTCCTTATATGCCATCCAATGAACAAACAGTTGATATACTCACTAAGGGACTAAAGAAGAAATACTTGATCTCCTAGTAAGCAACCTAATTATGGAAGACATTTACAAGCTAGCTTAAGGGGGAGCGTTGAGAAGGAGAAATCAGTGGCAGTAGAATCAAGGGGCTACTAATTAGGAGGAAATTTGTTCCTAATAGATTGGGAGAGAAATTAGGGGAGATTTAGTCAGAGTAAATAAATTAGGAGATAACTAGGATATTATTTGTATAGAATTCTTTCCTAATGTAGATACTATTATACTCCTATTTATATGTAACTTAAACAGAGGAAAAATACATGGCAGTCACACATTTTTCCACATTAACCACATACCACATTTAGAATAACAACACCAAAGCTATAAATATCAAACTCAGAAGAAACTGTTTTAGTGAAGTAGCACTCTGGGTCTATATAGCCTATAGTTCCAATAACAGAGGTGACCATTTCATATGGCTACAACACTATAGCCAAAGCAAAATTGCCAAGATAAGTATTAAACTCCAAATTAAACATAATGTTGCTGAGCTTAATGTCACCATGAACCAATTTTGGACATGGATAATAATAATGCAAGAAATTCAATACTGAAGCTACCTTTTGAATTACCTTGAACCACAACCCCCAATCTAAGGTATTACTAGTTATCATGTCTTGTCTACTGAATAGGTACTTAAGGTATAGAGAGGAAGAGAGGGTGACCTTCCAGTTTTAGCTGGTAATAGGAAGCAGATGTCGGATGAAAGGAAACCGGGACAAGCAAGCGACCATTAGCGTGTTGTCATTAATGGAGTTCAGCTTAAGTGGCCTTCCATCAATCTAGGTACTGCTCATCACCCTGTTGTGTAGGAGGTATTTCTTCTTCAATCTCCTCGTTCTTTTTTTTTCTTTTCTCTGTTGTGATTAACAATCTCATTTCCTGCTTTCCCTGTGATTATTGTCGCTTAACTTTGCAAAGACATTTTCAGATCCAGCTGACATTAGATCTGTTTCAATCAACCGTAGATTTGTTGCATTCGTACTTGTTAAGTTTTGAGACGAATAGTTTTCCTCTTCTTTATGGTGGTTGTGATAGTAATATGGATAAAAATCAGTATTAGTAATCATGTTGATATTCATATTCATGTTCCTTCCACCCTTTTTCTCTCTCTCTCTTTTGTGTTGTGTAGATGGATCTGTTCATTACCTTTATCGTCCTGTGTTAACATCTATGCTGTTTGCTTTTTAAAAATAAAATGTAAGAAAGAAAATGGACAGCTTTTGGATTCTAGTTTAATTTTAATAACTCCTAGTAACTGATACGACTCTTGTTGTGGACGTGTTAGAGAAAACTATGCTTCCATAAATACATATATTAGTTATACACTTGTTTTGACCGGTACAGAGCTTCAAAGCCCATGCCTTCCAATGAAACACTGGTCTATTCTATTGTATTGGCTGAAGTTTCCAAAAAGCTGTCCTTAGCACGTGACTAGTAATTACAGATCCGCCAGTGGTTAGCGTGTTTTTAGCCGCCTTCGCCTAGAGGCCAGAACGATTACGTTTGCGAATAATTCCTGTGCGATTTCCGTATACAGTGTTGTGTAGTTTTCAATCTCCTGGGCGGTTCATGCTCGATGCAATTGATGTGGACTTCGACCTAACCGTTTGGTGGGTCTATAACCTCACATCAGTCAAAGGACCGACTCTTGAAAATTTGATGTTTGTGAAGGGATCAATTTTTCACGATTAATTCGTGATTGATGCAAATGTTGGTCTATTATCTAATTGTTTTTGTGGTTGTCTAATTTCAAGCACCGGTTAATATTGTGAGCTGCTAACTAGGAGACTTTACAATTGTTTGAATTCAGAGTACTTGTTATTTGTTGATAGTGTTCTTTTTCCCTTCCGCGTGAACATTGTATGTTGTTCCGAATAAATTAACGTTTGTGCTATAAGCATAATTGTTATTGCAATGAATAATTGATGGGACTTTAAACATAAGAGGAACAGGGATTCGGAACGGTAGCGTCTGCTTCACCTTTTCTTTACGAAAGTCATCAGTATAGCCATACGTATGTAGGGCCTACAAGTAGACTAAGTCCCTCTATATAGCACATGAGTAGTAAAATGAATGAGGCCTATTGCGGACTTTGGTTCAATGTTTGCTGCAGGCTTGACCCAGTAATAATTGTCTGCTATACATCCGTGCTTTTTTATCAAGTATAATGACAGCTTATCAGACCACATGATGTAAATGCCAGATGACCAAGTCGATCCTGTCTCTCTCTTCCTTTTTTTTTTTTTTTGACATTTTTCACATGGGACTTATTCTATTTTATCTCGTCCTTTTTGAAGCCATTTCCAATAATTCATATGATCCTATTTTGCATTTTTCCAGAATTGTCTGGTTAGATGAGGATATACTATGATTCCTTTACTATAGCTCAAATTGTGCTAGTGCTTACACCTTGTTTACCGTGCCTAGTACAGTGGACCTTATCTATGAGTTTTACTGATTATTGCGAAAGGGAAAAAATCGAAGGATTTTCTAACTTTTTCCAATTTTGTTTTGGCAAAAATATCCTTGTGTAATTCTTGCTTGCCAGAGTGTTACTGATGTCCAAAAGAGACCTGAGTTATCATTGCATTGAAATGTTACACCTAGTTGGCTGCTTCAACCTATAAAATCGACAAAAGTTATGCTGAGATTAACCTGGGTTCTAGATCAAATGCATTCTATAAGTTCTTATTGATTTGCGTTTCTCTTGATTGATATGAATCAGGGTGATTTTTTAACTCCCTTTTCTTCTTTTTAATTTTTTCATGTAGTCAGAAGCACGATGGGTGCCGGTGGCAACATGTCTATCCCACCATCCGCAAAGAAGTCAAAATCTGACCCCATGAAAAGAGTTCCATACTTAAAGCCACCATTCTCACTCGGTCAAGTCAAAAAAGCAATCCCACCTCATTGTTTCAAGCGTTCTGTTCTCCGCTCATTCTCATATGTTGTCTACGACCTCACCATTGCCTTCATTTTCTATTACATTGCTACCAACTACTTCCCTCTCCTCCCTCACCCTTTCTCCTACTTAGCTTGGCCAATTTACTGGGCATTTCAAGGTTGTGTTCTCACCGGCGTTTGGGTCATTGCCCATGAGTGTGGCCACCATGCCTTCAGTGATTACCAATGGCTTGATGACACAGTTGGCCTTGTCCTTCACTCTTTTCTCCTTGTCCCTTACTTTTCGTGGAAACACAGCCATAGTCGCCATCATTCTAATACCGGCTCTCTTGAACGAGATGAAGTATTTGTGCCCAAGAAGAAAACCGATATGCATTGGTACTCCAAGTACCTTAACAACCCACCAGGCCGTGTCCTAACTCTTACCATAACCTTAACCCTTGGTTGGCCTCTTTACCTGGCGTTCAACGTCTCAGGCAGGCCTTATGATCGGTTCGCTTGCCACTATGACCCTTACGGCCCTATCTATACTGACCGTCAAAGAGTTGAGATATACATTTCTGATGTTGGTATTCTTGCTGTCACTTATGGGATCTATCGTCTAGCAGTAGCAAAGGGGCTAGCCTGGGTTCTCTGCTTCTATGGAGGACCATTGTTGGTGGTAAATGCTTTCCTTGTAATGATCACATTTCTGCAACACACTCACCCTTCATTGCCACATTATGATTCTTCTGAGTGGGACTGGTTAAGAGGGGCTCTAGCCACAGTTGACAGAGACTATGGGATTTTGAACAAGGTTTTTCACAACATAACAGACACCCACGTAGCCCATCATTTGTTCTCAACTATGCCTCACTATCATGCCATGGAGGCCACCAAGGCTATCAGACCAATTTTGGGAGAATATTACCAATTTGATGGGACACCAATCTACAAGGCAATATGGAGAGAGGGTAAAGAGTGTATTTATGTTGAGCAAGATGAAGGTGAGATGAACAGCAAAGGCGTGTTCTGGTACAGAAACAAACTATGATGTCGAAAACGAAAGTAGAATCAGGAGTGGGAAGTTTCAGTTTTCCCCCGTTTCTGTAGTAATCTAGGTGGTTTACTTGTTTCCTATCGAACTTGTTTCAGTAATTTTATTACACATCTATGTTGTAGTTCCATTTGACCTGAACCGTGCAATGCGCTATCAAACTTTAATTACATATATTTAGTTTTGGTGTTGTCGATGAATTGTATAGTTAATGTTTTCTAGATTTTAGTTGTTTCCTAGGCCCTTGGGCTCTTATGACTATGAGGCTAGAATTATCCCATAACTTTTTTGATAATCTAATTGGTAAATTACATTTGGGCTTATCCAATCGTCGTTTCTTAACTTGAAATTTTGTTCTAAATATTATTCTTTGTGCACCTGATGTTGTTAACAAAGCGAAGGTTAATTAAGTCTCCATCCAATATGAACGTCAATGTATTATAAAGAAAAAACAAAAATGAATGCTAGCTTTCCCCATCATTCGTTTGTAAATGTCATCGAATCTCCAAAATTAAGGACTTATAGTGAACCTAATTTGCACCCATAAAAAGCACAGAAAAACTACTGGTTAAAGTGCCATTGTGAACACTTAGTTGACATGAAAAATCCTAAACTAATTCATCTTCTACTTTTTATATAATAATTCACTCAATAAATTTATTGGTTTAAGTCAAATGACATATTCAATTTAAGTGATTAGTAATAAACCCTCAATTAGCATAATCTAAAAATTATGAAGAGAGTTTTTGACAATAAAAATTTATACTTTTACTATCCTTTACTTAAATAATATTAAAGATTGTGAAAGTTAAAAAAATGAGTTTAATTTCATTTCAACCATCAAGAATTATAACAGAAATTTTCATTTTACTAACTAATAGCTGCGTTTGGGTCCTATGATTTGTATACTATAACACCAGTTTCGTGTGGCATAATGATCGAAAGATATGCTTTTTTTTTTTAATATAATCATTAATTTTATTAATAAAAGACCCTAAACTATAATTTAGATGGTTAATTACTTCCTTTATTAATTATTTTAGAGATAATAAACCTTAAACTAGTATAACAACGACAACAATCTAGTAAAAATCCTACTGAGATGCAGAGTTTGGAGAGTTCAATAGTACACAGTCTTATCTCTAATTAGTATAGAAGTTGTTTCCGATAGACCTACAAAAAAAGTTTTTGAAAATGATTTAAAAAATAACCAAATATATAAACAAATAACTGCATAAATAAAAATAAGTAAAAGTAAAGAAAATAAAGGTAAAAGTAAGACAATAAAAAATAGATAAGAAAATAAAATAAACAAGCAACTAAAGGAGAAAAATATAAAATAAATAAATAAAATAACTAAAGTATTCAAGATAAATACAAGACACAATAAATGATTCTACTCTTATTCTAGTTCATCAAAGTTTACTATTAAAAGTCAAGTTTTCGACAAACTCTAGTAGAATCATATCATACATGATCGTCTTCCCTTAATTCTTCTTAGGTTTTCATCTTCTTTTACAATCCCTAAGGATAATCTTCTTACATCTTCTTACTATAACATCAAAATGTCTCTTCTTAATATATCTGCATCATCTAAATCTTGTCTCTCTTTAAATTACCATTAATGTTAAACATCCCTAACTTGTCTCGTACAATAAACCATAAACTAGTAAACAAAGAAAAACAAACACCGAGTCAATTACATGAGTTTCAACCTTTTAATAAATTTAGGTCAAATGGTCAATTTGGAGATAAAATGTTTTCCAATGTAGTATTTCTGTGAAATTTAAAGAGCTTGAATTTGCACTACAACATAATGAGCTTTTGGTGACGAATATTTTTGTCGTTAAAAGTTAAAAATTCGTAGCCAATACTATTTATCGACGAAAAAAATTTGTTGGAAAATCACAGTAGTAAAACATTATCGGCAATATTTTTACAATATTGTCGCAAATAATATCTAGCTCCGATCCTGATACGTCGCAACAAGTGATACGTGAAGAAAAGGAAAAACATCGTAAAAGATAATTTGGGACGCTTTCTTTCATGGCTTAAAGTTATTAGTTGCGTAACCCTATTAATAGGTGATAAAATTTTCGACGTTTTTTTTTGTAGAAAATTATCTTTAGCTATAATTTCCTAGAAGTAGGTAAAAGTTATTCGTAATGGTTTCTAGAACGTAGCTAAAATGTTTTGGCGGCGATTTGGGAATCGTAGCCAAATCTTTTTAGGTACGTATTTGATTTAATTTTTAATTATTAATAATTATTGTTGACATTTTTAGGAACGTAGTTAAAAAGATTTGGTGATGATTTTTTTTATATTTTTAACTAAACAATCCTATTAATAATTTTTCAATTAATTATAATAAATGGTAAGATTTTATATCCATCTTATTGTTGGTAATATTTAGAATTTTTATTTATAATTAATTAAACAAAAAATACAAATACAAATAATTAAAAATAAAAGCATTTTTATATAAAAAATAAAATGTTATTAAATGTTATTTACAGATGTTAACAAAAGAATTTATGTACAAACTAAGACTCTTGTTCATCTTCACTACTACTTACATAATTTAGGCAAGTATTTGTTTGACCATCTTTTCAAGCTTGGCTAACTTTCATTTAGTACGATCTAACTTTTGCTCATTATGTTTTAACTTTTTTTCATTACATTGTAATTGAGTCTTAAGCGATTGGTTCTCCTCTTGAAGCGTGGTTACAAATGCTAGCCATGACGATGATGAATCAATTGGCTTAGGGCCATACCCAAGACCTTTGATGTACCCTAATCTTATACCAAGGACATTGTTGCAAATCTCATCTATGTTTGACTCATTTTCATTAGACAATGATCTTTGCAACAACTCCTACATCTTATTCTACAATTTTAAAAATTATTAGTTAGTACTACATATATAAATAAGTATAAAAAAATAAACAAATTTTTATACTTACATAATTATTCTGCGCTTCTTTAGAAGTCCAGCATTCACCTTCCTTGTAGTGGGTGAGCTTGTAGAGTGTGATCTTATCACACTCCATGCAATTCCTTCTAACTGTTTATGACAAAAAAAGAATTGAAACACAATAAATAATATTGTATTTACTGATATAATTATAACTTCTAAACAAATAACTTACAAATTCATTTCATATGACAACAAATGATTTGGAGCCTTGGAAGTGAGGAGTTTTCATTTTTCCTTTATTAACCTTAGCTTTCTCACACTTTTCCTAAATAAAGAAAAGAAAGTCATTAAATTATGAAACAAGATTAATTGAAGCAAATGTGAAGAGAAAGAAGACAAACTTTAATGTTGGCAGATGACCAATAATCACACATTTAGATCCAATTTTTTGGAGTCACCTGCTCGGGAACATGTCTCCTGGCATCCTCATTCGAAGGAAAAAAATTTGTAGTATTTAAGCAATCGATGACAATGATCCTTAGCTCTTTGTTTTAACAATGAACTCACACGCCTTGACACTTCAGGGTTCTCAATATCGACAATTTTGAGCTTCATATATGAATAAGTAAAAGTGAATTAGTCTTTAAATAAGTTAAAAAATGCATATAATTAAATAAATTGAAAAAATACTAAAACTTTATTTAGAGGATTCTGTAGCAAGTTGTCTTCCTTCAACTACTTGGCATGTTGAAAGCAAGGCAATTCAGTTCTAGCAACGACTCCTAACTCACTGAATAATTTTACTGATTGAATCTTATCAATAGGACGACCTTATGGGGTATCAATATGGACGAACAACTTGTTGTTCATTGGAATATTCATGCGTTGCAACTCAGAATATTTAGTGATACCTCTACCTCTTTTTCTAATGCCCGTATTGGAACTTGACAAAAAATAATTATAACAAAAAAAAATGTAAAGATACATTTGAGGATAAGTGTAATTATAGGTGGAAAAGATTCATAAACTTGAAGATCCCTAAGCACTAGTTGAGGTGAATAGAGGTTTTTGTTGACTGACTTCATTGGTGGAAAGTCTGGTGTTGGATAGGGTCGAATTGATTTGGTTGTTTTGGAGGAGGAACATCTTCGTTAGTTGCCACCTTCTTTCCCTTGTTTCATCCAGGTGCCACTATATTGAATATCCATAATGATTTCTCAATGATTTTCTAATATAAAATATTATTAAATTATTTCTCTATGATTTTCCAATATAAAATAAAACTAATTATAATAACAACATAAAGAACTTGTTAAAATTTTCCCAAAATCATTTCGGAGCATTTGACAAAACATTAACAAATCATAATCAAAGATGATTGGAACCATAGGTGGTAGGTAGTTAAGTTTTTTTCCCCTTGAAATTTACTATTTGTTCTTATTACTTATTTCTTCTTCTATTAATCTTTTATAATGACCCCTAAAGGCTTCTAGGCCGTGAACTTGTTACTATTTTGTATTAGTTCCTACTGTAGAAATATATTATTCAATTTTAAAAGAAGAAGATGATGATTTGATCTTTGGCCTTGCAGTTTGAATCACATTAGAAACAATTTTTACGTGCTCCATTCATTACAAAGTTCATTATTTGTTAAAAGAAACAATGTATAACTTCAAAACTTTACAAGTGTTGACTTTTCTTTGTCTATAAATAACACATTTAACAAATGTAAAGAAAATTTAAATCGTATTTCATAAATTAACGTTAATATGGTTGTAGTTTCTTTCAATGCATAATGAAATACACATCTTTTACAAAATGAAGCATAATGAAATACATTGCTTTTACAAAATGGCTAATCATAAGTTAATTAAAATGATGGCTTACCAGTTTTCAATCCCATATAAACAACAGTTATTTTTACCTTCAACTATCATGATCAACATCTTGAAATCATCATCATTAATTACATTATGATTCGACACTTCATCACTATTGTATTCGGTCAAAGTATCATCATTGTTATAAAATTCGTCCTCAATATAGTCTTCATCTCTTTCTCCAATAAGATTAACTTGTACTTCATCCATTTGTACTATATTGGGATCAACATCTCTCCTATGGAATGATGATATATCTTCATCTTTTATTCGAATGGCTTTATTATTCAACTTCGATTCAGTCTCTTGATACACCTCATCACCATCCTCACTGATTAGACCATTATCTCTTTCACAAAAATTGAAGAGATTTTTGCATTGAAACTTTTGAACAACCTTCCAATTTCTGCCCAATACAATATCGATGAGGTAGAAAACTTGCTTCACTTGATTTGCAAGGACAAAAGGGTCATTCTCATTCACCTTCATGTCAGTAAGATTAAACCATTTATGCTTAAATAGAACAACCTTTTTATCCTTGATGTAATGCAACTACGTTATTTCAAAGATGAAATCGTAGAAGTCAATAAAATCATTGTCATGACATCTCTCAACAACAACCCCACAATTTTGGCTTCTAAGTCAACTGTCTTGACCTTCTATGTGAAATCTAACCCCCATTATTAATATAACCTGTATATTTTTTCCCATACATATGAGGCCCATATGCCAAAGAATATAATGCAGTTGTCACCTCCTACATGTTACGATTATGTAACCATATCATTTATATTTCAAAATGAAATTAGAAGTTCATCTGACATACAAATTGTCGCAAGTTCATAATATTCCATCAATATATAACTTACTCGAGTCCTAAACCATGATAGGAACTTAACCTTGTGTCTTTCTTCAACACTAACAATCCCTTTGCTTCGATTTGACTATTTGTGCTCTCTATTTAAAAAAGTAAATTGAGATAAGGAAATAAAGATTGAATGACAACATTGAAATATGAAAATTTGATTCAAAATTAATATACATACTCTATATATATGTTGACTTCCTCGCAATTGTTCAAAATATACCAATGGGCAATTTCGAACTCGTCTTTAGTTAACTCGACATATTTTCTGACACCAAGTGGCCTAACTTTTTGGGAGAAAACTGACAAGCCATCATTTTGATCAAAATCAAAATCAAAGTTATGTTATAGTTTATTAAGTCTTGTCTCGATGTCATTTAAGTACATCGAATAAAATGTTAAGCATTCATTTGCTATATAAGCCTATACAATAGACCCTAGGTCAAGCTCTATTACGTACATAACATTTAAGAGAGCTTAAAAACCTAAACAAAATATAAAACATTAACAATTGCCACTAACTAATATAACTTTAAAAATAAGATAAATTACTTTTTAATGGGGTACATCCATAATATAAATTACCTTTCAATAGGGTACATCCATCGAAATTGAACCAGTCCATAAAGCTTTTCTTCGTGTGGTAAATAAATTGTTGAATGCACCATAACATCAAAAAACAAAAGGGGGAATACTAGTTCAAGCTTACATAGAATTAATGTTATATCTTTTTTTCATTTTGTCAAGCTCTTCAACTTTAAGTGTCTTGCAACATAATTTCTTAAAAAACTCACCCAGTTGATCTAAAGTTACGGACACATCCTTTGACAAACATCCACATATTCCAATAACAAGTAATCTTTGTAAAAGTACATGACAATCATAGCTTTTCATCCTCGATACTTTTCCCTTTTTAACATTGACACAATGGGCTATATTCGATGCACACCCATCAGGAAACTTAACTGATTTAAGAAATTGACAAAAGGTTGCTTCTCTTTTTTTGACATGGTGTAATAAATAGTTTGACAGTAGCGCGTTGTAACACTAGTTAAAATAAACTAGACCTACTACTACTATAGCAATGGCGAGTCTAGGTCGATCCCACAGATAGTGTTCGATTAGCTTTTGAAATGAAATTAATCGGTGCTTAGGTTTAGGGGGTTTTGTTTGGTTTAAGAAAAGAAAATAAATCTAAACTAACAAACAAAAGCAAATTGATGAAAACATGCAAAAAATGATGAAAATGGTGAACTCGTTTGGAATTTGGTTCTTTGATTCAATCTCTACCTCCACCCTAATTAAACATATTTTAATGATTTGTTGCTCTCAAACCTCTCATAGAAACTATTAATCTTAGGTTAATCTATTGACTCGAGTTTTCCCTTAGGTATTGTTTAATTAAGATACGATTATTAATTAAACCTAATTACTGAATAATTTAGGATACCATCTCTAAATTCAATTCGGTAGTAGCATTGCGAATTAGGAAAATCAATTAATTAAGGCAATAACCACATACAATGCGTCATTTAACCTAGGTTATGTTATCCCTAATAAATATGAACTATTAGTCGCTTTAAATGAATTTCAACATAACAATTACGGATTATATTGAATATTCTAGCAATGAGTTTGTAATAAAACGATCCAATAAATGCATAAAATAATCTTTTCACAGTCCCAAATTCATACACATCGGATAACATAATCAATTTCTAAAGAGAAAAAGAAAACAACAAATGCAAGGAAAAATACACTTAACCGAGTCATCGGCATCGAAGTCACCACTGAACCAACGTTAGAAAGCTACCCCTCCATGGGTCTTCTCATGATGGGGAGCTTGCCTCCCTCTTCATGCTCTCCCAAAGCTCCTGAAGTTTTCCTCAGCCGAAACACGCCAAAACTTTCATCAAACCTTGCCGTCACAAAAACGAAGAATTTATAGCAAAAAGTAGGGTTTAGGGTGAGGTGTTAATGTGTCACAACCATGACTTGGTATGTCACGAATGTGACACACCCTCTCACACCCTTAAGTTATCTCTCACGGGTGTGAGAGAGCCTCATGGGTGTGAGCAACTACGTGGGTGTGAAAAATAACTCACACCTATGCAACACACAAGTATGAGTGAGTGATTAGCCCTCTCATAATTGTTTTATTCTCTAACCGACACTCCAAATGCAGCCCCATTCCTCCTTTGGTTTCTAATATTTTATGTCCATAAAATTCACGTTCTTATGGTAGTGAGGTAGAGGTGGCTGCACAGCCATGAGTGATGCTCACGACTATGCAATAATTCCAGCATGTTTTTATCCTATTCTTTTATGCTTTATCTACTCCAAATGCAGCTATCCAATGTCCTAACTATCACATGCTTTTGGTTCTCCCTTCTTTATATTCCCAAGCTAGGTTAAAATCCATGGGAAAGCTAGCTCCTTTGGTAGTATGAGGTGTCTTCATCTTGTAATCTATGACTGTTGTAATTCACTCACAGCTGTGACAAAATTCCAGCAAACCATGAATGGTCTTTTTGCTCTTCATTCTTCATCTTTCTTGGTAATTTCTTGTCTTCTTCTTGCTTTAATTGCTCTAATCTTCATCATTCTGGTTCCATGAAGACAAGTGGATATGAATCTTCGAAAAATGACCCAAATATAGTGCTTTCGACTCACTTTAGCTCCTTTGCTTCCTAATTGTGCCTAAAACCACATATGAGTCAAAGTGAGTATCTTAAGCAATTTACGTCATTAATCGCTAAGTATTATGGAATAATTATACAATCAATTAAGCGGATATCAATTTTGCCCACACTTAGTTTTTGGCTGTCATTGGGAAAAACATCAAAATTAAGCTCAGAGATCTAAAAACATTTACTCAATTTCCATATTTTCCAAGACTACATAATCATAAACAAAGATGAATGACTTTCAAAATCCATAGTAAGAATTTAACATTTAACGCTTCTACTCATGATCAATTAACATTCAATACCTTTAAAAATTGAGCAATACAATGGTAGACTGGGAAAATGTGTTTAAAGAAATATTCTTGGGTACAGTCAACAGCATTCACAACCAAGACATTCCACAACTTTACGTATTATTTCATTTCTCTACAACTAAGGTTCACATGAAAAATCATGAATCAAATGACTTTTTAAGGTTGTAATATAGGCAAAGCAAGGATAGATGTATTTGGGTCATATAGCATGAAAGTCATTTAAGTTAGTGAAATAAAAGCAACACTTAATGAGATATCAAGTGCACAAGTTAACATTCATTCAGAAATGGGTACCGTCAGCTATAACAAATGCAACAATTATATTTCACAACTTAATTCAGCTCTCTTACACAAACCACATAAAGCATAACTAATCAAAAGGGATTACTCATAAAGATTGTTGATAACACTACATTGAAATGATAAAGAGTGAACCTTCTAAGACAACATCTACCTCATATCTAACATTCTCAAATGACTCATTCATTTTAACTTTAGGAGGAAAGATTACTCATAAATAACTTTGCAACACATATGCATTTCCTCCTTAATAAATTTATTTAAACATTTTTCTTTTTTCTTTTGTTTTGTTTTTCTCTTTTTCTTCCTTTCTTTCCCTTTTTCTCATATAAACATTGAAAGAAAATACATCAACATGGAAATTTCAATGATATGACATAAAATAGCATCCTAATATTATAATCAACCCATACATATGTACACCCCCACACTTGTACTTTTTTATATCCACAAACTCAAAAATCAATAAATGTTCCACTAGATTTAAGGCTTGGGAAGGACATTTGGTTAGGTTTAAAGCATGTAATGTGGTTAATACAAAAAGACAAGATAATAAAGCTCAAGGGGGCTTATCAAAAACAAAATCATATAATGGGTAGGCTATTTGGCTAATGTAGTTCAAAAAAACAAAGAATGCCTCATCATTTTCATGTTAATGCATGTGATAAAAATGTGGTCTTGAATAGAAAACCAAAGCAAAGTTAAGATGTACATGTCATGAAGTTTACATATAAATAAAGACAATAAGAATGATATGGATGTGTTAGTCTATAAAGGCTCAAAATCACATCAGCTTTGTCTACCATTAGTCACAACTCTTCTAAAGATAATGCACATCAACGAATCACAAACGTAAAAGTACATACTCAAGTTGCCATGAAATTCTCTAGTCAATTCATTCTCTACTCATGACTATATAGTCCTAGAAGCAATAGAAAACGAGCAAATGTTTGTTTTATTCTCTCTCTCATTTGAATTGAAAACTTAAAACAAGTGAGAAACAAACCAACATAAAAAACACACATACATATCTATTGCAAAAAAGTAAAGGAAAAGAAAATTACTTACCTTGGGTTACCTCCTAATAAGCACCTTTGTTTAAGGCCGCTGGCTCGGCTCTGTGTTTTCTCTTTATGTGACAAAATTATGATCCTCATGTGTCACAGTTTGAATCACATCCACGTGAGGTTGTTCAGAATAGGGTCTTGGATGATATTCTGTCATATTCAACATATGCCCTATCTTTAAACATCCAATCTCTACTGAGTCCATACACTCTGGAAAGACCTTGAATGTCTCTTTACCTTTTCCTTCTTCTTTCAATTTCTCTAATATACATTGTAAAGGTAAAGAGTCAATCTCAAAAGTAATTATGAACTCAGTACTCACCATTGAGCTAAAAGATGTGTCTTTTTCTACTTCGAGCTCCTCCTACACTTCTTCCACATAAACAATTCTTTGAGTATTACATTCAAGATTCTCTAGCTCCTGATCACTCTGTAAGGTCTCTGACCAACTTCCATTGAGTACACATTGGGTGGATATGGCTGATCCTCTTCGCTTTATGGTTCCAAGTGGTTAATATCTCCACATCTTGCTGAAATTGCAAAGTGTCAGCAATGTCAGCATTAACTTATTCTTCCAAGGATGTACTTGAATTTTGTTGGCTCTCCCAATTTTAGAAACTAGACCAAAATTATATTTCATCCCGCTGGACTTGTTGTACACCCTGCTGGAATTGTTGTACGTCCTGTTGAAACTACTGTACACCCTACTGCAATTGTTGTATGCTCTGTTGAAGTTGAAGATTATTAGCAGTCATAGTATTAAGCATAACTTCCAGAGATGTACGTAAGTCATGATAAGAAGTTTATGGTTTATACGGGAATTGTTGTGTATCCTGCATACTATCAAGGAAGTAATTCTGTTGATTATCCCATCTATAACTAAAGATAGGTTGATCAGTCTAAACATGGCTATAAGATTGGGGAAAAAATTACTTCCGTTCATGACAATTTTTTTTTATTTTTTAACACAATAAACACTAAACAAAAAGTGAAAAGATCAAGAAATAATTAAAAAGAAATAAATTGCAAACAAAAATATACAAAACACCAATTAAAATAAAAACAACAACTAAAGCATCACACTTCCCGGCAACGACGCCAAAATTGACAGTAACTTGTCATAATGCTAGTCAAAATAGACTAGACCTACTACTACTATAGTAGTGATGAGTCTAGGTCGATCCCACATAGAGTGTTCAGTTAGCTTTTGAAATGAAATTAATCGGTATTTAGGTTTAGGGGGTTTTGTTTGGTTTAAGAAAAGAAAATAAATCTAAACTAACAAACAAAAGAAAATTCATGGAGACATACGAAAAATGATAAAAGTGGTGAATTCGTTAGGAATCCGGTTCTTTGGTTTAATCTCAGCCTACACCCTAATTAAACATATTTCAATGATTTGTTGTTCTCAAACCTCTCATATAAACTATTAATCGTAAGTTAATCTATTAACCTGAGTTTTAGCTTAGGTATTATTTAATTAAGATATGATCGTTAATTAAACCTAACTATCGAATAACCTAGGATATGATCTCTAGATTCAATTAGGTAGTAGCATTACAAATTAGGAAAACTGATTAATCAAGGCAATAACCACATACGATGCATCATTTAACGTAGGTTATGTTATCCCTAATGATTATGAACCATTAGTCGCTACAAATGAATTTCAACGTAACAATTACGAATTACATTGAATATTCTAGCAATTGGTTTATAATGAAACAATCTAATGAATACATTAAAATCACCTTTTTACAATACCTAAATCCATACACATCGGATAACATAATCAATTTCTAAAGAGAGAAAGAAAGCAACAAATACAAGGAGAAATATACTTAACGGGTCGTCGGTGTCGAAGTCACCTCTGAACCAGTGTCAGAAAGCTACCCCTCCATGGGTCTTCCCATAATGGAGAGCTTGCCTCCCTCTTCATGCTCTCCTGAAGATTTCCTCAGCCGAAACAAACAAAAACTTTCATCAAACCTTGTCGTCACAAAAATGAAGATTTTATAACAAAAAGTAGGGTCCGAGGTGAGGTGCCAAGTCAGGGCTGTGACACACCCCCTCACGCCCATGAGTTATCTCTCATAGGTGTGAGAGAGCCTCACACCCGTGAGTTACCACTCTTTATCCCATTCTTTTATGCTTTATCTACTCCAAATGTAATTGTCCAATGTCCCAGTCGTCATATGCTTTTTATTCTCCCTTCTTTGTATTCCTAGCTAGGTTAAACTGCATGGGACAACTGGCTCCTTTGGTAGCATTGTTGGGCCCCGATTCGCAATAAGCATATTTAAATTATTTGAAGCATGTGTAAAGTAATTTGAGGATTTTAGTTTGA
>JANKOD010000004.1:19362842-19377461 GCA_026284645.1 Erythroxylum acuminatum | reverse complement strand
TTTTCGTTTGCGAATTACTAGATTTAATTTAACTGGTAAATAATTTGGTCCTTGAGGGAGACGACTTTACAATATTTGCTGTGAGGATACTAGGACGAATCTGTGCGCTTGCAGAAATAATCGATCAATAATCTGTTGAAGAAGCGTCATATCCTCTTTTGTGGTAGTCTCCTGTCTTGTGGTCCTCACCATCGGCAAAGCAACGTGTGCTGTATTAGTACGTATTGTTCTTCTTTTCCGTTACCAAGAACCATCCTCCTTATTGTGCTCTATTTTCCGCTACGTCCCAAAGTTAATGTAAGCTTTGTGTTCTGCAATTAGTGTATGGGTTTCCCTTTCTGTTTGTGCTTGGAAGATGGTGATTTGTTTTTCTGTATTAGATGACGATGGATACACGCTTTTTTCCTAACCTCTGGTTGTTGTTTGAGGAAACCCTCCTAATTGTTTGATGGAAGGTCTGTTACAGATTTAAGGCACAATTTGCATCATATGTTTTTGTAAAACATTTACCATACGATTCCTTTTACACCAAATTTGTACCACTAGTGAAATGTAGTACTTTGACTTATCATCGACAAACTAGCATAATAGATCACATTGACATGGAATGCAGAAAGTTCCCTATGTTCATTCCATTGGCAATTCATTTATGGGATTTAATTACTAAACAAATTTTATTTAACATAGTAATCTTATAATATATTGAATTTTTAGAATTAAACTGTTAACATCAATTCATCGAGGAATGTTGATGTGACAACTAGTTTCCAACGACAGAAATGAGCTCTGCTGGGAGAAATGTGGCAAAATTCTACCTAGTGTAGAAAAAATCGATACAGATATTTCATCATCCTACACTAATCACTGCTTACCTTCCATGACCTATCTTCTTCATCAAGGTTTTTAATATCATCTGAATTACCTCTCTTCCTTAAGTATTTGTATCTTATTTGCATAAGCTATTAGATGAAAGTTTGATTGTATATACTATGTCTTCTGTAAAACTTACTCCAATCTTCAAGAGAACATAGATGAAAATGGAAACGGTGGCAATATCCTGAGGGCTAGTACAAGATTAAGGCAATCAATTGTTTTTGATCAATCGTCAATTCCAATTACTATATCTGTTCAATCAGGTGTGAATGTGTTTGAATTTGCCTTTGTAATACAGTTTGACTTAACTGGCTATTTAACTTCCATACTAATTTTGTCTTAGGTGAAACACATCGCACTGGCAGTTCATCTAATTCCGTGATCCATACTGGATTCGTTCACTGTAACCTCTACCAAGTTTAGCTATAGCTAAGAAGTTGTTGTAAGAAGGTGTCAATAACCTATCACTTAAGGGAAGATATTTGATGTTTTCAATTGAAGCCTTCGAAAGTGCAAGGACCCTTCTTGGGAATCCAGACATAGCGAATCACTTGGAATTCAAAAAAATAATCATTTCATTTTCTTTTCAATGGAATAAGCATACAACTTTATTTATTGTTATGTCTATAAGACTTTTGGAAATAGCCTCTCTATTAATTAGGATAAGGTTGCGTACTATTGGACCTCTCTAGACCCCACGTATCAGTGAGATTCATATTGGGTGTTGATGTTGTTGTTGTTGTTGTTCTATGTCTGTAAAGATTGTTAAATTTCTAATTATAATCTTGTATTACTTGCATGCACACATCATTATATTATATAGCTTGCAATTTTCAATTTTATGTATTATTATTTTATTGTTAATAAATATTAATGATTTAGAATAATAGTCAACTTAAATTTATTAAATTTTAATCTTATTAATATTTAAAATTTTAGGTATGTTTATCTTTTAATATCCAAAAAGAGAATTTATAGAGTTTTTATGCATTAACTATATATTTAAACAAATTTTAAAAGAAAACATAAGTCAAAAATATGAAAATCATATACAAATGTCAATTATAATTAACCTTAGGATTATTAAGCATACTTACCATTAAAAATTTAACAAATTAACATTATTAATACATAATTCTTTAATCTGCACTTTTTGCAAAGATTTCAAGGTTTAGTTGCCAAAAACTTACATTTGGCGACGAATTATACATTTCATCGCAAAAAGTTTGAATACTTACTGACATTTTACGTTATCGTCGCCAAAGGCTCGATCTTTGGCGATGACATGAGTAAACCATCGCAAAATTAGCCACTTTTAGCGACAATTCCTAAAAGTCGTCGCTAAATACTCTGCTTTTCTGACGATTTACTTTAACATTGCCAAATTCGAGACTTTTCATTACAAGAAAATAACACAATTTGCGATGTTTAAACAATGTCAAAAAATCTCAAAAAACATCACAGAAATTCAATGTTCGAACAAAAACTCAACACCAGTAGGAACAGAAAAGTGAAATTCAATACCAGAAATCCGGTTAACAAACATGTTCACCAATCGTTTTCGGTAAACTGGGTCGGATTTGGGAATGTTTTTGGTATCTGGACGGCCTTTAGTAACAATTCATAATGTTCGAAGCTAAAACCCATTGGAAAAGCCATTTAAAACAAGACCCACCGGAGAATGATTTAAATTTTAACAAATTCACAGAAAACATAAAGAGAGAGAGAGGAGATTAGTGGGTATTTCATTATTGTGCTTCGAATATTAACTTAAAGCAAGACCCACCAGAGAAAGGTTCGAACTTTAGCAAATAGGATGAAAACAGAGCAGCGAACATTGGAGCGTACCTCTAGAACTGCGAGCGCAGAGGACTAGGGACGAATTTGAGAGGGAGATTTGAAGGTGTTGAAGGAACAGGGAACGAGAGAAAGGTAGTAGTGAGGATGTGGTCGACGGTAAACAAAAACAATTTCAAAACGTCACGATTGTTTTAATTTGTTGCTGAAGGCTTCAGTGACATTTTATTCAACAAAACGTCGCGATTTTTATTTTGTGACATTTTAATAAAAAAACGTCGCAAAAAGTGTTATAAATCTGCGACATTTTCATAAAATGTCCCAGAAAATTTGAACTTTTCTTAACGTTTTTTAAACGTCACGAAAAGTATTTACAATCCGCAACATTTTATCAATAAAACGTCACAGATTGTGTTGTTTTTTTTTGTAGTGTTTAGCAACGATGTGCAATTTGTCAAAAAAAAAAGTAACTAATAGTCTACTCTACTATAGTGTTGGGACTCACAGTCATGTATTATTAATTGTTTTACACAATTTCAATGGTAAAAATCTTAGTCAAATACTTAACCTCGAAATATTATGATAAATTAGGAACTATTTACTTTCATTTTTATTGTTTTTGTAGTTTTTGATTTTTGATTTTTGATTCTTGTTTTTAGTTTTAGTTTTATTTTTAATAAAAACTAATTTTAATTTACTTTTTAATTTGATTTGTAATGTGAATGTAGTTATATTATTAATAATTAATTATTAAATAAATTTAAAAATAAAATAAATTAATTATTTTATTTATATTTATTTTATATAATATTTCTTAATAACTATTAGTAAAAGGTATAGTACCTTTCAATCAAGTAAATAATTCAATAAGTAAAATTATTTATAAAATAATATTTAATTTTATTATATACTTTAATTATTAAAATAATTTAATTTGAAATTTATATATTTTTAAGATATCTTAAACATTTTTAAAAAATATTAAATTAAAAATATTTTGATTTTTAAAAATAGAATATTAAATTAATTATAAAATTAAAATAATTAATTTAATAATATTAATCATTATGCTTATTAATAATTAATATTAAATAATTTAATAATATATATTTAGTTAATAATACAATAGATTATGAAAAAATAAAACAAAATATATAATTTTCATAAGTTTTGAGATTATAAGAATTAAAAACAGAAATAAGAAACTTAAATAAATAATTGTTGGTCCCACGCATGCATGCAGAAGAGAATGAAAGGAAGATAGCCAACGTCAAGGAGCTATTATAATCAGTTACAAATCTGTTATAAGTTATTAGAAAAGTTGTTTTAGATTCCGATGTAAAACACTAGTTTTAAAATACTTTCCCGCTCAGCTTATTTTCAGTAGCTACATAAGCAAATGCATTGTATCGCTTCAGTACATGAAATAAGATACATTTTTTGATATATTCCTCTTCCTTCTCTTCATGGTATCAGAGCTTAAGCTCGATCCAAACAGTAGTCATTTTCTTCCATGTGTTTTGTCTAAATAAGCTATGGTCCGAAGGAGCTATGTCCAAGCTTTACAAACACAAGAAGGAGAGGGATCTCGATCAAATGAAGAGGAATGAAACAGACCTATGGATCAAAGATCAAATCCATATGTTGAAGACATCATGCAAGGAACACCACAGTACAGTCGCGAATCAATAAACAGCAACAATCCAGGTTTGATCCTTGTAAGTTCAGTGTTAAACAGGAAGAATTCTATTTCATGGAAAAGATCTATGTTACTAGCATTGAGTGCAAAAAGGAAAACAAATTTCATTTTAAAGGATGATGCGCCATATGTTGACTCAAATGAGTTTGCATAGTGAAAAGAATCTGATGGTTTGGTTTTTTCTTGGATCATAAATTCTTTGTCAAGGGAATTAGCAGATGTTTTCCTGCTTGCTCCATCTTCTCGGGAATTATGGAAAGAGATTGAACAAAGGTATGGAGAAAGCAATGGCCCACTTATTTTTCATCTTCGAAGAGAGATTTGTGCGTCAAGACAAGGAAATCTGTCCATAGTGGATTTTTTCAACAAGATAAAAAAAAAAGTGGGATGAATATGTTGTGCTAAACCCTACGACAACATGTAGACGTGGAGGCTCTCGAGTTATAGCATAGGAGATCTGTCAAAAGGAGCAACTCATGCAATTTCTTTCAGGCTTAAATGTGGAATTTGATCATGTTAGGGATCAAATTTTACTCATGGATCCTCTTCCATCAGTAAACAAGACTTGCTCGATGCTTTTAAAGATTGAAAAACAGAGAGTAGCAGTTTTGGACATACACAGTGATTTTGCTACTGCTACTGCCTCAAGTACCAGATTTCAGAACAATTGTTTTGACAACAATAATACCAAGAGAAACACTAAAGTGAGTAAGAACAAAGAAGATAAATATTGTACGTTTTGCAAGAAAGGGGGACATGACAGATCCGACTACTTCAGATGGAATGGCTACCCTGAATGGTATAAAGGTAGGAAGTTCACAAAACCTGGAAAATTTGCAGTTCAAGCAAATCTGACTCACGAGACACAGACACCACTAGAAGAATCAAACTCAGAATCCCATTTGGAGCAAACTCGCAATGAAGATATACAATTACTGGTGTAGAAAGAAGTTCAAAAAAATTTTAAAAGGAAAAATGATAGAATATTATGGTTCAGGTGGTGTCGACTTCACTGCATTTGCAGGAGCCTGTGCAGGTAAGCCCCATCCCATATCTAACTCTATAAGTCTTGAACCATGGATTATAGATTTAGGGGAAACAACACATATGAGCAATTCATTGTCTCAAATGAAAAATATTGAAAAGTTACACTTTCCTAAGCGTGTGTATCTACCAGATGGCTCGATCAAAACTGTGACTTATATAGGAGATGTATTTTTCAGTTCAGGCTTCCATATATCACAAAGTGCTTTATGTGCCACAGTTTAAACACAACTTGTTATTAGTCAGCAAAATACTCAGGGATCAGTGCTTGAATGATAATTTCTTGCCTAAGCATTGTATTTTGCAGGACCAGAATTGTGAAAAGGTGGTGGCTGTTGGTATACTGAACAATGGCTTATATAGCATTACTCAGTCCTCATTTGATCGTTCAGCACTGCAGCAATTTAGCAGTAATTTTCGCTCTATTTTTACTATAAGCAATGACCTAGAAGGTAGTATTAAGCTTTGGCATAGACAATTAGGACATATGTCCAAGGAGAAGTTGCAGCATGTTTGTAATTTTTCTAATTTAAACCAGATGGTTATTTGTGATACTTGTCACAAGACAAAACAAGCAAGAAAACCTTTTTGTAACAGCAGAATTCAATCAACAAAACCTTTTGAATTGTTGCACATTGACTATTGGGGGCCATACAAACCAAAATCCTTAACTGGTGATAGTTACATGTTAACCATTGTAAATGATTTCACTAGAGTTATATGGACAATTTTGTTTCGAAGCAAGGATCAAGTTGTTCATTTAATTGAAGGGTTCTTTAAACTGGTTTGTACACAGTTCAATACACATGTTAAGAAGATCTGAGCTGATAATGGGATAGAGTTTATTGTGCGTAATATGCAACTTGTTTTACACAATCATGGTGTGATCCATCAGAAAACATGTTCATATACTCCACAACAAAACAGGGTTGTTGAAAGACAGCATAAGTCCTTAGTTTCTACTGCCAGGGCTTTATTACAACAAGCTAATATGACAACAAAATTTTGGGGTGAAGCCTTGCTCAATGCCACTTGCTTGCTTCATGTCTCACCAACGAAAGTGTTGAGATTGAAAAGTCCGCATCAGGTTTTGGTTGTTTGGGGTATGTGATGAATATTAATCCTCGTAAAGACAAGTTGGATAGCATGGCGTTTCCAGGAATATACTTGGGAGGATCTCCAGGACAGAAGGGGTGAAAAATGTACAATATGGAGGCACACCAGACCAGTGTTTCTCGAGATGTGAAGTTTTATGAAGAGAAATTTCCTTACCTGTCCAGCTGCTCTTATTCTCACCAAAAAGAAAATGATCTCCAACCATCCACTGTTTTACCAAACAGCTTCAATGTTGATCCATTACAAGAGCTATCACATTCAAAATCTACTGAGAAAACTAATCGTTATAGCTCATATGTTCGTACGGATGCATAACAGATTTCACAAGTTCCAGAGTTATCTCATACAAACTCTCAGATAGCAGAAAACAACAACTCTTTAGTTGAAAGACAACTGCCATAACAGCCCCTCATCCAAGCTGTTGTACGTAGACATTCAAGCAGACTAAGCAGGCCACCAACATGGTTATCTGATTTTGTTGTTAATCAAATTCATGTTGATACTTCCACAGACGTCTTTAAACAGACAAAGGCTCATTAAGCTTTTCTTGCTAATATTGTGAAGATTCATGAACTAAGAAATTACCACGAGGCAAAGGCAGATCCAAATTGGATCAAAACAATGTAGGAGGAGCTGGAAGCTTTAGAGAAGAACCAGACTTGGCAACTGGTTTCACTACCCGAAGGGAAGAAAGCTATCATGTCTAAATGGGTGTTCAGGGTTAAATATGCCCCCGATGGATCAGTATCTCGATACAAAGCCAGGTTAGTAGCTCGGGCATATGATCAAGAGTTTGGAGTTGATTATCATGATAGTTTTTCTCCTATTACTAAGGTGGTCATAGTCAGGGTGTTTTTAGCAATTGTGGTGGCAAATTGTTAGCCATTACACCATATTGATATCAACAATGCTTATTTGCATGGGTTAATTAATGAAGAGATTTACATGCTTCCTCCAGATGGTTACACTAAAGCTCATAAGGATCAAGTTTGTAAGCTTTAAAAATCATTATACGGTTTGAATAAGCAGGAAGATAATGGAATAAAGTGTTCACTGGTAAGCTCCTGCAGATGGGATTCGTGAAATCAATACATGATTACTGCCTCTTCACCAAAAATACATCAACGAACTTTTTAGCTCTTATAGTATATATTGATGATATTCTCATCACAGGCACTTCTGTTCAGCTCATTCAAAATGTGAAACAACTATTGGATGATTGTTTCACCATCAAAGACATGGGAGAGGCCAAGTTTTTTCCTGGGAATTGAATTAGCTAGATCACAGCAAGGGATGATGATTTCATACATGAAATATATTCGGGATTTGGTGCAAATTGCAGGATTATTGCATGCACAACCGGTGACAAATCCTTTCCCTTCAGGGGTTCAATTGACTGCCGACTCTGAATTGTATGCCAACCCCGATAGTTATCAAAGTTTGGTGGGAAAGTTACTATATCTAGGTTTTACGAGGCTTGATATATCCTTTATGACTCAACAGTTAAGCCAGTACAAGCGTGCCCCCACAAAACTTCAGATGGATACAGCCTTGCGTGTTGTTAAGTATTTGAAGGGTGTTGATACTATGGGACTGTTCTACGCAGTTGATAACGTCTTTGGTTTGCAAGCATATTGTGATTCCGACTGGGGAAGATGCAAAATCACTCGACGTTTAGTGACGGGATATTGCATTTTCCTTGAAACATCATTGGTTGCATGGAAATCAAAAAAACAAAATACTGTTAGCAAAAGGTCAGCTGAGGCTGAATACCGTGCTATGGCTACAACGTCTTATGAACTGAAATGGTTGGCATATCTTCTTGGTGAGTTCAAGATTACTCCAACTCTACCTATACCCTTGTTTTGTGATAACCAAGCTGCAATTTCCTGTTTTTCACGAACGTATAAAACATATTGATATTGACTGTCATATTGTCAGGGAGCATTTGGTTTCAGGTTTTATTAGCACACCTTATATTTCTTCTTCTAGTCAGATTGCGGATTTACTTACCAAGCCGTTAACTTCTGCACAAATGCATTCAGTGTTAGCCAAGATGAAGTTATTTCAATATACTTCATCTTGAGGAGGAGGTGTTGGTCCCATGCATGCATGTAGAATATAATGAAAAGAAGATAGCCAACGTCAAGGAGCTATTATAATCAGTTACAAATCTATTATAGTTGTTAGAAAAGTTGTTTTAGATTCCGATGTAACAAACTAGTTTTAAAATACTTTTCCTCTCAGCTTATTTTCAGTAGCTACATATATGAACGCATTGTATCGCTTCAGTACATGAAATAAGATACATTTTTCGATATATTCCTCTTCCGTTTCTTCAATAATCTTTTTAGAAAATTTTAAATACTATTTAAAAATCAAATTTGAAACAAGACAGTAGGTCTTCTTAAAAGACATGGTGCTTCTTGTTGACTTTGGCAGCATACGACGGATGCCTGCCAATGGCCAACAATGATTGAGAACTCATTTAATGGGAGGGCCAGTTTCAACTTTTCTTTTTTAACGGTTGGGATCTATTCCCTCTTGTTTCTCATGTTTAATTGTCTTGTTGGATAGTATAATTGTTTAACAACAATACAGGAAGCTACGACTTCAGTTAAGCTATGAACATCTTCACATCCATTCATTCAACTTGGCCTACTAATGGGGAGATTGGATTGAGAAGTTCACTTAATTTATAGGAATCATCACCGCCACTTTGAGCTTAACTTAATAGAATTTTGAGTAAGATTATATAAGAATATATATTGGCAATTTGCACGAATATAATTATAAGAAGAGAGCGTGTTCTACGTTTGGCCATTATCACCTGATTAGACTTGGATATTGTAAGCTTAATCCAATTGTCTTGCCATTTCAATATTAGCAATTTGCATATATAATTTCAAGAAAATTGTTGACTTTGGCATTGTTGGTTAAGTGGATTTCATAAGCAACTTAACCTTTTAAATTATCAAGCCGTACACATTAATTTATACACCTTTCTATATTTAAAACATTCTCTTCTTAGGGTTATATTTATAAGTAAAATATTAATTCATTTTGGTGTTATATATATATATATATACCATGAATCTAAATTTATCTCAATTCTAAGGAAGACAATAAAACATTTTAAGTAGTTTTTAGATTCACTTTTTTGAAAAATCATTTATTACATAAACAGTACAAATAAGTTGTAAATTTTAATTTTTAAATAGCATTGGCTTGTAAACGCAGCCTTCGGTGCGTACCATGTAGTATTTTATCTTAAATGAATGTCCAACAATAAGTGAAGGGATACAGAGTTATGAATTGAAGTCATCCCATTTCACCGTTAATTCAAAGAAGATGCGCTTACCTTATCTACAAAAAGGGTGGGATAGGAAAAGAATAAGGTGAAAAGAAAGGAAGATACTTCTTACTATCGTAACTAGGCAAGCTTTTCAACAGTTTGCATTGCATCTGCAGAGGATGGGTTCGTGAGCTACTACTATACTCTATACATGGAGAGGTGTGAGACAACTAAGGTTTGCGAGTAACAGAAGTCCATATCTTTGTGAGAAACGAATATATTACATGTACAGTTCTGCACGTTCAGGGAAGAAAAAAACAATCCGTATCCAAACTAAACCCCGAAATCATAAAGAAAGGGAAAGCAATTACAATGTTGTTGTAAAATAATTTCTATCGCAGATCCAAAGGGGCCAAGAGAAGACACGTGATGCACAAGTAGTAATTGGTTTTTACAGCAAAGGAAATTTGATCAGAGACGCAATGGATTAGAGTTCATAAGATTAGACAGGCAAACAAATTAATAACCAATTAAAGTAGGTTAAGCAGTCTCAAACCATCATGGAAACAAAAGCCTTGACCTTTTCGCGCTTTCTAGGAAAACAAATATACAGAACAAACTCGTTGCTTTACTGGGAAATTTGAGTCTCTTCAAACCCATTCATTTGGTTGGCATCCATAGACATCAACGGGAATTCACCAAGACCTTTAATGAACCCATCCAAATCGGCAAAACCACCCAAGAAACTCCCTGAATTTGCACCATTCCACATCTCCTCCTCTTCCTTAACTCTCTCTCTACAACCGAAACTACCAAACCCAGTTCTTAGCTCAACCCTCTTGGCCAATGTTTTGTGATGATCACATGATGAACTAGTACTAGTAGTACTGCTGCTGCTTTTCGACTGCTCGTGAGTGTCTTTATCTCTTCTCGCTCTGCTCCTTCTGGGTTTCTTCTTGCAGCTGTTCTCAGTTGGTTTCCCGGTGAGTCTCTGCACCAACTCTCTGAAGTTGGCAACGTCTGTCTTGATGATTTCAGGAGCAAATATGTGAATTATGCGTATCTTAGGCTTCACTTTTGATATTGTTTTGGAGTACTCTTTATGCATGGCTATTGAAGATGGAGAAGTCGATGTGGACATGCAAGGTTGTTTCTTCATGACCATACCTTCCATTGAAAGCTTGTTGAAAGAAAGAGAAGGTTAGGAGAGTTGGTAGAGTTGTTTAGAGGAAAAGAAAGAGGGAGGCTTGCATATGTATATATATATATATTTGGAGGCAAATGATGAGCAATACAGTTGTGTGCAACGAACAAAGATTAAATTTTGAAGAGGAGAACAAGCTGTCTGTTGAGAGGAAAGAGATACATATTATTTAGGTATGTGAATGAATCCATGCCTGGAGATTGAAAAAATGACAATAATCCAAATGTTCCCCTCTAACTTTCCTTATTAAGCTTAGACGAAAGTGTTAGGTTTGATTTATTTGATGTGCTTCTATTAGAAGAGTGAGAGATCTACCCAATAATTATCTTTACTTCTTTTTTATTGTCTTACTATGTACGGTGTAGCTTACATCTTCTTACCATTTGAGCAACAATGCAATGTGAACACTACGACTACTAGTGCTATGCACATAGATTGAGATATCATAACACTCAAGAATATTTGATTCCTCTCATCTCCTGATGTTAGCCGTGTTGAATATTTTGAATTGTTGGTCTCAAAATGAATGGTTCTTTCTTTTCATACGATACTTTTGAAAACATCTCATTTCATTTAATATAACATTACATAGGATGTTAATCTATATTGGAATTGGTGTTCTAGTGATAATTGTCCCATAAGATTGGCAAACCTTCATACGAATCATGCTAACTAATATGTAAACACCGATTAATTTATTCCTATAGAATTGTCAATTATGTATACAAGTGAATTGAATTAAATTCTTACTAAATCAAATTAAGAATTTAATTTAATTCTTACTAAATCAAATTAACTTATATTAAGATGACCCCTCGATTAAAACATGCCATTGAAAGCAATAATAAAGATTAAACACAAGTGATCTTCAAAATAAACGAGGGTTCAATTGTGAATAATAGTAAGACTAAAAATAGCAATAATAATAAGAAACCAGGGATCAATTTTGCCATTGAAAATGCTAGGACGTGAAACATGGGCTATTAATAATTAATCGCTTACAATTAATAATTAGTTCATTCCTAACAGTAGCAATGCAACTCGAAGCAGACCAATTATGCGTGCCTACAAACTTTATATTGACACACCATCCATGAATGGTGTAGCCGTAGCCATGTTTATGTCTATGTAGATGTAGTGAAGATGTATGTGAGATTCGAGTTCCTCGTGGGTGTCATGACTTCCACAAAACGACACCCAATACCATGCGTATCCCAGTTTCTGAAATGCTCAAGCCCGAAGATTTTCTTTGTTCCTTTGTTGTTTTGCTTCGTAAAACACAATATCATTGTAATGTATTGGGTGTCGTTTACTTTCTAACAATATCAACTTGACAAGTGTAGTTTATATTTCATTGTAATGTTCATTACGTCTAAACGGTCTCAAAACACTTTCAAGAGTTCATTTTAAAGAAGAAATTTAATGCCCTCCTCAAATAATTACTTTCATCCCTAAACATCTCTACTGCATGACTTCAATTTCATAGCCTGACCTCCGAGTTGCCCGTACACTTGTCCCTATATGCAACTATTCCACTATTGTACTTAGGCAAAACTTGCATTTAACTTTTATTACAGATACGGCATGGTAAATAAAATTAAATGCATAAGAAGATCTTGGTAATCCAAATTATTTTTTAAAGACGACAGTTAATATATATATCTATATATTATAACACGCGCTTGTGCATTCATATCATTACGTATCCTAAAATTGACATTTGAATATGCCAACAAATTTGGTAGCTAGATGAGGTATAAAGAAATAGACATGTTTGAAAGCTCATGATAAGACGTGGGATAGATTGAAATAGATGTGATTAGTAACACTCACACACCAACTTATTCTTTGCGTGGCCTCTGTCCCAAAAATAGTGTACCTACGTTATTCTAATGCATCTCACTCATTCATTTGTGTGGGTGGATGGGTGGGATGCATTAGGACAAAGTAGGTACATCATTTTTGGGAAAGAGGATTTGAAGGGTCTTTGCGCCTAGTCCGAATTTTGATGAGTGGGGGAAAAATGGAAACTAATCCTAATCCGAGTCTTTGATTACTTAAATCTAATACCGTGTCTTTTTAATTAATCTGCTCTAGATTAGTTGTCACTATCAAGTGATTTATGATTTGCGGTGAGCATGATAAGCCGGCACCGAGACAAAATACAAAACAAAATTTGGAGAGAATCATAACCGTAGGATGTGCACGTGAAGAGAGGAGTGACGTCATTGCACGAGCATCACGCCGTCGGAGGCCGGCCCACATCCGAATTCGTATTTGCAGCCAGTCACGTGGCAATAGTACGAGAAGTGGACCCCAGAAATCGGGTCTTCAACTGAAACATAAAAAGCGTGTTGCGTTGTGTTGTGTTGACAGAGAAGCACGTGGGTCCAGTCATTGACGTGGTTCGAAGTTCAGGCAGTTGGAGCAGTGGGCTCCACCTCTGCATTTTTCACATCGTACATTAGATATCATATCTCCAATTTCGGGCCCAATTAGAGCTTGGTGAAAAAATCAAGTTTAATTAGCCTAAATTATAAATTTTGGTTTTGGCTTCAATTCAAACTAGAATGTGAACACAATCTAAATTCTACTAATTAACCTTGTTTTGTACTAAATTTGATATTAATTTATATACTTTGAATTTTAAAATAATGATTTTCTTATGGTTAGCCATAATTTTCTGCCATCATTTTAGACATAAAAATATTACGTTGAGTTGGAGTGTAGACTCAGTCAAATAAGTATTCATTATATTTTTATCTTTAATTTGATGAAATATATATATGCAACGAGTGAAGGAAAAATATAAATCCAAGAGTTTGAACATTAAGTGGCATGCAAACTCCGTTTTTTATCTTCCCCATTAACGAATTTTTATAAGTTAACAATAATGTTTTTAGTTATATATAAGTGCGTATAAATTAAATTTAAATTATCCTATTTCCAATTATAGTAAAATTTCGGTATTTAAAAGGAAAGTTAATTAGATAAGGATGGACTTTCATTTAGAACAAAAAATACTGGTTAGCCTAACATAAATATACAGATAAATGAGAAGATATATGTTAGAAATTCACAAATGAACTATTTTATATTAGAAAACATAAAGTGAAATTAATTTATAATATAATATTTTACAATTTAAAATTAAAAATAGCATCATCACTTATGAGCTCACTCCTATTAATCTTATGCCATCTAACTTAATTTTGTTTCTTGTTTTTACATACAGCCTATTTGGTTCAAGGGAATAGTAATTCTATTCCTAACTTATTCCTTGATAATTATTAAACTTGTGTTTGGTTAGAATACCCATTCTTTAAGAATATGTATTCTTCAATTTTAAAGAATAGGTAAAACCAGCTAATGCTTATCTTTATCTAATCGACGAATTTGTAATCTTCATTGCATCTGAGCCTTGTTAACTTTTTACAAACCTATCCTTACACACAAGCCTCCCAAAACTTGTTTTTCTTCTTCAATATCGGAAACATCTTTGAGCCTCTCTCTAGAAACTTCTTCCTCTTCTTGACGTTTGTGATTCCAGCGTTCTACCGCCAGATTCTAGGTAAGCTATTTGTATTGTTT
>JANKOD010000004.1:19341982-19355479 GCA_026284645.1 Erythroxylum acuminatum | reverse complement strand
TAGAACTTTATACCCTTTTGTGCCTTCAGGATATCCTAGAAACACTCCTTTAATGGCTCTAGGTTCTAACTTTCCTTATGTTTGGTGGATGTAAGCATTGCATCCAAAAGGTCTCAAGTTAGTCAAATTAGGTTTAGTTCCAGTCCATACCTCTTCAGGAGTCTTGTACTCATTTGCTAATGTAGGAAATCTGTTTATGAGGTATGCTGTTGTTTTTATGGCTTCCCCCACATCACTTGGGATTGGCCTGAAGACAGCAACATGCATCTTGTCTTCTCTAGGAGTGTCCTGTTTAGTCTTTCTGCTACTCCATTCTATTGAGGAGTAGCTTTGACTGTTCTGTGCCTTTGAATGCCCTTCTTTTCACAGTAGTCATCAAACTCCTTGTTGCAGAACTCTAAGCCATTGTTTGTCCTCAAACACTTCAGCTTCTTTCCGGTTTGGTTTTCCATTAGAGTGTGCCACTTGATGAGTGCTTCTAGAGCTTCATCCTTTGACTTTAGGAGATAAATCCAGCATTTTCTAGATCTGTCATCAATAATTGACATGAAATATCTCTTTCCTCCCATGATTTGAGTCTGTGCTGGCCCCCATAAGTCACTATGAGCATACTCCATGTTGTTGGTGACTTTTCTTGCATTCTTTGGGAAAGGAGTTATGTGGTGTTTGCCTAGGATATACCCTTCACAAAAGTCAATTTTCTTTACAGTAGTGTTTGGTAGCATTCCTTGTTGCTCTAGGTGCTTGAGACTCTTATTCCCTGCATGTCCAAGTCTTACATGCCATAGAAATGTTGAGTTTAACTGCTTTTCCTCTACTATTAAGTTGATTTCTGTAGTTCCTACAACATAACATAGGCCTCCTCTCTCAATTGCCCTTATTACCACCTTTCCATCCTTGATGATTTCTCTCAAGCTATCTTCTAATCTTTTATCCTTGCTTCTCAAAAGCACTTTCGGATAGAAGATTTCTTCTAATTCTAGGGACATATCTCACATTGCTCAATGTCCTTCTCTTTCCATCATGCATCTTGATGGAAACATTGTCAATGCCTTTAATGTCCTGCTTCCCTGCATCAGCCATCCTTACTTTGGCTGACAAGTTCTCAAATGTAGAGAACCACTCCTTGTGGGAAGTTACATGCATTATACAGCCTGAATCTAGAATCTAGTCTATTGTTAGCCCATCTGCTTCAGCTGTCAATGCAAGAATCTCATCTCCACTAGATTCTTCAAGTTTTTCAATATTTCCTGCATCTGCCTTCTCTGCTTCTTTATCCTTCTTTTTCTTCCTGCAATCTCTAGCAAAATGGCCAATTTTATCACAGTAAAAACATTTCTTACCTTTGGCTTTTCTTTTTTTCTTATCATCATCAGTTTTTTTCTGTTTGCCTTTTCCTTTAGTTTTCTGCCCACTTTTCTTTGAATCAGTATGTGCTGATCTGTTCTCAGATTTATTGTCCAAGAACATCACTTCTGGTTCCTTTTTAAAGTGATTGTTGTCTATTATTTCCTCCATCAAAGAGTGAAGAACCCTCTTTACTGTTAGAGCATCACCACTAGCATGCTTCACCACTTTTCTGAATGCATTGTACTCCTATGGTAAGGATTTTAGAATCACCACTGCTTGATGTTCTTCAAAAATTACCTCTCCAGTAGCTTCAAGTTCTTGAGTTAGTTTAAAGAAGTAATCAAGATTGTCTTCTAGGGTTACTGTTGTGTTCATCTTGAAGTTGGCAAGATTGTGCAGCAATGTCATCTTATTCGGTAAGCATTTTCTGAAATAAATCTCATCTAGTTAGTCCCATAAAAGCTTTGCAGTGTTGCAATCTTTCACCTTTATGATGAAAATTGGTGAAAGATGCAACATTACCTTGCAATGTGCTAATCTTGCCTTCTGGAGATTCTTCACAGGATCTTGTTCATCTTCATATGTTGCATATATGGCTCCAAAGTACTCATAGGATTCAAGAAGGGCTTGTATCTGTAATTTCTATATTGCAAAGTCCTCCTTTCCTGTGAATACTTCCATCTCTTTTCCCACCATCTTGTAAGATCTTTGTAAAGACTTGTGCTTGATCTTTCTTTGATGTATTCTTTGACTTGTGATTGAGGGCAGAAACTTGAATGGCTCTGATATCAATCTGTTAGAAACTTTGTGTAGTTTCTGTACTATATTTCAGATCTGATGATATTTTGCTTGGCTTTGTTTTTGCAGAAATGGAAGTTTGCAAGAAAATAAAGATGACACAGATGTTTTACTTGGTTCGATAGCACAAAGCTATCTACGTCCAAAGGTTTTTTTCACTAATATCAAGAGAAGAATACAAGAGATCGGATATACACAAACACCTGCAAGAGTTTTTCAAAAAAACTCTCTAGTACCCACTGTAATGTACTCTAGCACTCTCTATTTTTCTTCACTCGAATTACAGAAAAATGTAAACTAGGCAAACTTGATTGTATTGAATATTGTTCTGTGTTTCTGGAGGTTGAGGCTTGGCTATTTATAGTGTTGAAGTTGATTTACTGCCTTCGGATGTGTTGGACTGAGTCTATGGATATTTATGCCTTGTCCACGTGACTCACTTAAAAGGACTCTGCGTTTATTCTTTTATTGACTTGCATCAGACTTTAATATATCCAATGAAGTGCTGCGTTTTTGTCCATGCTCTGCGTTTTGTGTGGTTGTGATTAGGCTTCACGTGTGTCTGAAGCATATGTGCCTTAGACAACTTCAAGTCTTCAGACACCCCTTTAGAACTTTCGAGAGTCACCTTTTATTTCTCTTTTCCAGCCTTAGATATTCTTCTTCCTCTTTGCTTCGATTCTTCATCTGTAATCCTTTGTCTGTTGAGTTAGTGTGAGGGTTTATGAAGAATCTAGTGTGATTCTTCACAGATATACACCAAGGAATATGAAAATATCCAAAGAAGTTTTGTTATTTTAGAATATTTGTGAAAATGACAAATTTTGGTGATAGAGGATTAGTCCAACTATGTAAGAAATTTATGTTATGAGTATATGATTTTTACAAACGTTACGGTGTTGCACTGATTAGACATTAAAGAGATCTTCCAAACAGGAAAATAGGATTTGTTTTTTGTTCCTTCTTATTAAATTTGTAATTACACCTTTACGCTTATAAGTACTTGCAAGTTTCTGCATATAAAAGATTGCTTTTCTACTCGGAAAGCAATCTTTAAAGTTTCAAAATATAGAATCTTGATCTTGAGTCAAATAATTACAACTTTTAATAACAAAGTCAACTATTCATAAAGTATTTACCTAAGCAAGTAGCCGTATTCTTATAGTTCCTACGTATGACTATGACACTAATCATAAGCATCTTCATTTAATTGTTCACATTGTGTTTTGACGAGGAGCATTGACCTCAAACACAGAATTCTAAAAAGGATGACGTTGTGGAGTAGTTAACCGCACAATGTTTTGGTTTACTCAGTATTAGTGATTTGACCATTTATACATCAATGGAATTGATATGTATGAATGTATACACATATATGGGGCAGAGAGATGAAACCTATAAATATGGTCAGGCGTTGCTTATTTTATTTGGGTAAGAATCAGGTTGTCTGTATTACGTACGTACTACTTTATGAGGACAAATGTTTTGAGTTCACATCTTGATTCGGTGGTTTTAGACTTCTATTCATAGCAAATACACCTCAAACTCAAAGGACGCTGGACTATTTGGCTTGACTGTAAACGTGAAAGTGTGCTAGCTTTCCACGCTACCTCAAAATGAAAGATTGAAATAAAAATTTACAAGTAGATGGAAATTGGAGTTGGTTTGGACTGGTGGGATTTTACTTTGTCTAAGTTCAACAAATTAAATTAAGATTAATCAGATTTACAATAAGGTTTGAATTTAAAATTCGATCAAACCAAATTTTAATATTAAACCAAACTAATTTCAAGGCGATGGAATCTTTCATTCACATTCCTATTAATACAACTCTTTGGAGATTTATATGGTAATTAGAAATATAATAGTATAACCCAATGGGTGTGGTTGAGTGGCAGAGACTCATCTATCCTTAACCAAAGGTCAGGGGTTCGATCATTGACTTTAGGTATGGAGCAGCCTTAAATTCTTGTGTAGCTGTCCCACCTTGTGAGGTGTCTACAAACCAGCAAAGGGATTAGTCACTGGATCCGCCGGTGGATACTTTGGTCAAAGAGAAAAAAAAAAGAAATATAATATAATCTTCGATTAAATAGGATTTAAGGAATTCTCACCGCTTATATTAACTAAAGTTAATCCTTTCACTACCTTTTGCTATTTCAGAGGTACCTTTATGACGTAATTTTATTAGTCTTAAACTACTCATGGGAAACCCTAGGTCAATTAATTGTTTAAACAAAGCTTTTCTTGTTCATGTGTTCCACGACAACAGCTGAACTGTGGGGAGTGCTCTCAGGCCTTAACCTAACTTAGAACCTGGGTTACCGACATATCGAACTAGAAGTGGATTCGAGCACGGTGACCGATATACTTTCTTCCCCAATGATGAGAGCACAGCCGCTTAACCCTCTCGTGGCAAGCATTGATGAGCTGTTTACCCGTAACTGGGTTGTTGTTATTCGACGCATTTATAGAGAGAGTAATCAGTGTGCGGACTGGCTTGCAAATTTTGCAGCACAGTCCGATGTCGGGCTCACTATTTTTGATCTCCCGCCTAGGAGCTGCCTACCTATCCTCTTACAGGATGCTTCAGGGTTTGTCACCCTCGTGTTCACCTGTAATTTGTAATGTTTGTTTTCCCTTAAAAAAAAAAAAGGGTCGTAAATGCTTTACCACAATTCAGACGCTAGCCAACCAACTGATCTTTAGTCTCATCTCTTGTAAACCACCAGCATTGTAACTCAGACTCCTCTCTTTAATATCCCGATGAGTGATGTAATTTGCGCGAAAATAGCATAATGCATGCCTTTCCATAACAATCTTACGTAGCAGAAAACATGCAAATGTATGATATTATTTATTATAACTACCTAATCTCATAGCTAATCAATGGATGCATTATTGTGCTTTCAAAGGCGGAAGTAAACGTAGGAAGACTTTGACAATTGCACCTCAAGGTCTTCTTAACCACTCCCCACACACATTAAAAAAAAAAAAAAAGAAAATACTCGTATTCATTTCTCTTCTATATTCTCAATGTCGTTGCAAAGATAAAATAAATGTCATTTTCTGTTTTTTTAAGTTAATGTACAATGATGTATGTAATCGTCAATGATATGGACATTGTATTGCGGAGTTATGCTTTTTTAGACGGAGGTGAAGTGAAAATCTAACCTCCGGCAACAAAGCAAACAATGTCATCATTAATTCAATATTTTTTTATCACATCACCCCTGTAATAATTCTGTAACCAAAACCGAATATACAGATTGCATTTATTGAAACAAGTTGACATTATGGAAGGAGACCCCTAATCACCCCAGTTCCACCTTTTAGCAATGTAATTTCGAATTAGCATTTGATGTATATGGAGGAATAGCAAACAACAACAATATGAAGTACCCATCTTATTGTGAACAATCATGAAAAGATGAAGTCTTCACGTTGTAATTACAGGTCAAAAACAAACTAAATGTCACTTCCTATCACTAGCTCTCGTACTCTGGGACGGATTCTGATAGTGCATATGCTGGTGCATCTAACCTCGTCAGAACTTCCGATACTCCAGCAGTATCCCTTATTATCTGTGTAAAAAGTCAAGCAAAGAATTAGATTATTCAAAGTAAACCATTCCAGTTCCATCCCAATGTATCAGTCCTCACAGCCTGAGGCATGTAGACGATTATTGGTTAACATCCTTAAATTCCAGCACTCAATAAATTAACATAGTCCAAAGCTTATCACAAAGGCATCCTCCACAGATCAAACTACGAGAAAAAGATGAATTCAAGGAAATAAAGCTCTCCAACTTATGCTAAAGAAAGTAAAACCCATTAAAATATTCACTAAAAGAAACTACGAAAAGAACTTTGTATTCCTACATGCTTCTCCAGTGCTCTACCTACCAACATCATTAACTAAATGCTGTTCTAAGTGTCCAAGAAAGATCCTTCAAATCTTTACCTGGAAAAATCTAAACACTGCTAACAAACTTCATCAGTCCTACATTTCTTTTTCTCCAAATGCTTCCCAATCCATAAGGAAATTAATACAACAGGAGCTGCACTGGTTAGTTTTCTCCCTTCTAGAATATGCTGCAAATGTTCTTTATAATCCTTGTGTATTTTCGATACTTACATGGACCATGCTGGTATGCAATAACCTATAACTGAAGGCAGTGATGTGATAATACAAGGGCTTTCAGCACCATATATATTTCAAAATGAAATATCAATCAAAATTTTGCCTTGCACCCACCACAAGATATACCATGTTTATTGATTTCTGTCTTTGATTCCTCAGCACCACAATTAGAAGCACTAATGCACCAGTTCATGTGGCATGTAGGTATAAAACAAGATTTCATCCGATTATTAAATGAGATTGCACACAAAAAATTGAAGGCACCGCACATAGAACTGCGTTAATGTCAGAGGCAATAAACTTAAAAATGTGCTTACTAGTATCTCCTCATCAAGATAAGAAATCATGAAGAGTCTCTGAAAAGTACCAGCTGCAAGAATGAACCAGGTATAGGGGAAGCAAATTAGAATGGATTCACTATGGTAACTCCAGAGGCATCAATCGAAAGAAACACACAGCACAATTAGAACTCCGCAGATCTTTAACTTATTGCAAAGAACTTAAGTTCATATCAGGATATTCAAAAGGGAGAACCACGCTAACAACAATTAACGGTCTAAAAGTACTATTTTGGGGCCACATCACTTCAACTAGAATATGATTAAACAAAGAGTATAATTTCTGGGTTATCTACAACCCCTTAAACATCTATTACAGAAATTTTTTTTTGTAATGCATGCATTCCAGTGAACCTTAATATTAGCTGTAGGTGTCAAAAGCCTCCTTCGAGATTTCAAATTCCATCCTCTAAATAGTCTCAGACATTCATGTTAAATAGTATACAGAAACATAAGGGAAAAAGGAAAGATATGCAGTTTGAATAGACTATTCTTCTCTTGACTAGAACATAAATGTTCCATACCATCATCCCAGACCAAATGTCAGAGATGTGTAAGACAACAATATCAGTTAATTAGAGAAGACTTGCAGCCACAAAGATGGACTACATAAATTATAATGTCAAAACACAACTACAACTCAATGAGAACACAAATGTGAAATCCTTTAGATACCTGACCATATTGAAATTATCAAGTAGGGACTTGCAAGAAAGAGGAAAGCAATCTTATCAGCAACCGAAGGAGTCTCTGGTAAACTATCACTGCTTGTTTTAGACAAACTAGGACAGTTCACAACAAGAACAAATGCCCAGCTACAAAAGTGCACATACCCAAAGCTCACACATGTCCTGAGGGACCTTTGGACCTCAAATAGAATAAGTGAGAAGCAGAGGAAATTATATAAGAAAAATAACAGAAGGCTTACTTAAAGGAACTTTTAGTCCACTCGAAATTGCATCCCTTATGGGCACAGGTAGTTGTTGCATTGTGCTAGTAGCCTGACCAAGTACACCTTTTAGCTGTTCTGGCAAGGTTTCTTCAATGACCGTTGGTGTCTCTAAAGTCCCTTCAACATATTCCTCTTTCATTCGAAGAGGTCCCTCTACAGATAACCTGGATGACAGAACAAATTTGCTTTCTATCTGCATTACAACAAGAAAGATGCATTCACAATAAAGCTTGAGAAGCCATAAAAAAAGCTAATGAGTAACAGAAGAACATTTTACAATGCCATTACAGAAGTTATGTTCAACCATGCATCAGCAAAGACCAAAGTATTGTGGCAACTCCAGTTCCCGTTGTACATGCAAAACAAGTAGGTATGACCTGGTAGATTGGGACCTGATTGCATATTTAACAATTAAATTAAAGTCTAGGCATAAGTATAAAACAATCTTCAAATTTTGAGTATGCCACATAGTTTCAAAAGACATGCATAGTTTCAAAATCATGCAATGTCAATCACAAACTCTAATCAGCCTTTCACTGTTCTTCTATAGGTCTAACTTATCTTTATCCATTAATTAACATAATCCTGTCACAGAAACATATCATAACTTTGACAGAATGAGGAAAAGAAAAAGCGAGAAAAAGAATCATACACATTGTCAAACCCATCAACAAGTTTGAGATAAAGAAAAAGATGAAACACTTTACTCATCCCATATCAAGTCAACAGAATTCAAATTGACAAGAATGAAATAGGTTGATGACTGCTATATGTTTGTAAGTTTGGTAGAAATATTAAGGTTTGAGTATGAATCCAAATGAAGGAAAAGACTTTTTTTGTCTGTATGTTTACATTATTTTAGCATAGGGAAACATCATAGAGATGTAAAGCATCAAAGTAAGCTAAGAGTGAGTTTCAAATTTTGCACAGTTTCGCATTACCTTTTAAAGAGTGGGGAGAGGAAAAGGGTTGGGGGTTGAGGAATGATTTCATCCCACCTAAACAGCACATTCGTGCAAGCATATCAAAGAAAATAATGAAAGATAGAAATGTACCGAATAGAGTAGTTTCATATTTGCTGAAACTTTTGCAATATCATCCTTGATTACCACATCCATTTAGATAAATTAGCCAAATTTGAGGGAAATCCCCTGAAAGAATGTATACATAAGATTAGAGCCTAAACTGTCTTTGTCTACACTGACTGGCTCAAGAAAAAAAAAGGAAAATTGATAATAACAATGATAAAAGAAAGTAGTAATTGAAACTAGCAAATCCATTGAAGTGAAAGTTACTCCATGGCAGGACTTTTTACAACAGGAAAATTCATAAAACTATCGAAGGAAACTTAGAAAGAAAACAGAAACAGATCCACTGACATAATAGCACTCACTGAAACATAAATCTGGCCGCAAATAAACCAGGGCTTCCAGAACCAAACCACTCAAAATTCCAACGACCTTCAAGAAACGGTGACCTGAATACTAAGAAACATTTAGACATATCTTTCTGAAAAAACATATGCATATTAAATGCTCAGTACAAATGAGCACCTACGTAGTTGGTCGAGGAGTAGGATTGAGACGCTCAAGACCAACTATCCTTTCATTCACATCAATCCGTTGCACGTCTGTGATACGTCCAGTAACTAAAGCTTCAAAACCCCCAGCATCTTTGAACTAAATCAATAGCGAGCTATCAGTACAGAACTTCCAACAAGACTCTGATTAGCAATGCAGATTTTGTAACTTTGATTAAGCAACGATTGCATTTCAGCAGTAAGAAAAAAAAACTCAATTAAATTAGGTACTGCATTAAAAGGACAATACAAATGAGCAATGAGACACAAAAGGCAAGAATTTTCCTTTCCACAACAACAAAATGAACCGGATACTCAAGGAAATAGTAAAGAATAAGAGACTTAACAGCGAGAAGCAGTGATTCCTTAGCAGAGAGTCGCTCCATCTCTTTGGCGTAAGTGGCTTGGGATCCCTGAACAGCCTGTTGAACCATAGCTCTGCAGGCCATTCTCCCATTTAATTTCTTCCGGCGAATCTCGGGCAGCTTGGCCGGAGACCCGAAGCGAACCGTAGAGGCAGTGTTAGAAGGAGAAGAAGAGGAGCAGATCGCTGAAATCGTAGAGAACGAGCAGTGTACTGTAGCCATTTGGAAAGAATAGAAGAAGAAAGCTTTTCTAGTGAATGGAGGGGACAGCTGAGCTAGTAATTTGAGCAGAGGGAGGCCGTTGTCGCCTCGATATGCGGATGTAATAATATACGATCCGATGTGTGAAACAATAAACAAATAATGACATTTATATTTATTTAAACATGAAAAAGAAATGGGATTGGAGATGCGGGGTATCGAACCCCGTACCTCTCGCATGCAAAGCGAGCGCTCTACCGTTTGAGCTACATCCCCAAGTGATGTCCAACAATATATAACCATATTTTCTTAAAGTTATCAAGTAAACGTAGACTGAAAAAATGATTATATCTACAGGTCAGAGGTCCGCAACGATGCTCAAATTTTAATGCATCCAGATGAAGTGACCATTTGGTCTTGGAAGATGAGAGTGGAGAATTCAAGCTTAATGTATGTGAGAGGGTATATGATGATATGTGGCATTGTGGTATCTTACTTAGAAAACAGAGGAATCACAGATTAAATATGATGCTTAATCATTTGCATGGAAAAGCATAATAATTCATTCATTATCAAAATTTATACATCATTATGATACAAGAAAATTCCAGAATAGTAATACAGTTGGTGTAACAAACTTAGGGATAATAAACAACCCGTCTTCATCTTGGTCCTTGATCTTTAACAACCTCCTTTTGCTCTAGTTGTCTAGTACTTACCCACGCATCAGTTTTCTCAATACACCCCCTCAAACTCAAGTTCTCTGATTGGAGATTAAGTTTGTTCCGCAAGTAAGTGAATTGATCAACAGAGATAACTTTTGTACAGATATCAACCACTTGTTCTGCAGAAGGAATATGACAAATTTGAACATCTTTATTTAACACCATTTCACGGATATCAATCTCGATATGCTTGGATTTACTGTCAAGAATTGGATTGTGATATAGAGAGACAACATTGTTGATTGTCACACAACAATTTTGGAATAGTGTCTAACTTTATCTGTAGTTCTTTCAATAGTGACAGAGACCAACCAATTTTAGCTGTTCCTTAAGCTAGCATTCGGTACTCACTCTCAGTACTGGATCTTGAAGCAAATTTTTGTTTCTTCGAGCTCCAAGCTATAACATTTCCACATAATTTGACAACATATCCTTCGGTGTATTTTCGATCAAAAGGATCATAAGCCTAGTCAACATCCGTAAAGCACTCCAGTTCGACAGTCCCTCGTTTCTTATAATGTAAACTTATGTCAGAAGTTCCTTTAAGATATCGTAGCACTCGCTTGACTGCTTGACAGTGGATTGGAGATGGAGTTTGCATGAACCGGCTCCATTGGTTCACAACATAAGTAACATCAGGTTTGGTTACTGTAAGATACTACGTACTTCCAATTACAGTACGATATAAGGTAGGATTAGAGAAAGGTTCTTCTTAAGTTATAAACTTTTGACTAGTTGCCATTGGATATTGCAAGCTTTGTTGTTTGTCATATGAATTCTTTCAAACACATCCTGAAGGTATTTGTTTTGACACAGAGTCTGTTGAAACATGATTCTAAGTTTTGTGAAGTGGTTTGACCGAATCTTTAGGGAGTCGTTATTTGTTTTATTGAATTATTTGTTTTAACAATTTAGTGGAGTTAGTGGGTAGCTGAGTGGAGCTAGTGGGTAGCTGATTGCCTAGTCTTTAGCCTTTTCCGGTACAATTAATGCTTATTTAAAGGTTCCTTTGTTTGCTTCATTGTGTATTGCACATTACAATTAATGAACAGTTTCAGAAGTCTTATCCACTGTCTTGTGTTTTGCGTGTTTTACTTTGCATATTTCACTATCTTTTTCCGTTCTAGCTCTCTGTCACCCAACAATCTTAGTATCAGAGCCAGGTTGGTCCATTGGGCAATTGAGTGAACCATTTTTTTTTAATCTTCCAGAGAGTTACGTTGGGTCTTTTTTACTTTGAGTTTACAAATGGCAGCAAGTGCTATTTCGTCGTCTTCACAGCACCTCATACCCATTTTCAACGGTGAGAAGTATGAGTTTTGGAGCATTAAGATGAAGACCTTTTTCATATCTCAAGGCCTTTGGGAGCTGGTAGAGTATGGTTTTGTAGATCTGACAGATACAGATGAAGAGGCAGAAGCAAGATTGAAAGAAACCAAACAGAAGGATGCCAAAGCTTTGTTCTTCATTCAACAGGCAGTCCATGAAATAATTTTCTCGAGAATTGTAGCTGCAACGACATCATTAGAGGCTTGGCAAATTTTGAAGAAGGAGTTTCAAGGTTCTTCTATGGTGATTACGGCAAAATTGCAGACTTACCGTCGTGAATTTGAAACTCTATCTATGAAAGGTAATGAATCTGTTCAAGTGTATTTGTCTAGAGTTTCATCTCTTGTTAATCAAATGAAGTCGTATGGTGAAAATATATCTGAAGAAATTGTTGCAAAGGTTCTACGGAGTCTAACTCCAAAGTTTGAACATATTGTTGCCGCGATTGAGGAAGCACATGATTTATCTGATTATTCATTTGATGAACTAATGAGTTCTTTGCAAGCCCATGAAGAAAGGTTGCTCAGGTCGCATGAAAAATATGAAAAAAAGCACTTCAAGTGAAGGGGGAGCCTGATCAAAAGGAAACGAAGGAAAATTCTTCTGGTCGTGGTCGTCACAGAGGTGGTTTTCGTGGAAGAGGCCGTGGAAGAGACCAAGGAAGAGGTCGAGGTAGAGGAGGATCAAGTGAAGAAAGGCATAACAGAACCTTTGTGTGTCACTATTGCAAAAGCCAGGTCATAAAAAAGCATATTGTTGGCAAAAGCAAAAGGAGGGGAATCATCAAGCAAGTTTTGCAGAAGAAGCAGAAGAAGATGATATGTTATTCATGGCTTTATTTTGTGAGAATGAGAAAACTAACGACGTTTGGTTTTTGGATAGTGGTTGTTCCAATCACATGACAGGAACAAAGTCATTATTTAAGGAGATTGATGAGCCCAAAAAATCAGAGGTGACACTAGGAGACAATAAGAAGATTCGGGGTTGAAGGCAAAGGTATTAGCATTACAAGTCAAGGTGATGTTAAGATTTTACAAGATGTGTTGTTCATTCCTAGTCTATCTCACAATTTGCTTAGCATTGGGCAATTACTGATTAGTGGATACTCAATTTTGTTTGATAATGGGTTTTGTACTATTAAAGATAAAACTGAACAAGTCATTGCTAAAGTTCAGATGGCTAATAATAAAACGTTTCTACTAGAAGTTTTAATGTTGAGCAGTATGCTATGATTGCTAATGGAGATAATGAGACTAGATTATGGCATTTACATTATGGGCACTTGAATATTAATGGCTGAAATTATTAAGTCAAAAAGAAATGGTGTTTGGTTTACCAACACCTAAAACTCTTGACTTTTGTGAAGGTTGTGTTTATGGAAAGCAGAGTAAGAAGTCTTTTCCTATATGAAAGTCTTGGAGAGCCTCTAAATGTCTTGACTTAGTGCATGTAGATTTGTGTGGGCTGATGAGCAGTGAATCACTTGGTGGTTGTCAGTTTTTTTTGTTGTTTATAGACGATTACAGCCACATGAGTTGGGTTTACTTCTTGGGAAGTAAATCTGAATCCTTTGACAGATTCAAGGAGTTCAAAGCACTTGTGGAAAGAAAAAGTGGTCTTGTAATAAAGACATTGCGAATAGATCGAGGAGGTGAATTTGTATCAACTAATTTTAATACTTTTTGTGTAGCAAATGGAATTCACAGGGAGCTTACAG
>JANKOD010000004.1:19315476-19326114 GCA_026284645.1 Erythroxylum acuminatum | reverse complement strand
CCTAGTTTGAGAGTTCTTCTCAACTGTTCTTGAGTTTCTGGATTGAAGCTCGTTTATACGCTACTTAGACTGCGTCACTTAGTAAGAAGGAAAAGGATTTTTTTATTGCTTTTTACCATTTTCATTAAGTTAGCTTATAATCTTCATTTTAATTAATTATCTGTATATATTATAAAAGAGTATAAATTTGGTTTTTCTGGCATGTGGAATATGAATATTTGGGAATTTTTTTATTTGAGTTAGACCCTGATTAGTGGTTGTTTTATATGACTAATTTTGTCTTTTATAGTCTGTATGTAGTCTAATGGGGTACTTTTTTACATTACAAATTGCAATGTGTTTAGTTTGATGAGATTTGGCATTTTTTGATAATGTAAAGAAAAATGTCATTAAAGTTGGATTTTTAGGTTAAGAAGGAACCACATACTAAATTAACAGTCATAGAGAAAATATAGTCGCCATGTACATTTTTAAAGCTAGATAGTGAAAGACTAGATGAGAGAGATATCAACTCCAAGAATATAAGATTTTTAAAGTATTAGATAAATATCCTTTTAGTCATATAATTGTATAATGTAAAAGGAATCTAGTAAGGAAATAAACTCAAGAAAATTTGAAGAGAGCAAATATTTAGTTGTGAAGTATCCTGGGATGGTTCCTTTTTTTGTTTCTAGGATCCGTATATCTGATAACATGTTCTTTATGAGACAAAAATTCTTTAGATTAGACATTGAATCTTTTCTTTTTCTTAATTGACACTAAGAAGCTAAAATTTGGTCTACAATTTTCTTTTGATATGGAACAATTAAAAAAAAGGGTAGGTATGCTATGCCATGAAAAGCTGTTAAGAATCTAAACTTCTTAGTTCATTATCATAGATTAATGCAAAGACAAGGTGGAAATTTTATGACTAGCATCTTTTGGTTGGTTATGTCATAGTCTAAGTATGGAGCAAATGAAAGAATCCCTTTTCAGTTTCAAAACTGTTTGATATTCATACATATAAAACTTTTGACATTTTCCTTCTTCTATAAGGTTGATACTAAATCTTTACTATTGTTTTTCTTTGTTCTTTCCATTTATAGTTGTCTTAGGCTGCAAAATAACTTTTATAGGTTGTAATTGTCAAACTGTTAGAGATACAATTTGATTAGATTAGTTTGAATGTTGGTTAGAAGTAATTGTTGTCATGCTTGTTTAGAGATACTTATGTATGGACTAAAATTAAATTGATTTTTGTCTGAATCCAAATTTCGTGACAACTAAAATTAGTTTTTTCTGTTAAGTGTTGAAAGATTGAAGATAGTTTTGACAAGGAAGATCCATCTTCCCCTCATGATTTGAAAATGAATACAAAAGAAGACTCGACACATAATAGATTGGGCTAAAATTAGAAGCTTTTGATTGATTTGTATTAGTGGGAGGAGTAATTGTTTGTATGCCACTAATAACTAATATGGTTAGTGGAAATAATTCTAGATATTTTTGCGATGTAATACTTATGATTGGTTCATCATGAATCCTTTGCTGGGACCTTTATTATATTTACAAAATCTTCTTTTACCAATTTGTTATTCCAATTCTTTTTTTCCCTACAATATATATACTTGAAACTAAGAATAGTTTATGCACTGTATACAAACAAAATGAAGGAATTATGCATCTATTTAAGTTACACAAGCTTCTAAGTTAAGAGATACTTACCTAGGTTATAAATAGTTTAAACCATGCGCTAAAAGTTACTAAAGATTGGAGAATATTGGAAAATTAGGCAACATGACACTAAAATATTCACTCATGTTAGTCAATTGCTGGTTTGTGTTTCCATTCAAAAGAAGATTAAGAAGCAAATTAATGTTAGACATGAAGTGAGATTACTGTCAAACTCATCTTTGTTACACACCTACAGAGTTCCAAAATGAAATTGATGTTAAATTAGAAGCTAGATAGTGCCAAACACAAGAATTAGGTGTTTTAGTGTTTAAAATTTTATATTTCTATTTAAATAGGGATTGACTTTGTTTCAAGTTATTTGTTTCTTAATTAGACTCTATTAAGAAAGTTATTTTCCTTGTTGAATTTAGTTCTTTATAAAAGGGTTTTTTTTTTATTATTGTAATTGGGAGCTTCTCATTATTATTGATCAATCAAAAACCTTGAAATATTTTCTTCAATCTTTTTAAAGTGAATTTTTTGTTAGGTTCTTTAAAAACTTATGATCTTATCTTGCATGCTAGTGACGATCAAACTCTAGAATCTTATCAATCTCAATCTTTTTCATTGTGAATGTGTGATCTATATCATTCTTTGTGTTTTTGTGTTTGTGTTTTTAAATCAAACTATGTTTTTGTGCTTGTGTTTTAAAATCAAACATGTTTCAATAAAATGATCTTTGATCTTGTTTGTATTGATATCAATTCTCACTAGTTCTATTGATCAAGGTCGCAACAAAGTTTGGTAATTATATCGTTTATTTATGTTTTTAAAATTTGTATCTTTGTACTATATATGTAATTCCGTTTTGGAGTTCTTATTGTTTTGAACATGAGTTAAACAGATTGTTTGTGTCCTTCTTATTATTGTTTCCATTTGTGTGTGTCCTTCTTATTATTGTTACCTAATATTACAAGTTAATAAACAAATAAAGAGAAAAATATTTAACAAAGTTTTATGAAGAGACATTATTAAAAGTCTCATTCAAAGCATACATACTGCTAATTGTATTATTCTTTATAAGTAAGGATTGTCTACTCCAATAAGAATAAGAAATAATTCATTATAGACATACTATTTTCATTTTTACCTTAAATTCTAAGTAATTTGTTTTGTTCTTGTTAAATTATTCTTTTTCTCTATTAAATCTAATAGGTTCTATAGAGCCCAATTTTCTAATTTCAAGTTTTGTTTTGTTTTCTTAACCTCTAGTTACATTTCTTTGTCTTATATTCTATCCAATTTACTTTTTTGGAAGTTATTTGACAAAAGGAACAGATTTAAACTAGCTTTTTTAATTTATATTTTCTAGTTTGCAAAGAACCTTTGATAAAAAATTTAGGTTGTGACTCGAGTGAATTTTGAGAGAAACATGTGAATGGGTATTTTGCTACTAATATTTTATTTTAGGCTTGTTATAACCTAAAATCAAAATAAAATCTTATCCAAGACAAGGAAGTAAGTGGGGATGAAAGAGTGGTAATGATCAAGTGCTTATCTTTAAAATCACAAGGCCAACATGAGCAAAAATTGAAAAAAATGAAGCCTCTATAATTGGTTTACAATATAACTCATTTATATCTGCTAAGATAGATGATTTTGAGGCATACGAAAATGTTGATAGTGTTACCAACTATTTAAAAGAATTAAACCTAAGGCATGGAAGACGAAAAATAGTGGAAGAGGAGGTAAAAAATGAAGACAAGGAGGTGACAAACTTAATTTAAGCTATGGCACAAGGTAGATGAGAATATGAGTAGTATTAAGATGACAATATCATATTTTCTAGGAAGGTAATCTATTTGGAGTGAGCAAAAAGTATAGAATTAATGTTTAAATGTCACAAATTTTAAAAGTAGAAAAAGGGTAACTTGACAACCACAGAGTTGAATGATTATGCAAGGGATTGGTGAGATCAACAAATCCTTACCGGGAGAAGAAACTGAGAGTCACCTTTCAAGACATAGGGGGAATGAAATTGGTGATAAAGAAGTGTCTTATGTGAAGTTCCTACTATTGAGATCTCTTTAGCTTTGGCAAATAAGCCTAGTCTAACCAGAATTAGCCAGAAAGTTAACAAGGTTTTTGGGTCAGGTTTAAATTTAGTCTCTGTAGCTTAAATTCCCAATTCCTACCTATTTTGAAACAACTTCATTTTATTTGTTAATAAAACAACACCATTTCCTTCCTACGCAAATGAGTCTCCTAATTGACTCTCCTCCTTAACCTCATCTCATTCAGTACTCACTCATGGTCTCATCTCTCTAGTCTTTATATTTCTCTGTCTCACGTTCTTATCTTTGGTCTCTAATTCTCTCTCTCTTAAGTGTCACTCTCCCTACTATCAAACTTCATTGTCAATGACATCGATTACGTAAATTTTTTAATAGATCTACATGATAATACCTGTGAAAATAACATTTATTAATTTATTTGTTATATTTTAAATATTTTTACTTTATATTTGATGGCCTTTTTGAATTTTATAGTTTTGAATTTTATCTTGATTTTTGATGTTTTTAGTTGAGTTTTGTTTCCATTTTCATTGGTTGATATCTTCAAAATTGAGTTTTTGTTTCATTCATGAAGTTTAAAATGATTTATTGTTTAATAGTGAGTAGTTTAAAAGAAAAATTGTTTGTAATCTATCATGTTACTTATAAATCTTAGATTTTTCACCTCTACGCCATAAGCACGAATTCTTTATTCTCCTAAATGTTCTTTCAGTGTCAATTATACTATGTGTGTGAATCAAATTTTACAACGACTAAACACTATATATGCAGTTGTTTTTCTTAATCTAAGTTCTGATTTCATCTATAATAATTTTTTAATATATGTTATCATTGTTCCTTATAATTGTGCATGCGTTGCTTCTGTCATAACCTATTAAAATGTTTTTTACTTATTCAATGGGTGTTGGTATCTATGCCTATCAAAATGGTATAAGATCCTTTTTACTATAATCTTCAGCCAGTCATTCATTAGAGTTGAGAGAACAATTAACTTTTGCTAACTTAATTTTCTCTACCCTTTCCTCTTATTGATTTAAATCAAAAGTATATCATATGGTTATAGGAGAACATGTTAAGATTAACTAGTATATCTTATTGATTTCAATGAGTTACATATTGTGCTTAGGGTTTGATTTTCAATGATTCATAATATCTGTACTATTTGACTTTATTCATATATTCAAACATATCATGTCTTTTTAGTCGGTTGTTTTAGATAGATGAGTATAATCCTTCAATAACATAAAGTAATATAAATAAGAGTTATAATTCGATGCTTGGTAATATACCAAGTGAAGAAACAATTTAGGCTAAAGGAACTGGTACTTTCAATTTAAGAAGTGATGTTTGGAATCACTTCTTCAAGAGTAGGTTAAGTGATGAAGTTGAAACGATCAAATGCGAGTATTGTTATAAGACTTTGGCTAGAGATTATAAAGGTGGAACCTCTTATTTGAAGAGAATCATGGACTCCTACAACAAAAAAAGAAGATAATATTAGGAGGCTAAATATTTTTGATCCCTTAATTAATAAAAGCAAAGATTGAACTAATTGCAAAGGCTTTAGTAGGTAAGATGATAATTAGTGATGAATGGTCACTCTTTTTTATTGATATTCAAACCTATAAGATGTTTTTTTTTTACCTTATTCTAATCAACCTTAAAGATCTCAACCTAAAATACCACGAAAAAAGACATCTTCAAGATTTACGAAGACAAGAAATATTTGACATTAAAGACATTGTCGAGTATTTATAAATGAGTTGTCACGTCAGATATATGGACAATAGACAACCAAAAGAAGAGTTATATAGCACTGACGACATATTGTGTTAGCAATAACTAAACTTTATAAATTTGACTCTTGAGGGAAAGAATATTTTTTAAAATTTTATTATCATATTGATTAAGTTATAATTAGTATTTGTCCATTTTTAAACAGTAGGTATATTTATATTTTAGTGCCATACATAAATAAAATATTGGCAATCATATTGGCCAATTGCTTAATGAATTGGAACATTGACACCAAGGTCTTAGTTATAACTTTAGACGAATGTAGCGTAAATGATACTATGATTGAAAAAGTGAAGAATAATTTATTGATTGGGAAGCTTGCTTTTTAATAGAAATTTTCATGCATATCATGTATTTGATAATAGAGGACATACTGGAGTTAATAAAGGAATCGTAAAGGCAATCCATAATAGCATAGTATAATAAAGTGTAGCAAATAGTTAAAATTTTTAAAGAAATTACACAATAAATATGTTTTTTATTTATAAAAAATTGGGTTTTTATTTTTCAAACAAATGAAATTCAACATTCAAAATACTATAGTCGATAACTAAATCATTATGATAAGATAAAGAGACTTTCAATATACTTGCTTGCCAATAGAAGATTAATAGGAGTTGACTAAATTAATTTGTGCAAAGTTGTTAGTGTTTCGTAACGTTATTGAGTTGTTTTTATGAACAAACAATCCAACTTCACACATTTGGTTTAGCTATATTTACGAGATTAAGTTAGAATTATCTAGTTGGAATTTTGATTTTAATAAGGTGATTTAGGCCATCACGAGCAGATTGTAAAGAAATTTAATGCTTATTGGTTTATGATGGGCATACCATGATAATCATTTTTACATTAGAATCGAGGTATAAAATGGAGGGTTTCAGTCCTTTTATCGAAAATTGTATGTATGAGGTTGAAGGGCATACTGATTTCATTAAAAAATTCTAGTATGATTTGTTTAATGATTATCAATTAAGAATGTGCAATAAGCAAAATCACTATAGCACAATATTAGTTTCATTTGTTGTTGATACATCATCATTTTGAGATCCCACATCGATTGGAGAGGGGAACGAAGCACGCCTTATAAGGGTGTGGATACCTCTCCCTTATAGATGCATTTTTCATGGCTTAATATACCGGATCCTATCGAAACTCTGAGGTTAAATGTGCTTGGATGAGAGTAGTTCTAAGATAGGTGACCTCCTGGGAAGTCCTCGAGAAAAGCAAAACCGTGAGGGCTTGGCTGGGCCAAGGCCCAAAGCTGACAATATCAGTGAACGGGTGATCTGGGCTGTTATAGGTGGTATCAAAGCCAGTACCCGAACCGTTGGAGAGTGTGAGATTTCAAATCGGTTGGAGAGGGGAACAAAGTACGCCTTATAAAGGTACGAATACCTCTCCCTTATAGATGCGTTTTTCATGGCCTAATGCACCAAACCCCATCGGAACTCCGAGGTTAAATGTGCTTGGGTGAGAGTAGTTCTAGGATGGTGACCTCCTGGGAAGGCCTCGAGAAAAGCAAAACCATAAAGACTTGGTTGGGCTAAGGCATAAAGCAAACAATATTTGTAAGCGAGTGATCTGGGATGTGACAAGTGGTATCAGAGCTGGTACTCGAACCGTTGTGCCAACTAGGTTGGGTCCCAAAGAGGGCAGGGCCCTAAGGGAGGTGGAGAGTGTAAGATCCCACATTAGTTAGAGAAGGGAACGAAGTACACCTTATAAGGGTACGGATACCTCTCCCTTACAGACGCGTTTTTCATGACCTAATGCACCGGATCCCATTGGAACTTTAAGGTTAAGTGTGCTTGGGTGAGAGTAGTTCTAGGATGGGTGGCCTCCTGGGAAGGCCTCGGGAAAAGCAAAACCGCGAGGGCTTGGGTGGGCTAAGGCCCAAAGCGGACATTATCTGTAAGCGGGTGATCTGGGATATTACAATCATCATGAAACATAGTTGGAAGTTTGACTTTCTTTTTTTAATAATTCGTTAAAGGAAAAGAGGGTTAGGATTTCTTATAGTAGGACTTGGATAAATATTTAGATGCAAATATTATGACCGTGATTAATAATAAGTAGCTTGGTGTACTATCATAATGAAAGTCATATGAAGGTGAATACCCAATCGTGCAAATAATGCACATGACGTCTTAGCAATTCTAGTATCTATTACTTCGGAGACTGCTTTTAGTAATAATGGCCAAATTGTAAATTCTCATTGTAGTCAACTTCATCCTAAGATTATGGAAGCCTTGTTGTGTGCCTAAAATTGGTTAGCTACTAAAAAATGTTCAAGGTAAATTCTATAATTCATAGTATGCTTTTTTACGTTTATAATTATAACAATCATTTATAATATTATCTTGTATTTTATTTTTCATATTATAATAGTATAGAGACTAGTTATTTAGTTGGAAATTTCTTCAGACAGATATCCAATAACGAAGTTTGGGCATTGAATTAGTTCAAGCCTTTAGCTTGATTAGGTTTGAGCTCAAGCTTTTAACTTTAGGTTCACTAGGCTTTAAGTCACCTAAGCTTGATTGAACTAGGTAGCACTTTAATCGATCATTCTAGCTCGCTTATTTCCATTCTTACATCTCTACTAAATTTTACAAAAATTAACTCAAAGTTTCAAGAGTGTGGAAGAGTACTTGTGACGCCCTGATACTTCCTAGGAGGATACGGGATGCCACGCAAGCAACATAACATACATACATACAGAATCGAGACAAAACCAAAAACATACGAAACATTCATCATGCATTTTCAAAAGCTCAAAGCAGAAGCAATTCAGAGCAAGCATACATCATAATACCTTGAGCTTAATACAACTTGTTCCAAACCGGAACCAGCCTGAATTAAAGATATTACAAACCTAAAATACATCCAAATTCATAAACATCAAAGACAAGCCAAAAACAAATTCCAAAAACACAGTTTTAACAAAACAAGACTCAGACTCCATTGGACATTGCGGTTGACTCGTCCTAGTCTTTATGTCCATCTCTCTGAACCTACACGGGGCAAATCTACCGGGCTAAGCTTATAGCTTACTGAGTAATAACTAATCTATGCATAAACTGACAACTAATTATACACAATCATGATATATCAAAAACATGCATCAACAGTTTATCGAAACGAACAATTCATACATATTATATTAGATCTTAGACAGATTGTACAGAAACAGAACTGAGTCTCAAAAGAGGGTATAAACCCTTCATAATCAGAACACAATTTCTTTTTTTTAATATCAAAATAATACAAAAATCAGAATACAAAATCATATGACTGTTAAATCCATTTACAGAAGCGGGTAACGGGACTTATACAGGAGATACCATGATTGGTATCAGCAAGAGAGACATATGTTTCGATATCAGAAGACACCGAAGTGTCAATACAGGAGACACCGAGGTGTCAATAACAGGAGACACCGAGGTGTCAATAGCAGGAGCAGCTGCAGACCCTTCTAGGCATGTCTATTTACCCACAACTATGACTCAATAGTTTTAAAGCAAAACAAGTCATTTCAGACATTTCATGTGCAAAGCAAGTAGTCAATCATGTTCACATATAAGTAGAACTTCCTATGATATACACATGCATCGAACGCCTCGGACAATCATTTGTCAGAATTCAAAACACAATCAACATATATCAAATTCAACAAGCAAAACAAAGTAAGGTAAGTAGCACTTCAATATTACATTCATCAATCAATACTGCGGACCTTTATGTCCGAAATCAGTACACATTCATCAATATCAAATTCAATTCAGTAATAAAAAAAACAAATCAAGTTACCGTCTAAATTACTTACAAAAGCTCTCTGTTTGCTTATTGCCTCGAAGTCCCGGCAATATCTGTAATAGGTCGCTCTAAGGGTTCCTCTAAAACATTCAATACAAACATATATTACTATTGTGCACAACTATGAATTCAAATATGCACATTCATGTATACTGAACATGTATGATGCATGTTTCTTATCCTTAATCTTATCACATTATGATCATGTGAAATCATACTCAATCCCTCAATCCAGATTTATTTCACAATCCACCTTAGGTCCACTTTGCTCAATTATTCTCATCAGGAAGGTGAGGTAATTAGGTAATACTTCCTTCTAGAAAGTTTTCCCTCTTTGTCTTAGGTTTCCGATGATACCAAGCTCATCCAATGTAGTTTAGTATTCAATTAGTTATGCTCAAAATACCACAGACTGTGCACATTTGACATTTTAACTAATGCATGATCATGCTTCCAAGTTGTACCCCTCTTAACTCTCAATTCCAATATCCAAAAATTACAAACTTTATACCAATTTAAAGCAAAGATAATAATCTTCAACTTTGGTGAAGACATCTCAGTCTAATTCGGCCTAAATCAATACAGTTTATTCAAAAATCATAGGATATGATTTCTGTCCCTGGTAGTGCTACAGCCTAAGCCAAGACTCAATTTCATGCCAAATTTTGAAAATCTTAAAGACATAATTAAAATTAACTTCTTGAAGAAAGTTGTAGAAATATGTCTCTAGTTTAATCTGTATTAAGAACCAACTTATTTGAAGATCCACAGTGCAAGTTATAATCGAAATACCAAAGCAAGTTAAGTGAAAACATTTCATTTCTTCCAGCTTTTCCACAAAACAGACTTTCCGGTCAATGTTATACGGTCATTTTGACAATGAAAATGAAAAATTTAGGCCAAACATTCTTCTACATATTTGTTCCTTTATGTCTTAAGTTTCTATTGACACAAATTTTATGCAATTTGGTTTAGAATTTTGAAAATTATCCCAAATGACTACAGACTGTTCACAAACAGTGACAGATTCCAGATACTCAACTTTAAGCCAACTTTTGACACAATTAGTGACAGAAATCAAATTTGACGCCTTTATGAAAGTTGTATATATAAGTTTCTAGTTTAATAAGAATTTAAATTCATCCAATTTGGATACCTACAGAGAAGATATGGCTAAAATACTGAAACCTATCCAGTAGAACTACTCATCTGAACTCGTTTCCAGCATCAATCATAGCATCACAAGACCTATTTATTAATGAAATAACTTACAAAGATGATGATCCAAGCTTCA
>JANKOD010000004.1:19290644-19301892 GCA_026284645.1 Erythroxylum acuminatum | reverse complement strand
ATAATATTCCTAATTACCTTAGAATATTCTAATCTAAAGATGGTAAGTAATTACAACGAATATTACAACGGTACTATGCATCAAGAAAAATATGAGCATCCCTCAACCCCATGGCCAGGATAAAAGTGAAACTAAGAAGAGTCCAGCTAGCATACCAAGTTCACCCGAGAAATCATGGCAAAGACTGCAGAATCAGTAATCAAAGTAGTCTGCAAACCTTTTTCCACTAGCCTCTTTGCAAAATCATGCCCTTTGTATCTAGTCGAAGAAAAACTATCACTAAGAGCACTAGTAACCTAAAGGGCTGTGAAATCCCAAGATATAAATCAAATATCTGCTGAGTACAAACCTAGGAGCACCCTCAGCAACAAAAACTCGGAATGATCTTTTCTTTTCCTTTGCAAAACAAAGAAATTTTGATACTGTTCTTGAACTGCCTAAAGTTAAAATCACCTCACTGAACATAAATTTAGCAATTTGTTAGCAGATATACCAATAAACTAATGCTAATATGAAGAGTTGCTCATCTAAGCAGTTAAGTTACAAGAGAAGCTGTATCAGAAAACCTTTATAGAGCCAAAGACTAAAAAAAAAACGGTCCATAATTGTGACAAGCATATGTTAATATCTAGAGACCAAGTATGCTTGAATAGTTAAATGTCATGGCCTATCTTAGGTTATCAACTCACAGGCTGGCAAGTAAAGATGGTACTGGTCAAGAACTGAACATTGGCTCCATTCTCAAGAGCTCGACTGTAAGGGAAATATTTTTCAAGCATAAGATGGTATGCGGCAATCCAGAAGGCAGGTTCAGGTTCCTTGGCCATTACTTGAACATTTCAATGATCTCTTAGTCTCTAAGACTTGACAATTAATGAAACATTCAGCCACTGAACATGAAACATAACATGAGAAGCAATCAATCAGCTAAATATTGTTGGATTTTATAATCAGGTAAGAAGCAAATGAAATTTGAAGAACAGTACCTCAAGACCATTCAAAAATTTCACATCAGCAAGAATTTTATGATTACAGAGGAATTCCATTACTTGAAACCCCAGCTTGCACCCAAACCATGCCAAGGTTTATGCACAGAATCAATTCAATGGACCAAAGGTCAAAAGGGGAATATTACTTCTGATGAATATGCTCAACTGCTTGCTCAGCAATCACTTCATGAGAAGTTGATATTACTTGAATAAGTTCATTAACTGCTTCGATGACATGATGCTTCAACTTCTTACTTCTTGAACTTTTGTCAGCAGCTGTTATAGGGGAAAAAGAGAATCTTTAAATATCAAACTGCCAAGGTATCAAGAGATGTGCGCTATCTACTGACAAATAAGTGTTTACAACATTTAATCAATTAGAGAAACAACATTTAATCAATTAGAGAAACAATGATATCATTGTTAAATAAAACATGAAACTTTATCGTTTTTACAAGCACAAGATTGAAGATACACTAAGTGATCTCTTGCATTAAAACAATGAAGACAGCCAAATAAACTAAAGAATATTGATTTGATGGTTATATTTCCGAAGGTAAATTACAGAGATAATCTCATTAAGAATGAAATGGTAAAAAAGGGTTTGACTATGGAATTAGCAATGTACATTTGCTTTTTCCTTCAGAATCACCACCAGACGAGGAAGTATGATGAATAGCTGCTGAAACAAGAGTATCCTCCAAAGGAGTTTGCAAGGAAGGTGGGCGTAATGTGCTTCTTGCAGCAGCAGCTGAGAGATTTCGCTGATCATCTCTGTACCTATCATCATCATCATCACCACTCACAGCAGATAAATTCAATCTCCCAGTAGCAGCTGTAGTTAGTGATATATCCTCGTCCCTAATAATGTGCAAAACATGCCTCACAATGCTACCTACAGCAAGCTCTGCAACAAGAAAACATAAAAATAAGATCATCATCAGAAAAGCCATCCACCTCAACAAGAAATAATTCCAGACCACTTAAAATGCCGGATGCACATCTGCAATTTGAAAGTGGAAGCTATATTTGTCTAGCAATAGATTCATACACTTTCGTGGTGTCATGCCAACGCAGATTTGGCAGTAAAACAAGAGTCTAAAGCTTCATTTTTAGATGATAAATATGGCCGCTTATTCCTAGTCCCAAAAACTTATAAGCTAGCAGAAAATGGGACGGCAATAGATGTATGAAGAAAGCAAAGCTTCTTAACTTCTAGGAACACAAAATTAAGAAGAACCGCGCGCACCAACAGGGTTAGCAGCGACTAGCTGTTCTCCAACAGCCTTAACAGCATCAATTAAAGCTCCAGCCTGATTGGTGCAAGGCACTCAAGTTTGTGGGATCACTAAGCGTAGCAATTCCGCTGTATGCTTTGCGGTGGCCTGCGAGCCCTCAACTTGTCTTTCGCCATGTACCCCAAGACCCAAGAAAATAATCCAAAGTAAGGACAAATTTGTCTTTCAGCCTGTTTGGAATCAGATGAATTCAATTCATCTGTTTGGAACAGAAAAGTATGCATGAATTGAATTCATAAGAGGAACTGAAACTCATTCTCTTTGTTAATTTAATTCATCCAATATTCCACGCGATTTCAATTCCTCAACGCTGCTGCTCTTCTTTGCTCTTTCTTTAGCTTTTAAGCAAACATCTAAAAACTAAAGCCTCTTTTTTACAGGAGTCCTTTATTTTCCAAAATAGTCCACATATGTTCACTTATTTAAATAACTACCAAAAGTGTTTTTTATTTTTTAATCTGTTTGTATAATTTATTATTAACTAAATATATTATTTAATTATTTAATATATTAATCATTAATACAAATTATGAATAATCTAATTTGATATTATATATTTAATTAGCTGCAATTAATTATTAATTAAAACTATGAATAATTTAATTTAATTTAATAACTTATTTAATTTTATAATTAAATTAATAAATATCAATAAATATAATTAAATTTAAAATGTCTCTCAAATATATAAATTCCAAATAAAATATGAATTAATAATTAAATATTTTTAAAATAAATAAAATTTTAACTTTAATTTATTTATTTCAATAAAATAAAATAATTTTGTAATTTATTATTAAATATTATATAAGAGATTAAAATAAATTTAATTGATTAAAAATAAATTATTTTTAGTTTTATATAATATATAATTATCATTAGAAAAATAACTAAAGTAACATTAAAAATGAAATAGCTTTTTATTTAAAAAATAAAACTAAAAATAAAAGAATCTAAAAATCACTTTAAAAAAATAAAAGTGAAACCATATGCAGATATGGCATGGAAGCATATGTTCACTTCAAAGCTTTTTGATTTCTTTAATAAGATTATTTTTTGAGCAAATAATAAGATTATTTTTTAGTTAAGGGTAAATGTGTTATATGAAATAATTGAATTTATTTTAATTCTGTTCTAAACCGTGTAATTAAATTTAATTCTAATATTATTGAAATATTTTTACAAACAATGTAAATTGAATTTAATTCAATCTTTTAATATAATTAAGGTTTGCAAACACCCGATAAGGAAGCAAAGGTCTTGGCGGCGGCGACTTGACAAGCTAGCAGTAGATAATTGGTGAGTGGCAAAGGCGACTAGATAAGACATTGGATGGGAGGACGATGAGAGTAGATATCGGACTGACAAAGAGGAGAGATGTGGTGGTGGCGGCGATGACAGTCTTGCGAGTAGTGACAATTTGGAGAGGAGTAAAAGGCTAGAGCACAATGTAAGGAGAACAAGATTGCCAAAATTGTGGGAAGGAAAGGTGGAGGATGACGGGTTTGGTTAAGGAATTTTAAATTTATTTTTCGAATTAGTCCCTCTACTTTTTCTAATTTTTATTTTCAAACTAATATTTGGAATTAGGCCCTTAGGTTAGTTGAAAATGAGATGAACAGAATTAGAACTTGTCAAACACGACATCTTTGATGACTAAATCAGACTGTTTATCCTACATGGAACATTAAACCTGTTACGGCAAATATACTTTAACAGAGGCGCATAAGTATATTGGAGGATGAATTTGAAATTTTATTTACTAGTTTAATCTTTACAATGAAATAAAAGGAATATGAAGAGACGACGATTTGGTGATTGGGTCAGTCAGACTCCGTTTAGGCGTTTACTTTGTTACTTCCATTCTTCGTTGCTGCTTCTTGTTCTCTCCTGCCATTCAAACAAGTAATACTGTTCTACGACTCCAGTATCCTCGGCTTCCTCTCTAACAAAGTTTATACTCTGATCGCACCCTTTCCTCTTCCAGTTCTCGTTGTACTTTACTAACTTGTTACAACCTTTGATATTCCCCTTCTCTTGTCTCCAACCAAAGCTTTTTTATTTATTTATTTCAAGTTTAAATTTTGCAGTCCAAAGTCAAGTCTCTGTTTCTTTTAAAAAATTATTTTGTCTCAAATTAGGATCTGAAATGGAGGGAATCAATTCGTTTAATCAAGAACACGATCCACAAAGCCCCGTAATTGGTACCAATGATCGCAGGTTCAACTATTGGCGCCAATCTTCGTTTCGCCATTCGCAAGACCCTCCATCCACTCCCATTTCTCACGACTCTGCCATCCCTCTACTTACCCGCTCTGTTTCGAGCATCGATATGCCGCCCGATATTTACTCCTACGAAAACGATTCCGACGACAAGAGATCGTCCTCCGATTTGGTTTCGGCTATTTCTATTTTTAGGGTTCTGAGGTCTGGTGGCCGTCAGATGAAGCGCCTTTTTGTTATGATATCTCTTAACGTCGCTTATTCTACTGCCGAATTGGGTATCGGGCTCTTTACGGGTCGTGTTGGTAGTAACTCTTATTCATTATAATTAACAGCTTTTTTTTCTGTTTCTGTTTTAATTCAGTGTCTTGAAAAAGTTATTTTTTAAAATAATTTTTATGCTTACAGGTTTGGTATCTGATGCATTTCACTTGACGTTTGGGTGTGGACTGTTAACATTTTCGTTATTTGCGATGGCTGCGTCTCGGAATAAGGCTGATCGTGTCTACACTTATGGGTTAGTTTTAAATTGTTGAGTCAATATTCAGTTATCTGTAGGTTAGTTAACTGTTTCAATGTGATTTCTGAACGTGCATTTATGGTTGAATCGTTTTCTTCGTACCAGATACAAAAGGCTTGAGGTGTTAGCTGCTTTCACTAATGCTGTAAGTAGCGCACGTTTACTGCGTTAGTTCGTCCATATTCGTTTCTTGAGATTTCTTTTCTTGGACATGGACCGCAATTTGTGCATTTTTTGTTATTTAAATCTATATAGAGCACTGTTAGCTCAGTCAAGCAGGTCAACAGTCTAGAAAAAAAAAATCTTCCTTTCGGATATTGGTTATTACATGCGTCGATGATTACAATTAGCTTTGTTTCTTTACACTAACACCTGAGTTCTTGAATTTGCTGCTCATGTAGACAGCTGTTTCTTTTGTTCTTGTCTTTCTCCTTGGCTGTTGAAGCACTTCATGCATTCATTCAGGATGAATCTGAACACAAGTGAGTTAATTTATGCTGACTTCGACATTGTTATATTGTTTTTTTTGGTACACTTGATCCCTGCGCCTTTTTTTCTTGAAAGTAAATAAATTGCATTGATAGATAATCAGTGTTTACATGGAATGTACAGAATTATACAACATAATACAAATCAAGACCATAGGGGTCAACTCATATGTAGCACCAGACATGTAACAATTGAAGACCATGATAGCTCACTAGAGTAACCAATTTGACCTTAGCAATGGAGAAAGAGTCAGGCTTTGCCCTCTAGCTATAAGCAATTACGTGATTCTTCTAACATTACATTCACTTGTTTCGGAAAGCTGAATTTGTTGTTGAAAACCCTCTGATTCCTTTCCCACCAAACACTACAAACCAAACTACTAAGGACCAAACTATATAGAAGTCCATTATCTTTATGGCCTCTAGTAAGGGAGGATAGCCACTGCTGATCCCTGTACCTTTGGTAATACATGCAATCCTAAACGTGAATATTATGCCTTTGATAATACTTCTTGTAAAATCACTTTCCGTTCCGTCTTGTAGGCATTATCTGATTGTTTCAGCTGTGACAAATTTACTTGTGAATCTTATTGGTGTTTGGTTCTTCAGGAATTATGCTCGTGTTAATCTAGGTAAGGCTTGTGAAGCTGTTTTCCAGTTGCAAGATTCCATATGAAGTGACATATATCTTTTATTTTCTGTGTCGAACTGTTAAATGGTTTTACTTTTTAATGATATTTCTGTCAGTTTTATCCCTATCATTTGTATTTATAGCGTACTTTTTTTCAGTCTATAGAAAAGCAGAAGATATGAATTATCACTCGGTTTGCCTCCATGTTCTTGCTGATTCAATTCGCAGGTTCTCTTTTCCACTCTCTCATTTGACATGAATCATCTCCTTGCTTTCTTCTTGGTATGCATATGGTAAATTAGTGTACTCTTATGTATCTCAGTGCAGGGCTGATACTTGCATCCTGGTTCCTGTCTCTTGGGTACAGCGTACTCTTCCTCTCTTCCTCTTTGCCGTTATTATGTAAACTCTTTCATTTTACACCTCCTCTTAATCTTTCTGTCTGTCTTGCCGTTTCCTTTCTTTTCAGAGTAAAAAATGCTGAGGTTTTATGCTTGGGAATAGTTTCAGTTGCAGTCTTTATGATTGTCATGCCGCTTTTCAGAGCTACTGGTGCCATCTTGCTTCAAATGGCACCAGCTAGCATTCCATCTTCGGCATTAAGCAAATGCTCAAGACAGGTGAAGGTCCTACAAATGTCATGTTAACTTGAGTGCTAATGTTGATGTGTTAATAATATCGTACTTTCCACAAGAAGGGAGAAATTTAACATTATCTCTATATTTATACTTTCGTGAACCTATTTCTTGGCTGTGACAGAAGGTTGGGGAAGGGTCTATGTGATTTAACGATTACTTTTCCTTTCTCAGTTCACATGACGTTGTTCATTCCCTGAGCTAAAGTGCCTCTTTCCTCTGTTTCTTTTCGCATCTTTCTGTGTAATTGCTACTAATTATGAAGTGCATGTGGATGGACAAAACAAATACGCCTCACTTGCTAATTTCAGTGTGCTGATAAATTTTCACAATCTTTTCTGGTGTCAGGATGCAGCAGCTTATTGTGCAATTGATAGGATATACATCACATACTAACGTATTTGTCTTTCAAAACTTTATTGACTTGTTAGATTTCTGGTCGGGTAGATGTTAGTGAAGTTTCTCAAGCTCGTTTCTGGGAATTTGTGCCGGGTCATGCTATTGGCTCCCTTTCACTTAAGGTGATTACTCAAATTTGCATACTTTCTCTGCTGTGATTTGCTTTTATCTGTTCCATGTTCCAACTTTTGAGTGATGAAGGTTTGTAAAATATGCTCCTTTTTTCCCCTTGGGTGATTATGAAAATAGGTGAAAAACGGAGTTGATGATCGTCCAGTACTGCAGTTTGTGCATAGTACGTACCATGATTTGGGCATACAGGATTTGACCGTGCAGACAGATTAGAGTTAAGGTCATCTACCTCTATTTTTTTTGGGTTGGCGCACCGCGTTGATAGGGTGTTCCAATCCTATGTCATATCGAAACAGAAGCTCTGATTCTTATATTTAGTTTCTGACGATGTTAGGTGGGACCAGCACATCTATATTGAACATGGTGTGTTCTTTCCGCTGGTTTCCACTTTCATTGGAAGCAGGTCTACTGGCATTTTAAAGGAATTTTGACTTTGATAACCACGAGACGTTCAAAATTGCACAAATATCGATCTATATATGAATTATATTACTCCCTCCTATTTAAAATAATTATTGTTTTAGAGAAATACACGTTTATTAAAAAAGTTAATACTCTCTCCGATTCATAATAAGTGTCGTTTTAGATACATTTTAATTATTTAAAATAAGTGTCATCTTATTTACTTTCAAAATTAACTTTTAATTTCTCTCATCTTAATTACACAGATCATAATTTCAACGTAATTTAATAGTATGCAATTTTTCTCATATGTTAATTAATAAGGGTATATCTATAATTTTATTAGCTTTTTTAATAAGCGTGCGTTTTTTTTAAAACGGCACTTATTATGAATCGGAGGGAGTAAAATGTCTAATTTATCCTTATTAATTACATGTTAAAGTGCCTTGAAAATATAATATGTGTAATTTGTGTAATTAAGATGTGAGAAATTAAAGGGTAATTTTGGAAGTAAAATCATAAATACGCATAAAAAGTCACAAATGACACTTATTTTGAATAATTAAAATTCTTTTAAAACGATACTTATTTTGAATAAGAGGAAGTATATTTCATTGGTAAGCAATTTGGGATCTAAGATGAAACATAAAATATTCATGTCATATTAGTGTAGCAAATTTTATCATCCAAATAATTAGGAAAATAAATTTTACTACGTAAATAATTGTATACTCTGCCCAAGTCATTATAAACGTAATTATGTAGATTATAATACAATTTCGTTTGGCTAAAGTTGTTTAAAAACATAATTAAAATCACTTAATGATCAAACTTAAGTACGGATAGCACTTTTCCCATAATTAATGCTACCATTAATTCGTTCAAATCAATAACACGTTTTAGTCCAGTCCGACTTTCACGTACAATATTGGCCGTGAATGGCTAGAATTTGCGGAGATTTGATTCCTTAACCAATGTTCTAAAAACTAAGACCAGAGTAAGGCAAAGATTTAAAGATTAAAAAATTTAACGGATAATTGAATAAAGTTTAAATTTTTAAAATATGATTGAAATAAATTATTTTTATATATTAAAGAATTTGAAGCTTAATTTAAAAAATTGTTAAATAAAAATTAATTTATTTATTTTAGTTTATAAAAATGTATTAATTTATAAAAATTTACAGATTAATTAATAAATTTATCGGTTTTTAAAAATAAGAGTTATTTGGATAAATTCAAATGAAAAGTTAAAACCTAAATCAAAAAATTAAACCATTTAAATTTTTTTCTACTGCACATGCAGAATTGATTGAAATTTTTAATGATTGACCCTAGCCTCAACCATTGGCAATTTTGTCCGTTTTCTGCATATGAAAGCCAGATCTTTGCCTTCTTCTGCGTTCATAATTCAAAGTTATGCAGGAAAATGTTCTGTTAAAGAGATGTAGAATTACTGCACTTCACACGAAGTTATAATTAAAAAAAGGAAAGGAAAACAACTGTGGAATTTAAAAAGCATGTTTAAGAACTAACACTTGTTGGGCGCAGCGGGTGTATTTTGTAAAAAAGAAAAATAAAATGAGCAAAATGGACACATAATATTTAACATGGTTCACCCTTAACTTTGGTTTACGTCCACGGACAAAACTCAGAATAGTTCTTCCACTATTATAAATAGTAGGTATACAGAGATAAAACCAAAATAGTGGCTCACGAGGTGTTTCCCAACCTAAAAATACTACTCTCACTATTTTGTCACTCACCAATCCTTTAGAAATAAATTTTCCAAATTCAGAGCAAAAACAACGCTCTGGTTTCTCTTTTTCTTTCTGTCTGTTTTCTGTCTCTTGTTTCTAAAGCGGAGAGTGCCTTATATAGGCACTCTACCGCGTGCTTGCAGTTGTCTGCCGCAATTCACTACAAGAAAATTGATTGATTAGGGACGGAATATTAGGGACAGAGGTAATTCCGTCTGTGATCACCGACGGATTGTTTGTGTCGTCAGTGAAAGAAGACGGAAGTTGGCCTATGCCGACAGAGTGAATTTCGTCGGTGAGAAGCGTCTGGAAGGCTTTAAAATTAACAACGAAAATGACGTTGTTTTGAATTAACCCAAAATGACGCCGTTTTCGATCTAGTTTTAAGCTTCCCAAAACCCCTCCCCGCTCATTCTCCTGCGCCTCTCTCTTCTTTTGGACCGTCCGTCGTCGTCTTCACGTCTCCCCCCAGCGCCATCGGTTACCGCCATCGCCGCCGCCGTCTGCGCCCATCATCGTCGTCGATACGTCTCCGCCAGCTTCCTCTGCTCCGGTGGTGAAACCGAAGGTACTTTGCCCACTTCTTCCTCTCCTCTGTTCACAATCGGTTGGTGTCAATTTTAACAATTTGGATGTTTTTGGTTGTTTAAAATTTAGTTTGGTGAGTGTTATTGCATTGGTATGGTGTTTGTTGTGGATGAAAGGGAAGAATGTGGGAAAATTTGATGGATTAGGGATGATAAAATGGTTGTATACCATGTGTTTGACAAAATGCCTATAGGTGTTTTTGGTGAATTGTTGTTGAAGTTTGAAGGTGTAATGGTGTTAGTTTTCCATGATGTTTGGGATGTAGTTTTGTTGTTGTTGAATTTGATTAATTAGTTTCATAATTGTGTGAAAATATAGGTCATAAATTTATTTGTTATGGTTATATATGTATGCATAATGATTATGTTGAAGATTAATAAAGTATAAAGAAATTAAATGTATAATGTACATGTTGAATGTTTATGATATTGTTTGATTTAGTTAAATAAATTGAAACTAAGTCTATATTTGTTTAATAGTTAACTCCTAACGAATTGTTAAAGTATATATTGTAAAGATTTTTGCAATTGAATAAAAGTACAATTTTATAATTATGAAATTTAAAGAGAAATATTAAACACATTAATATCTGAAATTAAAAATGCAAATTATTGATGTTAATTATAAATGTAACTAATGAAATTATCAATAATTTGAATGAATAAGTTATATAATTTGTGCTCAATTAAACAAAAATTCTTACTTTTAATTAAAAGGTATTATTTTGTAATTATTTTTGAAGGAAAATGGTTTAATTTATTATATATAAAGTAATTAATAAATTGAAAGTAATTAAGATGAATTGAATATAAACATGAATAAGTTATATATTTTGGGCTCAATTAAACAAACATTCTTACCTCTAATAACTGGACAAATTTGGCATATATATGGTAATTAATAAATGTATATTAATTAAGATGAAATTAATTTAAATATGAATAGGTTATATATTTTGGCCTCAATTAAGCAAACATGCTTACTTGTAATGAAATGGATTAATTTGTTATATGTGTTATGATTAATAAATGGATAGTAACGAAGATGAATTGAATATAAATATGAATAAGTAATATAGTTTGTGCTCAATCAAACAAAAAATCTAAGTTTAAAGTAAATGGACTAAGTTGTTATATATATTGTTATTAATAAATGCCAAGACATTAAGATGAATTTAATTAAAA
>JANKOD010000004.1:19269409-19283352 GCA_026284645.1 Erythroxylum acuminatum | reverse complement strand
TAAGGCATAATAAAAGTCATATCCAGCTAATTTCTCAATCATCTGATCAATGACAGGTAAAGGAGGATAATCTTTCCTGGTGGCATCATTTAACTTTCTATAATCTATACACATTCTCCACCCAGTTACCTTCATAGTGGCTATTAATTCATTTTTCTCATTTTCAACCACAGTGGTGCCTCCTTTCTTTGGCCCCATCTGCACAAGACTAATCCAACCAGAATCAGAAATAGGGTAGATAATACATGCATCTAGAAGCTTTACTACCTCTTCTTTCACTACCTCCTTCATGTATGGGTTAGGTCTCCTTAGGGCTACACTATCGCCTTGCATCCATCCTCTATGAAAATGTGGTGCGTGCAAAAAGGAAGGGTTTATACCCTTAATATTTATAATGGACCACCCAATGGCCTTCTTGTGGTCCTGCAGTACCCTCAATAGCTACTCCTCCATAGCACCTGAAAAATAAGAAGAAATGATAACTGGTAAGTGCTTAGGTGGGTTAAGATAAACGTATTTCAAATGACTCGGAAGAGGTTTAAGGTCAAGAGAAGGGGGCTCTTCAATTGAATGCTTCGAAAATTGCTTGGCTGGACGTTGGAGAGGCTTGTATGATAGTGTGTCCAATATGCTTGCTCCAACTCACCTCTAACATCCTCCGACTCTTCTTGTAATTCTTCCCCTAACTCTTCAATTATTCCTTACACCTCCCCTTCCAACAAACCTGAACAAACAATAGAAGAATATTAACATCAAAAGAATAAATATCAATAAAATGGCAGGAATCAACAGTAGAAGGATGCTTCATAGCATTGAACACATCAAACACTAGTTCTTCATCATGAAGTCTCAAGTTGAGCTTTCCACGTTGCACATCGATGATGGTCCCTGCAGTAGCCATGAAAGGTCTCCCAAGAATGATGGGAATGTCTCTATCTTCCTCCATGTCAAGGACTAAGAAATCCAATATCGAGAAGATAAACTACTCGACCTTGACCAATACATCCTCATTGATTCCCCTCGGATAAGTGATGGACCTATCTGCCAGCTGAAGCGAAATAGTAGTGAGTTTGGGCTCTGCCACTCCTAACTTACTAAAAACAGAAAGGGGAATTAAGTTAATACTTGCACCCAAATCCATTAAAGCCCTATCTATATGCAATTCACCAATAACATAAGGAATAGTAAAACTCCCTGGATCCTTAAGCTTCGGTGGCAATTTTTTTGAAAATATGGCCGAACACACCTTATTTAGCTTTATCGTGGCATACTCCTCAAGCCTTCTCTTATTAGACATAATTTCTTTCAAAAACTTAGCATAAGAGAGCATCTGCGCTATGGCCTCAACAAAAGGAATGTTTATATGCAACTTTTTAAATATCTCAAGAAAATGACCAAACTGCTTATCTAATTGCGTACCTTTTAACCTTTGAGGATAAGGAATCTGATGTTTTACCAGATGTGTGATGGGGTCAGCAAATAATCTTTGGATGATCCTCCTTTTCAGCTGATTAGTTGGCCTCCTTGTTACTCTCCCGACTCTCTTCTTCTTCACTCTTTTCTAGTTTTTTATCCTTCTACTTCTCCTTAACTTCCTTAAGCTGTCTGCCACTCCTCAATAAGATTGCCATTGTATGTTCTCTCGGGTTAGCCTCAGTAGTGCTAGGCAATGAACCCAAAGGTCCTTCCTTCAACAAACTTGTAATATGGCTTATCTGATTCTCCAAATTTCTGATAGAAGATTCTTAATTATGCATCATAATCTCAGTGGTGGAGATGTACTTCGAGAGTAGCTCTTCGAAATTAGATTTCTCTGGTAGCGCAGGATTAGGAGCCTTGAAACCTGGAGGTGTCTGTCCCTGAACATTGAATGACTGTGGTTGTGCCATCTGATCATTCCGCCAAGAGAAATTTGGATGATTCCTCCACCCTGGGTTGTAGGTGTTAAAATATAGATCGCCTCTCTGTCTGTTGTAATTGCCCACATAATGGGCCTCTTCTGTCTCTTGAGCAAAAGGATTCCCAACTTGACACTTAGAAGATGTATGGGAATCTCCACCATAATGCTCGCATATAGCACAACTCCTCAATGAAGAACTAGCTCCTCCTCTCATATTATGCACCGGAGTATCCAGCTTCTTCGTCAAAACATCCATCTGAGCTGATAAAGCCATTATATTATCTACTACACGAGCTCCTGTAGGTTGTTTGAGATGCCTTTCTGTATGATTCTGAAAGCTGCTAGTAGCCATCTCTTCAATCAACCTGTAAGCTTGATCTGGCATCTTTCCCATTAAACTACCTCCTATTGTAGCATCTATGGTACTCCTGGTCGATGGGGTCATTTCTGTGTAAAAAGTATTGACCTGTTACCAAGTGGAGAACCTATGACTAGGACACGGTATCAACATATCTCGAAATCGCTCCCACGCTTCATATAGACTTTCATTTTCATATTGGGTGAAGAAAGTGATCTCATTCTTCATCTTTACAGCCTTGGTAGGAGGGAAAAATTTAGCCAGAAATAATCTCATCATCTTATCCTATGAAGTAATCGATCCTGACTGCAAACTAGCCAACCATGCGCTGGCCTTATCCCTTAAAGAAAATGAGAATAAACTTAATCTCACCGCATCTTCCGACACTCCATTCTGCTTGAGCAAATCACAAATATCCAGAAAGATCTCCAAATGGGTGTTTGGATCCTCCAAATTGAGATGCTCTCACCATGGATGTAATGCTGTGAGGAATCTCAAAACTCGCAGCTGTGATCATCAGCCTTATAATGGGAAGCATAGGTCTATTGTTGTGCCCCATAGTCAAATCCATCATAGTCAACTCCCTTCTCTCTTCAAGATGTGGCATCAACCCCTCCTCGTGCTGTTCCATCTCTACAAATGGCTCTTCTCTAATCCTTTCTTCTGTGTTACTATTCTGAGCTAATCTAGTTTCCTTACGCAACCTGCGAGTAGTTTTTTCAATCTCAGTATCTAGTAGCAAATTCTTGGGCTTTTAACCAAGAGTGAGCATAAACAAAATGGAATAAATAAAAGGCAAATAATAACAGAGCTAAGAATGGAAAATAAAACACCGAAGTAAAGCAATCAACCAAACAATTAAAATACGCACATAAACAATGAAGTAAGAATTAAATCTAAGATAATTAATACCGTCTAACCTAATGACTCACAATAAGGAATTTCCCCGGTAATGGTGCCAAAAACTTGTTGCAGTCTAAGAAAAATAATATAAATTAAATTCTATCTAGACCAGCTAGAGGCAAGCGTACCCTGACGATAAGTAATATAAAACTGAAAAAACCAGATATCATACCCAAGGGATTCTAACACGCAAGACAATTAAATTAAACGATTCAAAATAACTTAGAAGATCAAGAATTGATTGATTTGAAAATAAAATAAAATAAAATAAGCGAATTAAGGAAATATGCAAGATGCAAAGTATGAATTAAAAACAACTAGATTTACTCAAATGACAGAAATTGGTTAAGGTATCGGATTTTAATTAGATTAGACACTAAAACTTGTAACGGTGGATTGATTTAGGAATTACTTCACTTAAGCAAGTCGAAACTAATGTTCATAGGAATTTCCTTCTCTTCTAAATCCGAGTTACCTACTTAGTTGATAGATAATTTGGAATAAAAGGCATTCAAGACAAGAAGCCTAAAATTAAGTGAGAGAAGATTGAGTGTTGGTGATTAGGAGATGTTGAATTTCAGATACAGATGGAATATGAGAGGAGATTATGAGGGAAGCTTATAAAGCACGGTATGTTATGCTTCCCAGTACTACAAAAGTATATTGAAACCTATGACCTCATTATTGGTAGTCGACGATAAAAAAAGATGCGGCATAGTGTGTGTTAAGGTGCTTGAATAGTCAACAAGTCAAAGCAGAGCATCAAGCACTAGCAGGGAAATTAAGACCCTTATTCATTTAATCGTGAAAGTAGGAGAAGATTACAACGGATTTTGTGGTGGCATTCAAGAGGATTAGATGTAGACATGATTCGAGTGATTGTGGATAGGTTAACTAAATTAGCTCATTTATTACCTAGACAGTAGACAGACTCCTTAGACAAGCTTACCAAGTTGTATTTTGATGAGATTATGAGGTTACACGAGGTTCTAAAGTCCATTGTATCAGATCATTTACTTCCCAGTTCTGGATGAGTTTATAAATAGCTTTGGGAACTAGGTTAAATTTAAATATTACATTTCACCTTTAGTTAGATGGATAATTGGAGCATGCAATTTAAACATTGGAGGACATGACGAGAGCCTGTGTAATAAAAATTGAGGGTGATTAGTATATATATTTACCATTGATAGAGTTTGCATATAATAATAATTATCACTCCAGTGTTAGTATGAAACCATTGAGGCATTATATGATAGACAATGTAGAGATCAAATATGTTGGGTTATAGAGGATTCCAGATTGTTGGAAAGACCCGAGTTGGTTTAAGAGACTGTGGAGAAAATAGGGCTGGTAAATCAATTCTTAAATGCAGCTCAGGATCAGTAAAAGATTTATACTGGTCAACATTATCGGGAGATGAAGTACGATGTCGAAGATCTAGTATTTCTTTGAGTATCACCTTGAAGGGGGATTTCGCGATTTGGTATGAGAGGGAAGTTGAAGTCAAAATACAAAAGGCCATATGAGATTATGCTACGTTTGGGACCATTAGCTTATAAATTATCCTTACCTCTTGAGTTATTGCAGATTCATGTTGTGTTCCATGTGTTGATGTTGAGATGGTAATGATTAGATCCTAGCCATGTTATATCAAAGGCTTAAGATCGAGGTTACAAAGGATATGACTTGTAAAGAGGAGCTGATTGAGATTTTGGATAGACCTATTAGGAAATTAAGGAGATGAGAGATTTAGAGGGTATGAGTTTTATGAAGTCATCATTGTCCTTCGAGAGAGGCTACCTAGGAAGTAGAGGATGAAGTTCAACATCCGCATTCTCATTTATTTGGATCCTTAGGTAAGTAATTTAATTTTGAGGACAAAATTATTTTTAGGTACAAAACTATGAAGCCCAAAAAGAAAACCAACTTTAGTAAAACCCACTCTAACCTATAAAAATGAAAAAGATGAGAATATATATATATGTATATATATAAGTAGCAGGTAAGTGGGGAGAAAATCAACGAAAATAGCTTCCTCTTATTCTTATTCTCCACATTTCGTGCTAGTAAGTCTACACAAACACTATCTTTCTATTGCATGTGAAGCTTTTTTCATGTATTTTCTTATTTTGTTTGTTTTAAAGTAGATTAGAAAGAAAATTGTGAAGATTAATAACCCAAAAATCTCTTGTAAAGATATAAAACTTCATGTAGATATTATTTTCCAGCAAAATTCAATCCCTTTTATTTGTGTTTTTCAATCATCCTAAACTTGTTTCTAGTTATAATTATGTTATTATTGTTTCTTACAGTAATTTTGAAGTCATTGGAACAATAAAAATGGAGAAAAATGGCTAAAAATTTAGAAAAGAAGGAAGTAAGGAGGAGAGGTGAAGGTGACATTGGAGTAGAGAAGGAGAAGGCATTTTTAGGAAAAAAAGAAAAGAAAAAGAAAAAGAAAAAGAAAAATGGGTATTTAGGAAATTCTAAGATTAATGTAGGAGCAAATTAGGAAATACAAATATTTAAGCGTAAAATTAGAATTTAACTCCTACAAGGGTATTTTAGTAACAATAAAGGAATGTATATGTATAATTGGATTTTAATAGTCAAGGGTATTTAGTAATTATAATGGTAAGATAAAGTAAAAGTATTTTAATAATTAAGATTAAAGTGGTACCTTTGGATTGTTAAGTATAATTCAGTTGAAAATTTTTCTTAAATAAAAGCTACTAAAATTTTGTAATGTTTATGTCCAGAGGACGAATTAGGGAGTAGATTGACCCAATCAAATAGTTGAGTCAGAAAATCAGGTACGGATAACTTTAAATTGTACCCTTATAATTATATACGGTTCATAAAATTATGAAGTTTGTTATTAATAAATTATTTTATGGTTAATCATATTTTAAATTGTAATTAATAAAATTAATGATTAATAATTAAATATGTAAATTTATGAAATATATGAAATTTAAAAATTTTATTTGTTAAATAAATAATTGACAAGATACAAAATATTCAGTTTTTATATTTTGTAACGAGTTATGTTGTGTATTAACTAACAATTTAGAGAATAATGTGATAATTAAAATTCATAGTTACGCATATCTTTAATTAAGAATATTAGAATAAGATGAATCACATTAATGAAATTAGATAAAGACTGATTTATAATAGTTCGAGATCAGATTGTAAAAGTTATGAATTAGTAGCTTGCCTAGGCTAGCTATATTTGATGGTTATTGATTGACGATGTTGTTGAGATATGGGCGAGTTGTGGCTAGTCCCGTGGATGCCTTGTCAATGGCTAAGTATTAAGTGTACCAGAATATCTTGAGTCTTGGGGATATATTTTATCGATAGCTAGATACTTGATTAGTACCATGGTACCATATTAGATTGAGAGATCGAGGTACCCTTTGCCAATATTTACACACCTGATTTCGTTTTCACTCAGTAAGTGATTATGGTGAGTAAAGATAGGCAAACAAATCATTAAAAGTAAGTCAACTAGGTTAAGCAGGGCCTAGTTAATTTCGTTAATAAAATGGTAAAACATAAATGGTAATAATAAAATAACATTAGTATTAATCATTATTAGAAATAAAATTTTGAATGTTTATTAAGTGTTTGAACAGACTGAGTATTGCTTGTTTATTTTAGTATTATATATATGTTATTTGTCTAATTTTAATATATATTGAGTTACTTAATTTTAAGGGTATTGTTAGGTTATTCTTATTGAGTAGGCAACTTATGTCTGTCGCAATATTTTTTACTAGTTAGAGAGATTGTCAATAAGTTCAATACATGTGATTGATAATGTGGAGTCTAAGAAAGCCAACAGATCAAATTGAGTAAAGTTTTTTTTGTTGTATATACTTTTGAATGTGACAATTCGGATAGATATATTTGTAGATATAATTTTTGTGACTGATGAGTATCATTTTTTTAGACTAATGAAAATTTTGGTAATTAATAATGTAATTATGAATCAATTTGAACAAATTATGATTTAAGAATTTTGGAAGCCTCACAATATCTATGTGTATATTCAACATAAGAGCTAAAAGTTATAGTTTTAACATTAGGGTGAAAGAGAAAGGGAGGGCATTGGTGTGGTATCCTAGAGTTGATCAAGAGTAAAAATACCAAAACGATCTCTTCTTTCCTAATTTTTGAACCATAATAATTAATACAAGTACAATCTCTATTAAAAAAAGGTCGCAACCTTTTAATAAAATTTGTCATTGAATATAAAAAATTGAAAACAAAAACACTTCCTTTCTAAGGGAATATTTTTGGTAAATAATTTAAAAGGAAATTTCACTTGTAAGTATACTATTATATTTAAAATTTTCAAGAAATTAATTACAAAATTACTAATAAAGATATTATCATCCAAAGGCTATCAAATTTACGTGTAGGAAAGATTTGTTAAAAGGACTAGGATAAGATTGTTTGTAAGAAAATCAAACTTAGCGGTAGGAAGAGCAGACCAGGAGTACAGAAAAGAGGAAGAGATTATTATGATATTTTATAAATTTGCATATTTCACTTTCCCAGCCCATCAGTCTCTCTCCAGTCCATCCTGGCAACCAACGCGACCGTACCTTGTCCCCTTCTCTTCCTTGATTCCCCCAGGCCCCACCGGTAGGTGATGACCTGCTACCCCTTCACCCTGTTAAGCACACGTGCTTCTCCCACGTGCCAGGCAAAATGCCTTCTCCACCTCACTCCTCACTATCTATTCCCTTCCTTTACTTGTGGTGCAACAAATAAAAGCTAGAGAGAGAGAGAGAGAGAGCACTCAAAGCTTCAATTTCTGCTCTCCTCCTTTGTCTCTGATTTTGCATTCTCTCCATAGATCTCTTGCTCCTTCTCTTGCAGGGTGTTTCAAAGAGTTCCACCTTTTACAGGTAGAGATGAGGATCAGGAAACGACAAGTCCCCCTTCCTCTCTCTTCTCTTTCTCCTGTACCACTCTCATCATCAGATCCCCTCTCCAGCTTCACTTCTAGCGTCCAACTCATGAACCCACCTCACGATTTCTCCTCACAACCTCATAAAGCTTCTTCTTTTGTTTCACATCAAGTGAATCCACGGATCCGAGGTGAAACCAACAACGATGTCAAGCAGGTTCCTTGTCACCGTGCTGTTGCGGAAACCGATGTTAAAGATTTCCAGGTGAGAGTTCTTCTAGTGATTTTATGATTTTGTATGGGAGGGACTGTACTTGTACTTGCCAAAAGTCATTTGGAAAGGCAGTTTCTTTGGATTCACTGTTTATGGTCAATTTTTGCACCAAGAAGAGTTACACTACCAATACCGTAAAACATTACTGGGATCGTCTAGTTGATGTGATTTATGATGTAGGTATTGGTGGAGTGGGATAATGAGAGAGGTGAAGCAGAAGATGAGAGGCGTAATGATATCAGGTAAGAATCAAGGCATAAAGTTAAAAACTTTGGCTCTTCTCTCTTCTCTTCTTTCATGAAAATTTATACTAAATGACTGTCAATACCCATAATTTATTTTTACCGGCAACCCAAACAAAAAATAATGCTAGCTGGCTAGTGGAAAGTGGAAACACTACTGTTATCAAAATCGTTCGCTTGGCTAACCATTTCAGTGTTTCTGTGATCGAATCAGAGAGGTATAAATTATCTAGTTTTATTTAACTTTTATGAATTTGTGGCGACTTCGGCTCAAGCTATCGTATGCTCTTGCGATACATATTTGCGGGCGACGATGGTCCCCATATATAATTGAAACAGAAAGGCCCTTATGCTCTCTACGTTTGCACTCGACCGTATTATTCTCTCAATTTTATTTGTTATTGTATGTGGTCGTGGATCGTCGGTTTTTCTCCTTTAGCAAAGGAAGTTCCTGGGGTGCAGACGCAGGAAATTCTGTTTCTCAACTCAATTCTTCTCGTCAAAGTAAGTAATCGCTACCTTCAAATAATTTCAATCCAAAACCAACTGAACTGTTGGTTTTTACCTCTATTGGCGGATGGTTGTGTGATTGCAGTTTTGAGATGGTGCGAAGTAGAGAAAGTGTTTCCGTTGAAGAAGAGAAGGGGAAGCTTTGAAAGGAGAGGCAGTGAAGTGGAAAAGAATAAGAAAATGACGACAAAGATGAACAAGAAATGTGAGGAGCAATATGGCTGCGAAGAAGGACAACAAAGAGACGAAAAGGAAATCAGAGAAAGGATTTCTGGCTGCAGTAGTGGTAATGGGAAAAAGAGTAGTAGAGGAGGTGCACTCATGGAGGGCTCGCGGTGCAGTCGTGTTAATGGGAGAGGATGGAGGTGCTGTCAACAAACGCTTGTGGGGTATTCTCTCTGTGAGCATCATTTGGGCAAAGGAAGACTAAGAAGCGTGAACAGTGTTCGAAACCGGTCCTTTGCTAATACTGCACCAAAGAAGAAGAAGTCATCGCAGCCATTATCAAGTCCCTCATTGCCATTGGAGGAAAAGGAAATGAATCCCGCATTTTTAGACAGCAAGACCGCTAGTGAAGTTGAAGATGAAGATGATAAGAAGCCATTGATGACCTCCAAGACGAAGAAGATGAAGCTTGGCACAGTTAAAGCTCGGTCGATAAGCAGCTTGTTGGGAACAGTCGATTAATGGGGTTGCAGTAGCTGAGAAGAGATCATAACCAAAAGAGAAACCATTGAAAGCAGGAGTATGATTATCTAATGATACTGAAAGAAATTTACGGATGTAAAGGCTTGAGTTACGTCAGTATGTTATGTTACACCTATTGCAACTATTTTTAGGCTCCTCGTGTTCTTGGATTTTCTTGGTGTTAAACGAGATGTATGCTTGTCTGAACCTTCTGTGTTACCATTTTCTTGGTAGCATTTTGATATGGTTTTTTTGGTGTTTATGTTGTATTGTATATATGTATGTGTGGTGGCCAAAATATTATTAACGAAATTATGTGGTTTCATGGGATGAGATTCGTTATTCTACTCTTGTATCATTTGCGGAGTCACCAGTTGTAAACAGTAGCTTGTAATTATATGGACATTGCATGCATTTATCTTTTGAGAAAGGTAAATAGCACCTAAAATCTTGAACCAAAAATTTAAAATTTTAGGATGATTGCCACAATCATAGAATTAACGATTTGAACTACAATCATAATGTGAAGATTACGTTTACAATTGTGGGTTGCAATTTAAAACTCAGTCTTGCAGTCTACTGCTCTTCTCATGAGTGACACGGGTTCTAATTGAGCTTTATAAACTGCCATGAGTTATTAGCATGAACTAACTAATAACTACCAAGGGTTGAAGTATCACAGTTCGCTGATACTGTTGAAAGAGATCCATCCGTAGTTTTTGTTTTCCTAATTTAATGGAAATGATAATATCTACGACTACGGCAGGAATGGGTAAAAGTTTTCTCGGAGCAATGGGATGGTATGATAATCTGCACTGCAAATCTTGCTGACTAATTATCACATTTTATGAAGTCTGCCTGCATGATTCCAAGGGTAGGTCTATACCGTATTCATTTCATCATTATTAAGTTCGTTAGATTTTGCAAAGATGATAATTTCATCAAATTATAGTTGTTGCCTCTCATTAATAACAAAATTGTGCTTCAAGGATTTACTTTAGGTACTAGATCATGCAAGGCATTTCTTTTACATTTATAAACGTAAAGTACAAGTTACTTGGTCATGCATATAATGACAAGGGAACAATTCAGGAGAATAGGTCGTATTTTTCAACCAAGATCTTCTGTCCAGTTTTTATGGTGTCTTATTGTGTCCAGTGAATTTCAGCCGTTTATTTATGCGGGTCTCACATAAATAAACGTGGGACCCACATAAATGAATGGTTGAGATTTACTGGACACAATAAGACACCATAAAATTGGACAGAGGAATTGGACTCCGTATTTCTACACTTCTAAAGCTGCAATTATATATAATATTAAAATAATAGATAGTATTAGTAAATTATGAAAAAGTAAAAATCTATAATTAACTTAGACACAACTGTTTTTGACACTTTCTTTACGTAAAAAGTTTCACAACAAACCACGAGCTTTCCAAGTATGTTTCTGAACATTTTTCTTCTTGTGTCTTCGTCATCGGAGTAGTATGTTTCTATTCTATTACGAACAATTTATTTGTAGGGAAAGAATTGATGGATCACTCCGTCAAGGACATGCTTCGCATTAGACAAAAAAGGAATCGAAAGATCTCGACGAAACGATAGACTGAATATACTTTATATTTAACTTTATAAATTTGAATCATTTGAAAAGGGAAGATGCTTATAATTAATTTTCTTAATTCTCGAAGTTGATTCCATCATTGAGTGACGTGAAAAAGTAAAATCAGTAAATGCAAACTAGATTACTGTTAAATAAGAAATTTTAAGATGCAAACTCATTTTTGTATCTTTGTTACAGCTAGAATTATTCTACCTCTTATAAAAATCTTTGGAACTACTCAAAACTGTGTTTAGTTTTCTTTGAAGAGTTGTGCTTTATTATAGGATTCATTAACCCAAGGTTCTCTTCGTCAAAGAAAGAAAATAATGATTAAAGGAGAAGAGACTGAAACAAAGAACTCCTTTGGAAGACTGACATTTTTATCACATGTTTTAAAGTTCTATAATTTTTTACTATATTAACCTCACTTTAACTTTTTACTATTTATAAAGGGCATCCAATCTCACATGTACAATCTTTGCAAGTTGTAACGGTGACAAGTAGGTGGATTAGTTAGTAATGCAAGATTAACTAGCTAAAATGCAAACCTTTCAACAAGAAGAAAATAAATGTCTTCCCTGCCAAAGCTCTCAAGGAAGAAATGAAAAAGATTACTTCTGAAATCTTCTATGACTGCTTTCAAGTACTCAATGACTAGAAAGAAGACTAAAATAATATTCCAATACTATCATCAAAACCATGGACGATATGCACCAAAAGTTATTATATTTCCAGGTGCTGAGGCATTCACTAAGTATCTCTTTTTTTAAAGTGGATTAGTAGACACTATTTATTTAACCAATTTAAACACTCTTTCAGAATTCCCAGCAGGATTTGTCCTAGCAGTCAAAACCTACAAGGAACAGTTTGCTAAGGAAAGAAAATTTTTTATTAAGGTTTTTAGCAACTATCCTATCTTTAGAAAAGCAGACAGTCTCAAAGAAACTGAAGTTCAGCTATCACGAATAGCATATATACAAATTGGAATTAGCAACAGCATGTATCCACCAATAGATGACCCTCCTAAACATGATTTTGATTGTGATCTGATTAATCAGTTCAATCTACATTGCATAGAGGAAGTTTATAAACAATGCCTAAAGATTACCCTAGAATCTTTAATCAAATTAACTACAGAGGAGCAAATATGTTGATCACCTCAGCATATAAAACACCTATCTCTATCGAATCATTCCAGCTAATAAAGAATTTTGAAGAATCTTTTTCAACTTTGTCTGGAGTATTTAGTGAACTATCAGAATAGTGGAATCAAGCTCTCTGTCAACAACTGCATCAATATTTACATCATCAATGTAAAAAATGTCCCTCGAAATCACAAAAAGAAAAGGATAAAGAAGACAACTCATCCAAAGATATTATCATTGAAGAATAAATAATGTCAACCACTTGTAGGCTATTACCTTTAATTATATAGGCCATCTGCCGGCCATCTGCCGGCCACCAACAAGAGTAGATTCTTCAACTCCGCTTTTCCTACTTTTGCTTTTGCTTTCTTTAATAATGGGGCCTTAATGATGGTTCTTTGAATTCAGCCAAGACCTTTTTTTTTTCCTTCAGTGCGATTTGTATAGCTTCGATGGATAATTGAGGGTTTACCATTAATATGGATGGCAACCTTATGCCATTCATCATATATTCCAGCCATGGGTCCATTGAATATGATATAAACTTTGGATTCTTTGAAATCATCTTTTTTTTTTTTTCTGGGGGATAGGTGTAGCTGGGTTTGATAATGGACTGATAGTTGGAATAGTATGTTCGGGAATGTTAGGTAAAGCTATTTGGGTAATTTGTTAAGGAGTGATTGGTTGGATGGTTGATCGTACACTTAGTGGTTGATCAATAAATAGTTGTCTTTCAAGGAGGGCAATGATTGCTCTTAAATGATTAATTTCTTTAGTTACACTTCCCATTTGTTTTTGCAGGTCTAATAATTCAATTTCCTTCTTATTGAGTGAATCCTTCATGCTAAGGATAGTTGTTTCCATTCTCTAGTTAATGTATCTGCAAGACTATTAGCAGAAGATTTTATATAATGTATTTGAAAATTATATTGATTTAATTCTAATTGTCATTTGATTAAGAGTCCTTGATTGTAACCTGTTTTAATATTATATTTAGCAAATCCACATAAATACTTAGAATCTGTCTGAATATGAAATTCGACAGGTAATAAATCAACTTTCCATTCTCTTAATGTTTTAATACATGCATGTGTTTCCTTTTCATGGATAGGATATTTCCTTTCAATGGGATTAAAAGTCCCATTGATATATTTTCATTAGAGATAATTCCTTGACTTAGGTGATTGTGCCAAAAGGCATCCAGCCCATGTATCCATACTTGCATCAATTTGTACTAGTAGTGTATCTTTATCATTATATTTATATACCGCTGGTACGTACTTGTAAAGATTTTTTAATATATGTTCCGTTGAGGTGTCTTCTTTTGTCCATATCCATTGGGTTTTTGTACTACATTTAAGTTGTAACTTTTTTCTTTCTTTAGCTAAATCT
>JANKOD010000004.1:19244522-19265435 GCA_026284645.1 Erythroxylum acuminatum | reverse complement strand
TGTAATAATATGAGACATGATGTATTTTGTTAAAAGTTTGTAAATATTGTAATACAAAGTGTATTTGAACTTAAGATGTATTGTTTTGTTTAAGGGTTTGTAATGTAATAACTTTAATTCAGGATGGTGTTGAAATTGAAGCATGTATTCGGATAAATTCAGTGTGCTAGTTAAATTATGTTTAAAGTTGAATATGCATGGAAAAGTAATAATTGGTTGTTTGAATTTATGGTTATGTTTTGTATTGTTTTGATATGTTTAAGTTCTATCTTAGGTAACATCTATATATACTTCTAGGGGGCATATGGATGTTATACTATCAATGGTCACACTTGTGACTTGGTGTGTCACACCTATGGCACACCTATGCATGGTTGTGAGAGTGGTCTCATGCCCATGCATTTGGTTACATAGCCATGACACACACACTTATAGCTATGCAACTTACCCAGCTGGCCGTGAGACATGTTAACATTTCATTCTTCATTTCTTTTCTTTTTTTGTCTTCTTCTTGCTTTTAATCTTCTTTTTCTTGCTCCATGTAGACAAGTGAGTGTAAATCTTCAAAAAAAACGGCCCAAATATAGTGCTTTCAACTCACTTTAGCTCTTTCACGTCCAAATTACACCTAAAACAATATATGAGTAAAAGTGAGTATCTTAAGCATTTTCATAGCAATATGAAACAAGTGTTATTAAATAAATTCATAATCAATTAAGCACATATCAAGGATGGAAGGAAATTTTGGTAGGATACACAGTCTAGCATCTAAGATGTGAAGAGTCAGTAAAAGTCAGGTACATCTCTGAAAGAATTGAATAATATTATGAATGCTAATGCTTTGCAATTTCAATAGGGTGTACAACAATTTTAGCAGGATGTATAGTAGTAGTTCCAGCAGGAAATGATGCAACTTCATCAAGATATAACCTCTAGACTCCAAAACATGGTATAGCTTAGATGATGGAAGCTCTCAAATGCATAAATCACAAAACGAAGAAATGCAACCTCTCAACTTGAGGAGCACCTAGTGGACGTTATTGTAGAGACCTTTGAGAGTGAAGAGGAGCTTGAGAATTTTGAGAGCACTACTCAAAGAATTTCCTGTGTGGAAGAATGGGAAAAGGAGCTCGAAGCAGAAAAGGATACATCTTTTAACTCAAAGGTAAATACTGAGTTCCGAATTATTGTTAAAACTAACTCTTTATCTTTACCTAGCAGGTTAGAGAAATTGAACAAAAAAGAAAAAGTCGAAGAGACATTTGAGATATTTCAAGAGTGCATGGACTTAGTAGAGATCGGAAATTTAAAGAAAGGGAAAACACTGGAGTTGAATGATCATCAACTTATTGAACTACCCCATTTAGAGATACCTTAAATTGTGATACCTGAAGACCATAATTTTTTCACGTAAGGAAAGTATGGAGTTGAGCTGGCGACAATAAACAAAGGTGTTTCTTGGGAAGCAACCCAAAGGAAGTATATTTCTTCTTTTAGATTTACGCATTTAGCTCTTATATGCATATGTGTTTTAAGTTTGTTTGTTCTTACATGCTTTAAGTTTTAAACAAAAGAGAGAGAATATAATAGAAATACAAATATTTTCTCTTTTTTATTACTTCTAAGATTATATAGTCATGATTAGAGTGTGAATTGATTGGTCAATATGCATTTTCTTTAGAAGAGTAGTGACTAGTGGTAGACAAAAGCCAGTGAGATTTTGAGCCTTATTAGACTAACACATCCATATCAGTCTCATTGTCTTTTGTTTATGTGTGGCTATCATGACATGTACATCTTAACTTTGCTTTGATTTTCTATTCAAGACCACATATTTATCATATGCATTAACATGGAAATGACATAGGCATTTTTTTATAAACTACATTAGCCAAATAGCCCCCTTGATGTGAATTTTCCCTTTGTTAAGCCCCCTTGAGCTTTATTAGCATTTTTATTTGTGCTAACCATATTACACGCTTTCAACCTAACTAAATTTCCTACCCAAGCCTTAAAGCTAGCGGAGCATTTTTTGATTATTAATGATTGTGGATATATAAGATTATAAATATGGGGGCTGTGAATATGTGTGGGATGGTTATAATATTATGATGTTATTTTATGTCTTATCAATGAAATTCCTATGCTGATGTAGCAACTTTCAATTTTTAAATGAAAAGGAAAAAAAGAAAGAAAAAGAGAAAAGAAAAAGAAAAAGAAAAAGAAAAGAAAGAAAAATATTTGAATAAAAATATCGAGGAGCAAATACTTTCTTTTTTGAAAAGTTGTTCATGATTGGTTTCTCCTGCTAAAGTTGTATTGAATGGGTGATTCTCTGATAATGTATATGAGGTATATGTGGCTTTGAATGATCACTCCTTATAGTTTCAGTGTATTAAGATCATCGATTTGTATGAGTGATTCCTTCTAATTGGTTATACTTCATGTGGTTTATGGTATGAGAGTTTTTGAATTTGAGCTATGAAACATAGTTTTTACATTCATCATAGTTGACGTACACAATTGTGAGTGAATGTGGGTTTTTGCACTTGGTGGTATATTGAGTGTTTTCTTGTTTCACTAGCTTTGATACCTTTTACACTACATTACCCAAATACATCTCACCTTAAGCCTTGCCCATATTAGAATCCTAAAAAGTCCTTTGATTCATGATTATGCATGTGACTCTTAGTGATGAAGAAATGAAATGATTTGCAAAGTTGTGGAATGTCATGATCATGAATGATATTTGAGTGTACCCATGAATCTATCTTATTTAAACACATTTTGTCCAAGTTTACCATTAAATTGCTCGGTTTTTGAAGGTGATGAATGTTGATTGATCATGAGTAAAAGCTTTGAATGTTTAAATTCTTGCTATGGTTTTTGAAAATCATTCATCTTTGTTTATGATTATGTATTCTTGGAAAATATAGGAATTGAGTAAATGTTTTTGGGTCTATGATCTTAATTTTGATGTTTTACTCGAGGAGGTCAAAAGCTAAGTGTGGGGGAAATTGATATTTGCTTAATTGATTATGAATTTGTTCCATAACACTTAGTGATTATTGCTATGAGAATGTTTAGGATACTCACTTTAGTTCATATTTGATTTTAGGCACATTTCGGAAGCGAAAGAGCTAAAGTGAGTCGAAAGTACTATACTTAAGCCGATTTTTGAAGATACACACTCCCTTGTCTTCATAGAGCAAGAAAAAGAAGGATTAGAGAAAGAGAAGACAAGAAAATGCTTAAATAATTTACAAAGCATGTTGTCATGGCATTAAGATACATCTCACAACTATGATAAATAAGTAATGGCTGTGAGACACTGCAACCTCACTCCCGGAACCCTACATTTTTTTATAAAAGCATCATTTTGATAGCAGAAACTAATGTTTTCATTTGGGAAAATTTTAAAGAGCCAAAAGAGAGGTTCGGGAGAAGGAAGAGGGGCAAACCTCTCATCCTTTAGAGTCCCATACAAAGATAGACATTCAGACGCCGATTTGAAGATGAGCTAGACATTTCGATGACTCGGTTAAACATTTCTCTCATTGTTTATTGTTCTTTCTCCTAGCGATTGATTGTGTTATCCTATGTTTAACATTTGGGTGTTATGTGAGAAAGATTGAATGCTCTATTTGATTATTTTTATACCAGAACCCATTGCTAGAATTTTAATATCATCTGTAATTATTATATTTGAGATCCATTTGTAGTGACTAATAGTTTGTAATCATTAGGGATAACATAACCTAGGTTAAATGACCCGAGCGTATATTATTGCTTCTTAGATTGGTCTATTTTTTTAATTTGTAATGCAGCTATCAAATTAAATCTAAAGATCGTGTTCTAGGTTGTTCAATGGCTAGGTTTAATTAATGATCATCTCTATTAAACACAAATTAAGGGGAAATCGGGATTAACAACGCTTGTTGTTAATCTACGACCAATAGTTGCTAGGAGAGGTTTGAGAATAATAAAATAATGAAGTATGTTCAATTGGGTGTAGGCCAAGATTAAACGAAAGAACCGAACTCCAATTAATTCATCACTTTCATCATTTTCAAATGTTTTTTTAATTTGTTTTTGTTAGTTTTATTTCATTTTATTTTATTATTTCAAACCAAAACAAACCCCCCATCACCTAAACATCAACTATTTTGATAACAAAAGTTAACCAACACTCTCTGTGGGATCAACCTAAACTCACCACTGCTATTATAGTAAGTCTAGTTTTTTTTAGTAGTGTTACGATGTGCTACATCATTATGTTTATTTGTGTTTTTGTTTTTTGCTTGAGGACAAGCAAAAGTTTAAGTATGGGGATGTTGATAGGTATAATTCATGTTGTGATTTCCTAAGCTTTTCAGTGTGCTTTCAAGTTTTTATTAAAGAATTATCGTATATATATAGACTTAGAATTGTGTTATTGTGAATGATTATTTATATTCTAAGTATTTGTGTGGTTTAGAGCATGAATTCAATCTTAATTTTTATGTTTCGTGAGGTTTTTGATATGCTTGTGAGTGTTGGAAATCAGGTAATTGGAGATCAAGGAAGATGGAAGCTGTATGAAGGGTGTCATGATTATGCATGAAGAGCACGATCGTGACAAGCGTGTATGAGGTACGATCGTGATAGAGGAATCTTATGTCACAATCATGCCATAGAGTTTCCAAGCACAAATGTTTTCATCTATTTTAGGATTCAGGCTATTTTTAGAATCAAACAAAGTGGGAAAACCCTAGACACGACCCCAAAACCCTAAAGTGCTACATAGGAAAGTAAAATACAATTAAAAAATGCAGAAGCAAATATCAAAAAGTGGATCAAAAGTGGTGAGATTAATAAGGCCATCTGAAAATTCTAGCTTTCCATATCAAGGAACAAATAGAGTTTTTATTCTTTTTCCCTTATTTATTTCATTATTATTGACGTGTAATTGTAATTCTATGATGTCCAACATGTTTATAAAGTTCTAAACTCAGATTATAAATTATTCTATATTTATTTTGTGACTTTATTCATTATTGAATTCAATATATTTCTCGATGTTTATGATAATTGTTCATGCATAAACTTGACAACAAATCGAGAGAGTAAGTCAAAAGTAATCAGTGTTAGATTTTACAATGAGAGTTAGCAATTTAATAGACCCACAATTTTAAAATTATGATTAATCAAAGAGAGATCTTAGATGAGAAATTGATTATCTATTATATAACTTCAGATCTAACTAAAGATGTTAGGGATAGTTTTATGAATTGAGAGATTGCAAATCTGGAAATTCCAAATTCAGTTAGTGTTAATTAATTAGATTTTGGGAGAGAGTAATCAATATTTAGGAAATCTAGGATCAAACATATATATTGAATCAACAATGGTAAAGGAAACAAAATAAAGAAAGAATAGTTCCTAAGTATTCAATCTTGCTCAAATCATAGTTTTTATTGCCGGCTCACTTGTTGTTTGATTATTTGATTATTTTCTTTATTTTATTTATTTGTTTTAATTTTTTTATTGAAATTTATTTCAAATCAATTTCTGAATACCTTATACAAAGTTAGGTTCAAATTGTTAATTCTTACATAATCCTCGTGGGAACGATAACCTATTATCTTATAAGATCCTCATTGATTAGGTGGTTTGGTTGTGTTTAGGTTTTAATTATTAACCCTCGATAATCCACAAGCACAAAGTTCGTTAGCTTAGTACCAAGGGTCTCGATCCCACGAGGAGGGAGTTAATCTAATCCTAACAGAAATTCAAGATGTATTAAACTTATATGAGAATTTAATTCAATCAATCAAATTAAGAATCAAATACGAAATACTATTTGCAAAGCAATTTGCAACACACTCAAGAATCAACCTAAAGAAATTACCAATTGAGAGAAAGGGAATTTAACCTATCCGTAATGTTAACTTAACTGATTATGAATTATCAAATTGTTAGTTCTAGACTATCCTAGGGTTGATTACTTTCTCTCGAGTTATAACCATTAACCCTAAATCATAAACCCTAATCAAATTATAGAAGTTGCAATCTCTCAATTCACAACCTATCCAAAAACTTAATTAGTTCTGAAGTTCTCTAATAAACTATAGGAAACCTATGAAAGATCTCTCTTTGCATAATTTCTCAATCTGATTCAATTCTTGTTCTATTAAATCACCTAACTCTCATTAGTCCAATTTAACCATTTTTCATTCAATTCACCCTCTCAGTTTATTATCGAATTATGCAATCGCAAAATCAAACCATAATAAATCCAATGAACACATAAACAATCAGATTTTCATTAATTCAAGAATAAAATTCTAAAGACGAGTTTATAACATCCTCAACATTCTAGATCCTATCATCAAATATTCAATCCAATTATATACAATAATAAAACTTAATCAAATAGGAAAAAAAATTTAATGTATTATGGGAAATAGTGACGTTGGGAAACCTCCTGATCTGGGAAGTACGTCTAGTCAGCTTCTTCTTCTCTTCTCTCTTCCTTCTTCTCTTCTTCTATCTCTTAATGATTTCTCTCTAAGGTTTCTTAAGGTAGCTGATGCTAAAGCCCTTCTATGCCTCTTTTCTTATTCTTTAAATATCCTCTTGTGTTTTGGGTAACTCTAGGGTTTTTTCAAGGTCTGAAAGGTCCAAAAAATCCCTCGATACTTGGCGTTCTTGAGTGTCTGCACATCTGCCCAATGCAAGCGAAGATCATAGGCCGTTCCTTGCACTTCTGTCATGATTGTGGCATGTAGGCCATGGTCGTGGGCTAACTCTGGTGCTTTTGTTTCTGCCCGAATGTCTCCAAAACTCCTCCATTCTTTGATGTTAACCCTGAAACACTGGCAAACAAATCAAGGTACCTCAAAAACATAATATTTAATCTCAAAGACTTTTACTAACTCATAAAACACTTAAAACCTAAATAATTAACAAACTAACATAATTCTAACCTAAACACATACTAAATGATTGAATTAATAATTAAATACATATCAAACTAATCCTTAAAACACGATGCAATTTACACTTATCAACATCCCCACAGTTAAACGTTTGCTTGTCCTCAAGCAAACGAAACAACAAGCAACACAAAATCACAAAGCACACAATGCAGTAATGAGACAATATCTTCAACTTCATGAAATAAATTTAACTTTAAACACAATCATTTAAGTTATTCCAAATTATTAATATGCAAAATCTGCATCTAGGAGCTCTGGACTAAACATACATATTAATCAAGACCCAAATGTGAAGTTATTCACCCTTTTCAATTGTACACACACATTAATAATTATTTGGTCATTCAAACCCTATAACTACTCCTTACGTTTTCATGAAAAGTCAAGCTATTTGTAAGTTCAGTAGGTTTTTATTAGAAAATACATTTTTTAATTTACTTTTTGTAGCCATGGACCTAGTGTTTTACAAGGAGGTAAACATTGGTGATGAATGTCAATCTTGTTACTCAACTAAGTCATGTTTCTATTAAGCTGATTGGTTGGAATGTCATTATAGCCTTCTGACGTGAAGGCACACATTTGTGATGCGAATCGATCTGGTTACTCAGCTACATCACGTTCTTAACTAGCTACTAGCATTATTACTCAAAGGCCAGCGGAATAGTTATTTATTTAAAAATTTACAAACATTTTTTTGTTATATTTAATGCCTACCTTGTTGCTTTAGCTACTCATTTCCACGAAAAAAATACTAGCTAAGTTATTTAGTCGAAAGACTTAAAATTATGAATGAATGTGACAACTTATAGGGTGATAAACTAACTTTAAATCCTAATTAACTTACACATTTTAGCCAAAGAAACCATATTACTAATTTCGTTGGTTAATGACTCTTCACAACCTAATAGATTATGTTCAAAATTAAATCGATTTCAACTCATCTAAGCCATTGACACATTTACTCAATTCATAATATGCAACCTAAACAAACTATCATACAATATGCAAAATTAACACTCAAAGCAAAGCACACAACCCTCCCCACACTTGAACAACATATTGTCATCAATGTAAGAAGGGTACACAAACACACAAGGGGAAATAAAACACAATATACAAAAAACATAAGCAGAAAATACTAAAAAACAAAAAGAAAGAGGTTAGAACATGAAACCGTTTATGGTGATGGAGGTGGTGATGGCGATAGTGTTAAGACAAAATCCATTTGACATCAAGAGTGTTTCCCTATCTTATAAGTGATTCAAGAGAGTAAAAGAATTAGCAATCCAAACCATTCCAAATCATTCAAAAATTATTTTAGAATTTAAAACAAACCTAACTATACAACAATTTAAATATAACTACTAATCGTGCTAATTTAAGGTTATTAGCTTGACCTTGCATCCTTAGAAGCTTAGCCTGGATCAATTATAAGTGGCATGCTTACACCCTTCTCGTTCAACATCAATTTTGTAGCTTCTGAGTAAGCTAAAATTTACAAAAATGATCAGGAGGACAATATTGATAAGTTGAGAAAATCAATTAATTTCAATAATGTCCTTTTCACTAACAAATAGTAAATAAAACAGGGAATCACGGAACTCCCTGAATCTTCTATTAAGTGTAGTAGTTTGTTCGGTAAAAGGGTGAGTTGCTCTTATTCTTCTTTAGTCACTCCTTTTTGTTTTTTTTTTTTTGCTTCACGAATAGAAACTTTCATAGCTTTTTCAAACTTAATGTTCGTTGTCATCTGTACTTCTTCCTTTTGGTCTTTTAAAGATTCGAACACATCAATTCACCTGAATGAGTCACCCTCCTTTGGATTCTTTAATACATCATTCATGTGAATGTCACATGGTCATTACTAATCTAAAGGATGATGTTTGCTTAATAAACATCTGCTAAAGTTTTTTTGATGTTCAAACATGCTATACCAAAATTTGGCAGATAATATGGGGGGTTTTCATCCTTTTCTTCATCCTCTTCCTTGATTTATTGTTCTTCAATAAGGTGGGATCTAGCTTGATTTCTCACTAGTTCTTCTAGCTCTACCCCATTTCTAAGTGTGATAGCTTGACATGGCTCTATTGAATTAACTTTCATGCTGCAGATAAAATTTTCCACACTTTATTTAAAAAATTCCCTGGAAAGCTAGCCCATTCGAACCTCTAGGTTGTGAATAGAAGAGGCATGATCTTCTACTACTTGCTCAAACTTGTCTTCCAATCTCTTCTAGGTCTCTTCCATATCCATGAGCTTATCTATGATTTTGTCCAGCTTGGAATCCCATGAGTTGGATTCGTGTTGCTGAAATCCTATTAAGTCTTGATGTTCAATGGGAGTCCTTTCATTGTTAGACCAATAGAAATCTGAGCAATTTTGCCACCCTAAAGTGTACGTGTTCAAATAAGGATGATGATTTCTCTGACTAAATTAAGGCTCATTGAAATCCGCAAGAGTCCTTTGCTCACTATAATATATATCCTCTATGATTGTTCTTTCTTTCTCTTTTTGGTGTTCAACTCTTGAGATTCCCCATTGCTTTCTGGTGATATCCAAGTTGATGTGTCGTCTACTTTATTTATTTCTTAAGCATGTCGAGTCAACTTCTTCTCCTCTTTTCTCTTCTTTCTTCTCTTCCTCTGTCTCTGGATGATTTCTCTATAGGGTTTCTCAAGGTGGCTAATGCCAAAGCTCTTCTCTGTCTCTTTTTTGTTCTTTAAATATCCTCTTATTTTTTGGTTAACCTTAGGGTTTTTATAAGGATCTAAAAGGTCCAAACAATCCCTCGAGACTTGATGTTCTTGAGTGTCTGCACGTCTGCCTAATGTAGGCCACGATCATGGGCCACATCTGAGCCTTTTGTCATGATCTTGGCATGTAGGCCACGATCATGGGTTGTTCCTCGTGGGCCATTCCTTGCGCTTCTATCACAATCGTGGCATGTATGCCACGATCGTGGGCCAACTTTGGTGCTTTTGTCACGATCGTGGCCTGACATGCCACAATCGTGGGTCGTTTCACCTAAATGTCTCCGAAACTCCTTTGTTCTTCGATGTTGAACTTGAAACACTAGCAAACACATTAAGGTACCTCAAAAATATAATATTTAAGCTCAAAGACTTGTACTAACCCATAAAATACTTAAAACTTAAATAATTAACAAACTAACACAATTTTAACTTAAAAACATACTAAATGATTGAATTAACAATTAAATGCTTATCAAACTAATCCCTAAAACATGACGTAATTTACACTTATCACTCATACTTACGGTGTATTGACAGTATTATTTTTAGATATAAAACTTGCTTAATAAAAAACGCTTGATATAATTGAGTTTTCTTATAAGACCTCCCTTACAGTATCTTCATTGCAGTAGAGTTTAAACACCAAGTTTGGGATGCATTGGTATGGTTCCTCTATGCCTAAGATGCCAAAATATTGAACCATGAATGAAGAAAGGCATAGGACTTAGGAACGATAAGCAAATTCGAAGTTCACTAATGAAAGCAATAGTTAGGGCCATGGGGGTAGCAGTTTCAAACTAGTAACTAAGTCCTATCTTAATTCCCATCCCTTAAAGTCTCCTTTCTTCTTTTTCCTTGATTATTTAATCTTCCCCTTCATCTTCCTCTCTCTATCTTAGTACTTTACTAGCCTAATAGCGCTTTTAGAGTCCCCTAGTCCTTTCTTTTTATTAGTCTATTATTCACAAAAAAGGATTCTTTGTTATTATATTAGTTGGTTGGCTAGACTTATAAATCTAATGCTAGAGCTATTCTATTAGCACTGGGCTCTATGTACACTATTGCTTACGCTAGCTTGTTGCTTGTTAGTCATTTTTTTTCAATCTAGTAAGTCTAGCTTGATTGATAAAACTACTTTAATTTCTTCTTTCACATACCAACTTTAACTCTAAGGCATTTCTAGGTAAAAATCTTTTCTTTTATGTATTGGTAAGTTATTCTGAGTCAAATCTGCTCCATTTTTCTATTACAGAAAAGAGATCCCATCCCCCCCCCCCCCATTTGAAAAATTTATGAGTATGACGTGAAGTTCGTGTGGCTACAGGTACTATGGATCTTTTCGCCCCCAAATAGGGTTGTTGTCCCAGGTCTTACCAATGTTGCTTATAGGTCATAATATGCCTTGAGATGAGTGCTTAAATTTTTAGAGTGGTTATTCCTCAAAATTTCTCCTTGTGATGTAGCAGAACCATGGCAATTAAGATCTCAAGATAGAGCAATGCCTATTATGCAAGGAATAATAAAATTAAATCATGAAATCTTTTTCTTCCTCAGTTTGATTTTGGTTTTATAAGGTAAAATTACTGTCTGAGATACACAGGAACTGCGATTAGTGTAGAGAAGTTGTGTTTGCTATAGAATTTTCTCTTAAAAATATAATTAAGTCAATCTTTCTTGTTTATGGGGGATTTCTTTCTTGCTTTCTTATAAAGCATATCCCTAGTCTGAGATAAGGTTAAGGAGAAGGATAGCTAATGAAATTTAATATATAATATAAAGAAAATATCACTTCCTAAAAAATTACCATTTGAAATGAATTTCAAAACTAGTGGAAGATCTAAATCAATACTAAAACCAAGTCAGTTAGTCACTAGTGGAGACCCTAGGGGATCCTCTCTCCCTTATTCTATTCCATTTTCTTACATAAGGGCAAAGAGATCAAGGATCGGTGAGCAAATTCAAAGTTCACTCATAAAAGTGGTCGTTACCATTAAGAGAGGTTTCTTCCTCAATAATCTAATAAGTGGCTCCTAAAGAAGTAAAAGAGTCAAAGATAAACATTCTAACTGTCAAGATTACAAAGACAAAGTTACCATTAAGAGTTGCCTACCCCTGTCCTTAGGTCATGAGGCGGCTTAAGCTTGTTCATTCCTCTCCTTTTGGCTTAGTGTCTGCAAACCTTCACTTCCTGCCTTTATTTTGTTCGAGCTTATTTATGGTCATTCTCATTTGAACAAGAGTGTGATCTCCCTTGGGCTTCTCCAGGAGCTTAAACTTAAACACCACTGGACTTTTTATTTCAAACTTGAAAATAGAAAGAAAGGACTACTAGTCTATAATTTTCTCTTTTAAAAAAATTTTAGGTCTTATTCCTTGCTAGCAACTAAGGGTTATGTCCTGCTATATTTGAACTTGATTGAGTTAGACCTTAGTTGCAATAGAAAGAGAGACTAGCCAATTCCTTATATGTGCAAGACCTATGCCAAAGATTGCCTTTTATCATAAAAACTCCAGGTTTTGCTCAAAGATAAGCATTCATTCCCAGACAACAATAGCAATTACAGCTTTTTCTTTTTCGCATGCCTTTACTAAAAAAGAGAAAAAATATATAGCAAAATGGAATGGGTTCTTATTTGCCACTTTTTAATGTTCATTTTATTTTCTTCATAAATAGGCTCATGATTCCACTTTAGTATAAGGAAGTAATTTTAATAGATTAACATGTATAAAAATAAAAGTAGTTGTTCTCTCTTCCAACTTTGGCCGGAGGTTTCGAGCTCTTTAGCTCTTTCCTATTGTTATATTGTAGGATGATTATCCCATCTTATCACATTTGCTATAGAATTTTCTCTTAGGAATAAAATTCAACCAATCTTTCCTATTTTCAGGCGATTTCTTTCTTGTTGTCCCATAAATCATATCCTTAGTATAAGATAAAGACAAGGAAAGCTAATGAAATTTAAAATATAATTTAAAAAATATCACTTCCTAAAAAATTTCCATCTAAAATGAATTTCGTAACTAGTGCAATATTTGACACAATATTGAAAACAAGTTGGGTAGTCATTGGCAGAGACCCTAGGGGATCCTCTTTTGATCCTTTACTGTTTTCCTTTGTAAGCCTATCCACTACTGCTTAAGTAAGCAAATGATATAGAATAAGGGAAAGAGCTCAAATACAAACTATTAGTATCATTAAAAGAAGAGGAAAATGTCACATAAGTAGCTGCAAGTCTTTTAGCCATTAGGACTCTTGCTATTGGTTCGTATTCGTTGTTTGCAATTGAATAAGTAAGTGCTCAACCATTATCCATGCTAGTCTTTTCTACAAGAGTTTCGATTTTTAGACTATTTGATAGTAACTGTTCCATCAATTAGTCTTCTCTTTGCACGTAGACAATCTTTCGGAAGAGAATAAGCTATTAGGTTTGACATTATAGCTAGTATTTCATTAGTTGCAATTTTTTTTCATTGATGGCCTTGTTAAAGTATTTGATCCTTTGGTGCTATCATCATATACTCGTAAGAGAAGCAATATTAGATCATAGGGTAGATTTAAGGTATGCCATTTGATTAGTTCTACTCCACTTTCTAGACTAGGTGAGTGTTAATTGTATTTTATTAATCTAGAAAAATGTATCAATCAATGACCCTACAACTCTCAATTTATAAATTTAAACAACTTTAACCTACGTTAATTGAACACTGGCCTATATAGGTTAGCTAATACACTTAAAATTATGATTTTGACAACTTCAAATGATCAATTTTAATGTCCTTACATACTAAATTAACTAAAACACTTCTCCAACTATTCCCCAAAAAATGTTTAAGGATTAAGAGGTTTTTTTAAAAATAAAAAAATTGGTTCCTCATAATGATTGAAAAGAATAATGCAATGAGTTAAATAGATAATGTGTTTATATATAGTAGGCCTTTAAAAATACCAAGGTAACTAAGTAAGAAGTGTAACAAACATTATATATTCATGTATAACTTTATTGTGCCCTGTTATTCCTTATTCTTGATATTTTTCTTCACTTGAATAACTTAAACTCCAACTTTTCTTTCATGTCTTCATGAGATATATCTTGATTTGTGCATGACCATTATTGCTTTCATAAAAAAAATAATATCATTAGTAGTATTTATATTTTTTATCATCAAAACATGAATTTTGACTTCTATTAATAACATTGATATATTAGAATACTGGATTGAGACTTTTTTTAAAAATTCCTACTTTAGTTTTGTTAGTTAGAGATCTTTTTGTTATTCTTATTTCTATAGTGCCTTCAGAATTACTTAAAAAATAGTTAGTTCATCTCCTAGTTCAACCAAACCAAACACTTTTAAGAGTTGGATAGGTACAAAAGGACTTATACCATGTAATTTATTTCATATAAATAATTATTATTTGTTTTACTTATATTACTTATTATATTTTCATTATTTATTATAATGACTGATGATGATTCCTCTTCAAGTGATGATGATAGAGAAAAAAGTAGATATTGAGAAATATAGCTTAGTTAATATTCTAATAAATATTTTGTTTAAAAAATTATATTTTTATTTTAAAATGAGTTTATAGTTAATTTTATTTAAAAATGATTAAGTATTTTATTAAAATTTTATATGATTCGTATGATAAAATATAAACCAATTTCTGTATGTCACAATAGATTGGACTTATTGGTTAGATTCAAATTTAATTTTTTATAATAGATCAAATTTGGGTTTAAAAATTAGGCTTGTTTCATGGACTGGGTCAGATATGAGCCAACAAATTTGACATATGTTTTAATTAAACTTTTGTTAAATCTGATTCAACATAACCCATTTATATGTCTATATGTGTTTAATAATGTAAAAAAAATGAGTTCAAACTATCCTCTCCTAGATAACTTTGCTTTACCTAGGTTAACTTGTTATTTTGTTCCATTATATCTTATTTCAAATTGTTTTCGTAGTGATTACTATATAAATAGTATTATAGCAAGATATAGGCCTGTAATCCATCATAGATGAGGGATTCTTCTTCTTTTGAAGAAGACTTATAAAGGATTGGTTCATTTCCTTCAACATATTTAATGAAGTGAAAATTTCCTCTACAGCTTCAGTGTATAGTTTGCCAATGACATCCCAAGTCTCTTAGAAGAAACAAGCAGAATATCCATCAAGTCTTAGTGCTTTGGAAGGGTGCAAGCCAAATAGAACTTATTTAATCTCCTATTGTTTGACGGGTGACACCATGTATTCCTTCATCTCCTGATTGATTAATCTTTCAAAAAATCTTCTAATGTTAAATTCCCTAGGATTTTTTTATCTTTAGATCCCGTCAGATTAGTGAAGAAATTCAGATCTTGCTCTAATTAGTATGTAGAACCCTAAAATTATCTTGTACCTTAGTTATTTTATTTCTTTCTCTTATAACTAGGATGAAAGAGTGGAAGAATTTTGTGTTAGCAAATTTATCCCTTAACCAAATGATCCTTGATTTCTATTTTAAAATTAAACTGTGCAAGGATAAAGCCTCTTAGAACTGCTTCAATCTCTGACTTTCCAAAATTCTCATATCATTGTTATGAGGATGCTTATAGTGATTCTCTTAAGCATGTCTCAAATTGTTTATAGCTTTTGATACTCCTTTAGTCTATTATTTAGCAAACTCCTTGATTGTAGCCTTAACAAGTTTGAGTTTCTTCGGTAGTTGAAAAGCTTTATAACCTTTCACTTCTATACTAAATTTTACAAGCACTAATTCTTGAAAGCCTAATCTTTGTGTTAAGAAATTGAAAAAACTAAAAGGAGCTCGTCATGTTTTAATGGAATAAAAACTCAAGATACCTATCTAAGAATGATCAAAACAAAAGTTATCACCAAAATGAGCATAAAAATTTTGAAAGTTTTAAGCCAATATTGATTTACCATTAACCTATTTAGCTTATTTCTAATCAACAAATCTCCTTATTGTTTGTTTTTCCAAATGGGGCGAGCCTCGAAGCAACTAGTAAAGTTACTCCTTTATGACCAAAAAGGTCACAGGTTTTAGTCATGGAAACAACTTCTTTATAAAATACAAAGGGAAGGCTACGTAAAATTGATGTCCCTCCCCTAACCTTCACAAAGCAAGGAGCCTTGTGCCTTGAGGTTGTTGTTGTTTGTCTAACTGAAAAATTGACGCGTATAACTAAGATCCACTAGGCCAACTTTCTGTATCAAATTTGTGAGCTCCCTACAGATGCCTACATGATAATTTTTAACTCGTTCTACTTCCAAGGGAGATTAGATGTAGTTAGATTCCCCAATTATCACCCAAGGGTCAATTTTTCCAGTATGTATGGCTTTAGCATCTTCTTATAGTTTGGATCTTTGAAACAAGAAGTTTGAGGCATAAGTCATATTCGATTCAAACTTAGTCAGCATTCTTTGAAGCTGGCAATTCGTATCTAAAATTTGATTTAATTATTGGCTTACTTAAACTACAACTTTATCTGGATTGTAAGCATATATGATCCTTCCATTATAATGGTAAGCATGATTAGAGAGGATTTTCCATTCAATACTTAAAATCTTAATGCAATACTATATATGAGGTTGCTTTATTTTACAAAATAAGGCTTCTTTTCTAGTATGGCCTCTCTCACAGTTTGCCTTTTTAGAGGTTCATTTAGGCCTCTAAAGTTCCAAATTAGTACTATCATATCTATTAAGGGGTCAATCCCCTTTCTATTTATTTTTTCCTTTTCTTCTAGAAAATATTATTCTAGAGCTAGTGGTAAATTCCTTTTCCTCTTTCTTTTCCATAATGTTCTCCTGTTTAACAAACCTAACCCTACTTACTCTGGAATCATTAGTATCTTTTTGATGAATAGTACCTTGAGCAATTGCACCAAAGGTATTTTCTGACTCTTCTAAATTATGAAATTCCCCTATCACATCTTGTGTATCAATCACAATCTGACCACTTCCCTTGTCCGAATTTTATTCCCTGATTGTATAGTTAGTATCATCTTGAGGATCCAGTCCTATCAGTTCATCATGTCCTTCAATTTTGAATGTTCTTCCTGTGGTTACCTATTTTTGGTTGATGCTAAGATTCCAAAGGTAAGTGATAGGTATATCCATTCTAATCAATTCCCCTACCTCTTCTAGCTTTATAACAAGAAAGCTATCAGGTAATTTAACATTTTTCTTAATTTCAACACACATTTTAGCAAAACAAATCCTCTCAATGCTTGCATTTTATTTATCCATACATATTGGCTTACCTGGGGAGTTATCTAGGAAGCTAAGTACTTCAATAGTATAAACTTTCAAAGGAACATTATAAAAATTATGCCGAATGGGGATGCTATCAATATTTCCTCTATCATATTCAACACCTAGCTTCCATTTTTTGATGAACTTAGTTTGACCTCCTATATGCTAAGGTCTTTACTCCAGCATCTCATTCAAATAAGTTTCTGAGCTGAATTTAGATAAAAAGGAACCATCCTCCATAAGCATAGTCTTTTCCTAACCCTTTTTGCTCCACCTAGTTAAACTACTAGAAAAGTAGGTTTTTTGCTATAAAAGAATGCTTGTAGAACTTAGGACAATTGATAAATGCATATTTGACTATAATCACACCCATATTTAACGTATTTTTCTTGATATTTCATAGTTTTATTGTATATTTGGTACTTAATTCTTTCTAAGTATATTTATAAGTTATAATTGCCTTTATAAACCAAAAAGGAGAAGAATTTGAATGAAATTGTGGCATAAGATGAAGATTTAAAACAAATAAGGACCGACATGATCGTGTATAGAGACAATGTAAGTCTTTGTAATTGTGTGAAGATTAAAGAATTTTAGGTTTAGTCTTATGGAGTTATATGCCGGTGTATACCGAGCTAAACAACTGTCTATATTGCCCGTTTAAGTCTATGTGCTTATGTGAAATTGTGAATTTAGGTGTTTATGATTACACAAGGCCTCTCACACGTTTGTGTAAGTGAGCGTATATATCCCAAAAATCTTAAATTTTGTTAGAAAAGGACGTGAGTGTAGGCAAATTAAAGAGAGTTGAGTTTTGTGGCAGTTTTGTGACGTAAGACACTTAAAGAGGCAACAATTTTTCAAAAGACAATGAAAACATGAAGTTAACATCAGGAGATCTGATGGAAAGCTACATCAAATCCAAACTTATAAGAAGATTTAATATAAGAAAAAAGGGAAATTTAGAATTATGATTCCTTTGTTTTCTATTAGTTTTTCATCATGTTTATCTTTGATTTCAATTTCTATGATTACCAACCTAATGTGTTTAGCGTCTAGGTATGGTGAAACCTAGTTTGGGATAACAATATGGTTTAATCTTTTATTTAATGCAATTATATTAATTGATTTATTTTGATTCAATTATGTGTTTTTCTCTTGTTCTAATATATTTGGAATTTTAGTGCATGATTTGATTTCATATGATTGAGATTAAGAAACCCTATTGTATAAATAGATTTACCATAATTGGAAGGAGTTACATGTAAACCTAGAGATAGGCTAACATAAATCCTCTAGATTAGGGTCAGACCTAGTAGTGGAATTCATAAATTGATAATGGAATCCCAGGGTTTTTAACTAGAAAGATTTCTGTTAATCAACCGATGGATTAGTTGTCAATAATATTGAGAGAGTTATTAACATAAGATAGGAATTTTCATGGTTCAGTAATCAATATTATAAGTGCATGATAAAAGGTTAATAATTTAATGATTCTTAGGGGAATTCATCACCTAAACACTACTATTTGATATGATTTTCTTAAGGACAAGTAAAAGCTTAAGTGTGGGGATGTTTGATAAATGCATGTTTAGCTATAATTACATACCCATATTTAATATATTTTGCTTGATATTTCATAGTTTTTTTGTATATCTGTTACTTAATTCTCTCTAAATACATTTATAGGTTATAATTGCCATTATGGATCAAAAGGAGAAGAATTCAGATGAAATTGTGGCTTAAGACGAATATTTAAAGCAACTAAAGACCTACACGATTATGTATAAAGATAGTGTAAGTCCCTATAAATGTGTAAAGATTGAAGAATTTTATTTTTGGTCATATGGAGATACACAGCTATGTAGACTGAGATACACAACCATATATGTTGCCCATGTAAGTCTCTATGCTAGTGTGAAATTGCAAATTGAGGAGTTTTTAATTATATAGGTCTCTCACACACTAGTGTAAGTGACTGTGTATATCCCAAAAATCTTAAATTTTATTATAAAAGGATGTGAGTGGAGGCAAATTAAAGAGAGACAAGTTTTGCAACAGTTTTAAGACATTTGACACCTAGAGAGGTGACGATTTTGATCAAGGGATGAGAAAAACACAAAGTTAATATCAAGAGATCCAATAGAAAGCTACAACAAATCCAAACTTGCAAGAAGAATCAATAAAAGAAAAAGAGAGATTTAAATTATGATTCCTTTGTTTCCTAGTTTTTCTTCATGTTTATCTTTGATTTCATTTTCCATTTTTAGTAACTAAACATGTTTAATGTCTACGTGTGATGAAACCTAGTTTGGGATAACAATATGGTTTAATCTTTTATTTAATGAAAGTATATTGATTGATTTATTATGATTCAATTATGTGTTTTACTCTTATTCTGATATATCTAAAACATTAGTGTATAATTTGATTTCATATGACTGAGATTGAGAAATACTCTTATACGAATAGATCTATCATAATTGGAAGGAGTTGCATGCAAACCTAGAGATAGGTCATCATAAATCCTTTGAATTAGGGTCAAACCTAATAATGGAATTCATAAATCGATAATGCAATCCTAAAGGTTTTAACTAGAAAGATTTCTATTAGTCAACTGATGGATTAGTTGTTAATACTTAATAGTCTCGAGAAAGTTATTAAGATAAGATAGAAATTTTCATGGTCCAATAATCAATATTATAATTACATGATAAAAGGTTAATAATTTAGTGATTCCTAGGGGATTCATAGCTTAGACACTACTATTTGATATTGATTTTTCTTTGTATTTTACTTTTTCTTAGTTCAAAATTGTTTAATCTTAAATTATTTTATTTTCCTAGTTATATTTTTTCTTAAAAACCAAAATATGATTCTTAGGCTAGGTAATAGAAAAAGGGTAACTATTAGTAATTACCGTCTTCGTGGGATCGACCCGTACTTGCCTATATTACCTATAGCTACGTCGTGCACTTTCGGTAAAATCAATATCAACCTTAACCCTATGCTCAATCAACAACATAGAATCTCTAGATTTAAGTAAATTCATAGGTGGTGTGAGAACACCATCTACCATGACATCCTGGAAATGTTTAAGTTGTCCTTTATATTATTGTATTTCTATTCTGTTTTTCTGATAAGTGCATATTTATCTAATTTTTATGTTTTAATTATCCCTTTTTATTCCTCTTGTTGATTCAATTATTAGGACTTAACTTGATTTAATGTTTCCTTGTAGGACATTATAACTTTTACATGAGGTGGGAAATTAAGAGGAGATTAGAGACTAATTTAGGCTGCAAATTAAATCAAGACACATAATTAAACAAAGCAGCAAGGTAGCAGGCTCGTGGACCAATTAAAACAACAGACATGTGACACTAGGAAGAGAGGCAGTAGTCCATCCACAGAGAACGTATATGACGCAATTGAAGAGAGAGGCAAAAGAATTAAACAAGTAATTTAATGTGAGAAAGCAACGTGGCAGCCCAAAGTAGGAAGGTTCAAAGCTTTTGGTTAATCAAGAGGGGCCCACGATGTTTAGGAGAGGAGACCATCAAGAGGGGCCCACGAAGACTTTAGAGGGAACAAAAACCTAGACAATTAAAAGGAACAACAGCAACGCACAAAAGGGCACTTCTCTTCTGATTTTGAGTGGACAACAGTGACGGCAGCAGGTGGCTCTTCTTTTGGGGGACTCTTTTTCTGATTTTGAAAGCAACACCAGCAGTGACGCACGCAATAGGGAGACGCTGGGCAACATCGAAGACTGAATTTCCAGATTTCACTTTTATTAGCTTTTATTTCTTTTCTTTGTTATGGAGACTATGTTATTTAAGAATTCTGTTAGGTTTAATTTCGTTATGAGTAGCTAAGTTATTTTTAGTCGGGGAATTCCAATTGTTATGCTT
>JANKOD010000004.1:19201887-19215165 GCA_026284645.1 Erythroxylum acuminatum | reverse complement strand
CCGCCAGCTCCACCATGGAATCTCACTCCGCCCTCAACTTCCGAAGAGGTAAGATAACAATTGAAATCACCTGCAACCACCAACGGGCCCCGTATCCCAGAATGAAGCTCCAGCAATTCCGTCCACAAATCAACCCGTTGGAAAACAAAGTTGGAAGCATAGACTAGAGTAACCGTGTAAAGGTCCTTTCCAAGTTCCTTTTAACGAAGGTGCATATATTGGTCGCTCATCTTGGTCACCTGGACTTCAAGTTTTGCAGAATTATACCAGCAGAGGATGCGACCATTACAGTGATGCTCGTGGTTGGAGATGAGCTTCCATTGAGGCCCCAAAAAAGATAAACCCTTTCTGATCACTGAAGCTTTTATTCTGGTCTCCAATAATCCTACCAAAACAGGGTTAATATTAGCTACAAGTTGTGTCACCATCAGCTTTTTGAGGGGGTCATTGAGCCCCCTAGTGTTCCATACTAACATAGACATCATTAGAATAGGCACTCAGGGGACATAACCCCTTTGTGCTTTTTCTTTTTCACTTTCTTCTTAGCAGTTGGCCGTTTAGGCTTGGCCGAACTCGGAGAGATCTCCCCGTCTTCCAGGATGCCACCAATTGCTTGCTCATGACTGACACTAAGGTCAGGCGCTTTCTCGCTCACCCCCTTCCAATCAGTTCAGTATCAACCAACGCTCGCTGTGAGGTACCAGGAAGTTGAGGAAGAGGAGTGGTAGGGCTGGCTATCACAACGGGCATATCCAAGACTATTCATTGTGGCTACCTCAGTATCGTGAGTTGCAGCTGTATCAGTGCACAAACTGGGAGTCGGACTACCACCCGATCCACCTGGAGGATCACCATGCAATCCAATCTCTACCTCAGCAGTAACCCATTGTTTCCCAGCTGCAGAAGGCTTCCAAGGGTATGTGACAGAAATAGTGGCACATCTCAATTCTCCCGTGTCTTTTAGTCTCCTAATTTTTAAAGAATCTGGCAGAACGATGTCCTTCGACACTTCAATACAAATTTTCGCAAAACCAATTCTGTCCATTTTTGTTGTCTGAGAGTCAAGGCAAATAGGTTTGCCAATACCACTGGCCAAATGGCTCAAGTTCTCCAATGTCCAATACTCCATCAGCAGCCCATGGAACTGTACCCAGAGCACGACCAGGGACACGGGAACCAGGAGAGGATGAGGAGGGAAGGGGAGGGAAAGGATCTGGAGCTGAATTTGAAACAGCCATCGCCTGAAGCAGGGGCTGGGAGCCCGAAGGCTACCCTGAAAAAGACGCCAACACCTTAGGAAGAAGGTAGACAGAGAGGAAAAGAGGACAAATGGAAGGGGCAAGACGGTAAAAACGTTTTAGGCGGGAGGGAAAAGGAAGAGAAAAGGCAGAGCATTCAAAAGGAAGAGAGAGCTACGTCATTAATACCAATCAGTTAGTGTTACACTTGACTTAATCAAATTTTCTGCAAAGATAAGGCTTTACTTCTGTTATAACTAATATTGGCTGATTGAGAGTGTTGGTAAAGATGTTTGAAAAAGAAAGGAAAGATGACCGAGGAAGATAAAAGGAGAGGGGAACAAGGACCACGAGAATGCAGTGAAAATTTTAATTAATTCAATAGAAAATCTTGATTAAGGGGTTAACATTATATTAGACGACATGATAAATAAGGACAGTAATTTTATGAGTCAATTATTTTATTAATTATAAATACAAATTTTAAGAGCGAATATTTGATAAATTGATAATCTTTATAAAATAATAATTCTTTAGTCTTAAGTTAAACTAAAAAATTAATTTAAAATTTAAAATATATTTTTAATTAGTCAATTTTATAATATAAATATGATCAATTTGAAATCATTCTCCCATTATATTAACCTTTGAAATCATCCTATTCCATTATTGTATCCTTCCAAGTCATCCTATCCCACATTCTAAATTTATATCACATGCTTGATTTTATTTTATTTTCTTTCGAAGCTGTTTAGAAATAGGTTAATATTATTGTCGAACCATTTTCTAATTTGGTGTCGTATGAATCTTACGATAAAGCAAAATATCATCAGCCCAATGAGGCATCTTGTCGCATCCTCCACTCAACTTATCTTGGTGCCCTTTATCAAGTCAATCTGAACCGTTTAGCTCAGTCTAATCATCAAGGTATGGTGAACGTGATGGGCCATACTATCATCTGCATGGTTCAATTTCATCATTGTCCAAAACCAAAAAGTAAATGTACGCAGTGTTGTAGATAAGTATCTCTCTCTCTCTCTCTCTCTCTCTCTCTCTGGAGTCTTGGTTAGAGATTTCTGTTCACAATTTACACAAATCGTTTTCTGTTTCTCTCTCTCGCGCTTCGTCGGTCTCTGTCCCTCTCACCCTGTGTGTGTGTGTGTGTGTGTTCAGACAGATAGATGAGATTGATAATAAGAGGATGGAACAGGGAATGGTGAGTCAACTCGGAGCCAACTGGACTCAAAGTCTGAAGCGCGTTGCAAGCTGATTGTAGCCGTCGTTTGTTATTGTTCCAGGTCTGTTATTATGATGCCTCTTTTGGAGTCTGATTTTTTACAATATTCGCCACTTTCATTTTATCAATTTTAGACTTTTATCCCATTTGTAGTATCTGTTGTAAAATCATTGACTTTAAAGTTGTCATCTTGGTGACCAAAGATAAAGGGTTTAATCATACCGGTAATTTGGGGATTTTGCAATTGATTATAAAGTGATGGTATTCCATTTCATTTGCTAACTTATAGGTGATTGTGGGGGTTTTCTCATCTGGGTTTCTGTTGTTTGCGAAAAAGGTTGGTTTATGTTATTGGCCTTGAATTTTATGCAAAGTTGGTTCCTTCTTCTCGTGTTTAAGTTAGAGCTGCTTATCTAGGATTTGTTGGGAGTGCTATTAAGTAAGGTTTCTATCTGAGAGTTTTGCATTTGTGAGAGGTCTTGAATTTTTATATGAGTTTGCTCAATTTGTTTAATTTCAGGTTTTCTGATCTGAAATTCTGTGGTCTCATGGGTGATGCAACATCTGATATCATGAACCTTGATTTGAACCTGGGGCCTGGTCCTGAGATAGCATCAGGATCAGTGCCAAGCGAAGTGGTGAATTTGGACGATTGGGCTAATGACCCTATTGAGAGAATTAGGGAAGCTGTTGATCGCCCTATTGAGAGAATTAGGGCAGCTGTTGATGACCCTATCGAGAGAATAAGAGAAGCTGTTAGAATTAGAGCTCAACAGCGGTGGAGACAGCGGCCAGTTCAAATTCCACATGAAACACAAACTCTTTCAGTGGAATTGAATCAATTGTTAGGCAATTCTGGCAATATGAGCACATTGCAGATGGGTGAGGGTAGTGTTGCTGCTGAAGGAAGAAGGGATGAGGTCTCCAAAATGTGTGAAAATAACAATGGATATTTGGAAAATCAGGTATTGGAGAAAAAGACTGATGTTGAAAAGGGAATTGGCAATGATGGGAGCTTCTTTGATTGTAATATCTGTTTGGATTTGGCTACAGATCCTGTTGTCACTTGTTGTGGTCACTTATTTTGTTGGGCATGCCTGTATCGATGGTTACATATGTATTCAGATGCAAAGGAATGCCCAGTCTGCAAGGGAGAAGTAACCATCAAGAATGTTACTCCAATTTATGGCCGTGGGAGTAACACTCGCCAACCTGAGGAGGATCCAACTCTCGAGATCCCTATTAGGCCCCATGCTAGGCGAGTTGAGAGCTTGAGGCAAAGCATTCAAAGTTCTTTTAACTTCCCAGTAGAAGAGATGATTCGGCGTCTTGGAAGTAGGTTTGATATGATTCGGGATTTAACTACTTTGCAGGATCTAAATGGTGCCCGTGAAACTGCAGATAGGACTAATAACTTTCTAAATAGGATAATGACATTGAGGGGAATACGTGCTGAGCAAAATCCAAGTACGCCTTCTGATGACATATCAGAGTTAATTCCCAGCAGCACAACTAACCCTGAGACAGGGCCTACCCGCAGGCTTCACCCCCTTCTACTTCGGAGAATGCAGTCACACTCGCAAAGATCTTCAATTCTCTCTTCATTTCCCAATGCATTGAGTTCTGCAGAAGGGATAGTTGAGGCATATGCTAGGAATCATTATGTTGGGAGGAACAGAGAGCAGCCTCAACCTGTGGATGATAGAGATTCTTTTTCAAGCATTGCTGCAGTAAACTCAGAGAGTCAAATGGACACGGCCATGGAAATTGATTCTCTTGTCTCCCTTTCAACTTCTTCCCGAAGGAGAAACGATGCTTCTAGAGTCACAGATGTCGACAGCGGTGATTCTCGTGCACCTAGGAGGAGGAGATTGAATTAGGGAAGCAAACTTGTAGATGTCCTCATTTCCTGGAGATATCCTAATTATGACATTTGAAATTCTGTGCAAGTATTACCTGCATTTATGGTGCTTTTGCGCTTTGGAGTTTTGTCATCTGCCACATTCTCAGCTATACGAGGTGATTATAATCTTTTAAATACTGCTTATCACATGTTATTGGGGATATTATTGTATGCCATCAGGAGATTATATTTTTTATATATGGAAGTTAGATTTGTAGTGAAGCAAGTTGGCAAATGATTGCCTCTCTGTACATAACGCATCTTTCCAGCTTCTATGGAAAAACTGTTTGATTCTTATTTGACTTACAGTAATTTAAGAAATGGATTACATAATAAGTTATTAGTCCCATTTATTTTGTTTTAGTTATGAAATGGATTACATGATAAGTTATTAGTCCCATTTGTTTTGTTTTAGCTATGTCCCTGAACGAGTTTGCAAAGCTGACATATTGCTTTGGCCTTTCTATTTTTCACTTATTTAGAGGGATAACATATTATTAAGTTCAAAGTTTTTGCCCAAAGTCACGTGTTGCTTTTTTGTTGCCCTTTATCATAATGTTCTTTTCATATTTTTCGGGTTACTTCGTTGGCCGTAAATCTTTGAACATTCTTCTTCTTACGATCTTCTTTTTGTATATTCCTTATAGTTATTAGATCTGTGACTGATTTAGTTGTAGTTCCCTAGTTTCCAATGAAATTCCTATTCCATATCTTGATGTTTGTGATCTCCTTGTCTGTCTCTTTTTGCAAGTCTCTTTACTACTGAAATTGAGAACCAGATTGAATTGCTTACTGTCAGCTATTTTGGCAATTATTGGTAAGCAAGATAAGATCTTTTCCAGCTCTTAATTCCTTATTCTTTTAGTTATTCTAAATAGGATATGATAATGGAAGGAAATAATTGGTGGTAACAGTGATGATGGCCAGATTTAGTGGTGGTAATTCTTTTAATTCCCCGTTTCTATTTACATTCTGGTCTGTTTCTTGTATACTATTTGCTGTTTGGGTCGATTTTTTAGTTTTCTTCTGGTTTGTGGGTGGTTAACCGCATGATGCATCTGAGGGTGGTTCTTGTTGAAGGACAACTGCTAGTACTATGTGGTGCGTGTTTTTCACTTGTGGCATCGAACAAAGGGGTTGTGGCTGCAAAAAGAATATTTGTGGAGGGGAGGACAATGTTGGTGTGTGAGGTGATACTTGTGGCTGGATTTCCATAGTTGTAAGAGAGGTTGTGAGAGAAGGCAATGAACTCAAGGCCTTTGAAGTCTACACATTGAAAGATCTTATGGGTATACTTAGGATGGATGGTAAAAAGTATATATTAGTGTAGTAGTTAGTATGTACTAGGTTACGGTGATTTGAAGTTACTAGGTTACGTCTTCATCCTATGCGTCGAGTTGATTTTTAGTAGTTTTGGGGTGAAAATCATATGGAGGAGTGAAGGGTAAAGTATCTACATGACCGAATAACGCGTACACTCGATCATTAACTTGGTCAATTTTGGCGTACAGGTAATGACTAATTCGTTACTCTAAAAAATGAATAATAGTGACCTGACCTCAACCCACAAGCTACTGAAATTATTATGATTGCACTCTGTAGGCACCCAAATGAAAGCCTCGGAACCCACATTCCGAAATTCTGTAATGTTGTTCGCATGTGTAAAGTAGTTAGAACAAGAGAGAAGAATTACACGAGAGAGAGGTCAAGGTTTCTGATATTCATTGCCTGATGAAAATGGGTCGTTACAAGCAATAGACCGGTTGGGCATCATGTAAGCATTTGGGATTGAGCAGTAATATGCAGCCGCGTGCCGCTAGTATCTTAATTATCCATAACAGAAGTATTTAAATGGGTCGAATAACGACGTGTAATGATTTGTCTTGGGGGTCTTTCTCCTTCGCTCGTAACAATTATTCCACCCTTACTAAAGCCCGTTTTAACAAGGACAGTTGGGGGATATATCTGGTGAAAGTGAAGTAGGAATTCCTAAGTGGTTTCGACTTCTCACCGGACCACTTAATCGTAAGTTGTGTTGTTGGGTTATGTTGTGTTAATCGTTCTCCTTCATAGTACGGTGGTAATAAGTTGAGCTGTTGGGTTATGTTGTGTGTTAATCATTCTCCTTCAGGTGAACTCGATTTTCGATCATATTTTTGCGTTTTAAATTTTGATCGAGTCAAAGTAGGCCTGAAAAATTCGAAGATGGCAGGTTAATAGCACAGCAACGATGAGAATGGTTTAGTCAAAACCGGTTAACAAAAGAGCTACCACCTGAGGATGTTAATTTTTGTTAACATACATAAGTGGAAAGAAGATTTCATACCTTACCAGAAGCAAAAAATGGTTTAATTCTCGTACCTTATCAGAAAATTTTATTGTAATCTTATCAAGAGTGTTTGTAAGCAATAGATTGTTTTCATATTTTAAGACAACTACATGCAAGTCTTCGAATGTTGGTGCTGGGAAAGATAACATGAAATTAGGCAAGGAAAGGCCACATGTCCTTTCAGCATCAATAGCACTGATTGCTGGTTTTATGCTTGATCTCTTGCAAATTATTGGGCTAATATTTGCACTAAAACCTCTTCTTCATATTATAGGAGTGAAATTAGAAGTGAGGAGAAGTAGGGAAGAGAATCAACGAGAAGGTGATACTAGCACTCATCTTGTTCAAAAACTTATACTCTTCATGGGACAAGATGTGACCAGTACCTAACACCAAGTTGTAATTGATATCAATTTTGTATTATTTCTCTTTGTAAATTCAATACGAGTTTAGCAAGGACCTAAGATTAACTCTTACACTGCTCTTGCTCTGTTTCTTAGCTCCTTAGACCTTCGTTGAATATAGATGCCTTTTCTACGTGCAAGTTTGGCTTTTTTTTTTTCTGTTTTGATCCACCAACTTCTTCACTTTTCAGAATATTTGAGTCATAATTAGCTCACTTTGTCTTCTATATAGTTGTTTTCCCATCTTATCTTTCCAATAAATCTAAAAAATCATAAATTGGATTATTATAAAGAAAATTGCACTAAATCTCATTTTATCTCTTCAAATTCCTAACATACAAGGCAATGAGTTAAACATAGAAAACATAATATTATTTATATATAATATGCTATAAAGATGCCAAAATATGTCCTCACAAGATATCACTCATTCACACAAGTACTTGCTATTTGGGTGAGGTACTCTCATCATCTTTTATTTAAAGTGAACTTATCATAAGCTCGAAATTTATCTTATCTCTACTACTAAAATAGATATACACAAACAAGAAAAAAAAAAGACTTGAATAAGGTTGTAATAGGGATAAAAAGTTTAATTATGCTTCCAAAGGAAAGGAAATAAGGAAAACAAATATTGACAGCTGCTAGAGTAACAAAAAATAAATCTATACAAGATAAAAAAGCTACCAATTTTTAAACTGGGGGACTATTTTTATTTTGTGTCAATACCAGTAAAAAATCTCCAAAAATTATTGTTTTTGAATTAACATAAGATTATTGTTTTTACATTCCCACTTTCTTACGGGTTATATTGGAAATTATGCATGAAATAATGATTTAGATAATGACTTTTGAGTTGAATATTTTTATGTTTGTAGTTGTTTTTCCCAATACTTCAGAACAAGCATTGGTGATATTGCTATACTTTGATTGAAGTAGTGGAGGTTATGATATTTGACTCTGACCATAGGGAGGATGGTGATTAAAAGAACCTATATATAACACTAATGATTTGTGACATATTGTTTGAATTGTATGTCACAATCCTATTATATTATTGCATAACATGACAAAATATTGATTTGGGGCAATAGGCAAAGTTCTTATGGTAAGTGTTTGTGTACTTAGGTTTGGAATTTGATGATATGATTTTGTGGTCTACATATTTTATTAGTTATGCAAAAGAAATTTTCATTGTAAAAAAAGTAACAAAATAATTATATTTATATCTTTTTTAATGCAAAATTGTTTTTTTCTTTATTATACACTAGTATTGGGTTGAATTATAGTAATTAACTAACATTTTGATTATATATGTTTATTGATTAAAAAAGTGACAACTTTGGGATTTACCTATGTTATACCTTGGAATTTTTGTCTAGGGACTGACCTCTTAGATCATTTATTATAGTATATTCATGTTTATATATTATAACACCCAAGAATATATAATATATTGTTACTGATGCATATGACCTATAGTGAAAGGATTCGGCCAATATTTAGAAGCATCTATGCAATTATGTGACATTAAGTGATTACAAATCTTTGCACCCCTAAAACAAAAATTCATATATCATCAATACTACTTTAACATGATTAGTTAAGGATAACACTATTTCTACCCATTTAGACACATAATATACTACAACAAGAATGTACTTATTGCCACATTATGATCAAAAAAGGGCCATAAAGTCTTTTCTTAAAAAAAATCTTAACCTCTAAGATGTTGTTAAGAGGCATCTCGTTCCTCTTTAAAATATTCATAATTCTTTGACATTGATCAAAAGTGATAACATACCTATAAATATCCTTGAAGATATTAGGCCAACAAAAGTCTTCTATAACATTCTCAATAAAATTAGATAAAATTTCCTTTGTATAACGTTAAAAAGTAGTAGGGCATTATGAAGACATAAGGAAATTGTACTATAGGAAAAAGTACTAAAAGAACATGAAGAAAAGGTTATATCTTGGTTATTAAGATGAATAAGAATTTGAAAGAAACTAAAATAATCATCCACATAACAAAAATAAAATTTCTTTGCTAACCTTTTAAACATCTGATCAATTAATGGAAAGAGAAAATGATCTTTTTTTATCTTAGTGGACTTTCTATAGTTAACGTGCTCCAACCTGTGAATGTTCTAGTGGGATTAATTCATTATTCTTATTCTCTATAACAGTCATTCCTCCTTTTTCAGGAACCACTTCAACCGCACTAACCTATTCACTATTAGACATATACTGGACTATTCTAGCATTAAATTGTTTGAGCATCTTTTCTTAAAAAATTTCTTTCGTATTGGAATTAAACCTTACTTAGTTATTAACAAAGGACTTATAATCATATTCTAGTAGTATTCTATGCATGCAAATGGATGGGTTAATGCCTTTAATATCGTCAATAGTATACCCTATGACACCTTAATGCAATCTAAGACCTTCCAACAATTTTTTAGTTTCTAGTTCACTTAGGCTTGCATTTACAATCGTTTGATACATGGAATTGGGTCCAAGAAATTCATACCTAAGAGTGGAAGGAAGCAGTTTAAGTCATACTTGTGGACTTTTTCATCACTCTCATCACTTAGAGAGCCATCATTCACAAAACATTCTTCAAATGGATCAGTTAAGTTATTCTTAGCCAACTCCTTCTTATGCTTCTGTCATGACCGTGGCAGATAAGCCACAATCGTGGGCCGCTGTTTTGGTCCAAGTCTCTCTAAAACTTCGTTGTTCTTCGCTGTTAACCCTGAAACACTAACAAACACATCAAGGTACCTTAAAGAAATAATAATTAAGCTCAAATGCTTTACTAACCTATAAAAACACTTAAACACAAATAATTCACAAACTAACACAATTCTACCAAAAATACATACTAAACAATCAAATAAACAGATAAACACATATCAAATTATGCCCTAAAACACGATGCATTTCACACTTTTCAACATCCCCACACTTAAACGTTTTCTTGTCCTTAAGCAAATAAAACAACAGACACATACTAATTCACACAGCACACAATGCAGTAATGAGACAATGGCTTCAACTTCTTAAAATAAATTTAATTTAAAAAACAATCATTCAAGTCACTTCAAATCATTAACATGCAAAATCCGTGTCTTGAGGCTCTGAATGAAAAATACATATTAATCCAGACTCAAGTGTTAAATTGTTTACCCTTGTCAATTGGACAAACTCATTAATAATTATTTGGTCGTTCAACTCTATAACAAATCCTAAGCACATTTTCATGAAAAGTCAAACTATTACAAGTTCGGTAGGTTTTATTCAAAAACATATTTTTATTTTTATTAACTTTTTATGAACATGGACTTAGTCTTTTTATGCGAAGGCAAATATTGGTAATGAATGTTGATCTGATTACTCAACTAAATCATGTTTTTTATTAAGTTGTTTGGTTGGAATGTCATTCTAGCCTCTTTACGCGAAGCCACACATTTGTGATGCATGTCGGTCTAGTTACTCAGCTATATCACGTTCTCAACTGGCTACTAGCTCTATTCATAACCCAAAGGCCAACAGAATAGTTACTTATTTTAAAAATAACCAACTTTTTTTATTGCCTACCTTATTGCTTTTAGCTACTCATTTTCATGAAAAAAAACTAGCAAAGCTGCTTAGGTTAAAAGGCCTCAAATTATGAGTGAATGTGATAATTTAGAGGGCTACACTTAAACACTAAATCCTAATTAAGATGCATATTTAATCGAAAAACCCCAATTTAATAATTATGCCAATTAATAATTCTCTACAACCTAGTAGACCATGTTCAAAATTAAATTAATTTCAATTCATCTAAGCCATTGACACATTCACACGATTCATAGAATGCAACCTAACAACTATAATATGCAAAATTCACATTCAAATAAACACACAACCCTCCCCATACTTGAATAACACATTGTGCTCAATGTGAGAAGGTGATAACAAACACACATAAAGAAATATAACAAAACAAATAAAGACTAAATTTTAAAACAAAGAAAGGGTTTAGAACAAGGTTTATGGTGATGGAGGTGGTGATGTGGTTGGAGGTGGTAGTTAAACGCCTTAAGCCTCAAAGCTTTGAATACGACGTATGTCCCAGCTCTAGTGTTGTTGGGTTTGGGCCATCTTCTTCATTCTTCTGGAGTTCTCCGCAAGTGTATCCGTAATTACCTTCGTGTTTGCGGAGATTATGTCCAGTACCTTCTCCCAACCCTATATTTCTGCATCTTTTACCTCTTCGAACTCCTCACTTGTTGAATCCCCTTCTTATTATTGTTGGGCGTTTAAACTTGCTTGACCAGTCTTGCCCTTGACATGTGTCTTTGCACTAACATCCTAAAGTTCCATATTATGGGACTTTAGGATTTCAGCCCGCCATAAATGTTGGTGGTTCATGAACTCAGGATGGTAGACTATAAGTCCATTTCACTCAACTCCATAGTAGTTAGCTATGTTCGAAACCAAGTAACCCATTCCTAAATTATTGCTCCTCTTCTTTTGAGTAGAAATAAGTGCATTAAAAATGTGAGTGGTTGTGCAAACTAGGATGCTATGATCCATGCACCATAACATAAATAGTTCCTTCGTTGATCACTTGTTGGTTTCCATTTTGTTAAAAATGACTTAGCACATGAATTTGTGCATCAATAAGTGTTCGTGACTCCTAATAATATTTTTATGTGCCTTCTTAGTGTTGAAATGCTCTAATCCAGTTAATTATATCCAATAGGGACTGACACGGAAATCGTCATGCTAATCCACTGTGGAAGACTCAGGGAAACCAAAAATTTCATACATTGTGTCAGAATCAAGCCCATAGGCTTGTCCCCGCAATTTAAACCATAGTTCCCTAGGTTTATTGGATTCATATTAAAGAGAAGTAAAAAATTATAAGGTCAGTTCTTCGTAAACTAGGAATTGAATTTGAATGAATTGACCCTATTGAATTTTCTCACCTAAGCTCTCGACCTTGTCTCATAGTTCTAATCCATCTAAAGTTTCAAAGTGAAAATATTTTGGAACTATAATTTGTTTACTACGAAGGGAATGGAAATGAATATCGTCCTTATATGAGAATATCGAGAAAGGTGTTCCATAATTAGCTGCTCTGTTCCTCTTCCCTCGTCCCTAGACTTGTGTTTGCCCCGCTGATTGATCACGCTTTATTGTTTGCTTGATATGTGGCATATTGGCTTGTGAGTCGGTGGAAGTCGAAAGAAATTTGGAGGTTTGAAATTTTGTAGAGAGAAGTGAGAGTGATTGGAGAGAAAAAGTTTAGATAAATTAAGTGAAAATGAAAGTGATTGAAAAAAATGAAGTTAAAAATGTATTTATAGGTGATTGGATGTTAAAATGGTAAATGTTTTAAGTAAAATGCACGTGTCTGTCATTTTTACCTTGCCGCAGGCCACGATCCTATGTTTGCAGGCCACAATTGTGGCCTACAATTTTTCACCAATTTTAATTTTTCTTTTTTCTTTTGTCCTTCTCCACTTTCCGAAATCCCTTTTTAACTCCTTGTGGCTCTTTTAGTTCTATTTAGTTACTTCATCGATCATAGAATTCACGTCGACGTCCTATGCCTTCCGATTTTATTTGAAAATGAAATAACCTAACTATGGAATTCAAACTTTCTGAAGACAATTTAAGGAAATTAAAATTCCATGGGTTGCTTCCCATGCAGTTCTTCTTTTAAAATCAGTAGCTCGACACTTTTCTTTTGCTTATGGTGGTTCAAATGAGTAGTGCAATTGCGCTGCAGTCATTAATCTAACAATTTGCACATGAGCTACTATGCCCTTGATTCCACCTTCCTTGGGGCTCTCCTTCTTTCGCCTTCTTTTACGCGATCGCTTCTTTCTGAAGGCAGTCCCAGGATTCACAATATCTTCCCATTGCACTCGAGGTTTGAGTTCCTTGCCATTAGTTGGAGGTAAAGGAGGATTTTGTCTTTCTTTGACACTTTGAAGGTTACTTGCTGCTTACTTACCATCAGAGTTAGTTCCCCCTATCAACATCAATGATTGAGAGAGCAGTGGCCAAAAATGGTCTTAAGGACCATAGGTGTCGGACCCCGCTCCCGGAGCCCGACTGTCCCGGGAGGTGAGCCTGGCTGACGCCCATTCCCGAGACACTTGCCT
>JANKOD010000004.1:19176604-19188265 GCA_026284645.1 Erythroxylum acuminatum | reverse complement strand
GGATTGTTGTAGTCATTTGCTTTGAATTACAAAGACTTATTATGTACACTATAATGTTTTTATTATCAATCAAGATAATTTTAACTTTATATCATCAATCAGCTTTCTGTTTAAACAAATTAAATATATAAACAAATCAAAATATTATACATAGATAATTCATAACTATTGAAATTATGCATTAATAATAAGATCATGAAATAAAATTTAATGTAGGGATTTTTAAAAAAATTCATTTACTTTACCGACGGAACATAAATGTATGTCAGTAAAATCCAATATATTTACCGACAAACAACATAAACCGTTGGTAAAATCCAATATATTTACGAACGGTAACTCATCGTTCCGTCGGTAATATTGCAAACCGTCAGAATTTTTTGAAATACGGTTTACCGACAGTCCATCACAACCATCGGAATATCACCGATGGCATAACCAGTCGAAATACTTTTATCCGTAGGTAAATTTACCAATGGTTTACTACAAATTCATTGGTAAATTTACGGACAGTCAAACACAATCGTTGGTACATTTAACGACGGTGACATAATAAATCCGTCGGTAAATTTACCTACAGTCGTTTTAACGATGCCTTTGTCGGTCAATTATTTCCGTCTTTAATTAATATTACCGATGGAATACAAATATTTTCTGTTAGTAATCTCCGTCACTAAATGTCATTTTTCTTGTAATGACATTTTATCTATCTATGACTTATTGGGTCAGTAGGTCAATACACTTACTACCTTCCTGTCTAGAGATCTAAAATTATAATTAGAATAAGAGTAATAGGAGAGATTTGAGTTCTTTATTTTAAAGTTTCATTAACACCTAAAAATAGAAGGTGATGATGACAAAGGACATATTTAAATAAAGAGGATAATTCACTTTGGAATTTTTTAAATAAATTAATACAAAAGAATTACTCATTTACATATTAGAATGTAAAATTAAAAAACATGTCCTTATCAATTTTATATCTATGAAAAATATGTTGACGTAATAACTGATGGATACCAATAAATACCATTTACTGGTTACATAGTCGATCTCTATGTAATGTTTTACATACGATTAACATTCCAAACTATTTCCTTATTCTTACGCAAACATAAACGTAAGTGTATTTATCACACCTCCATTAGTTTAAGGTCTTAAAAACCATATACATACTATTCAAATAAATATAATTCTTTATCAAACTTTATGGTTTAGTTTTTACTAAAATTAAATTTTATTGAAACTTCCAAACTCTTTCTTACACATCTCCTCTCTTTGATGTCTGATTTTACCAAAGGTTTTACTTCTAACTTTCTTTCACCTTTTCAATAGTAATTTTTTTTTTCATATATGTAGCAATCACTATAAGAAATATGTCTATTGGCTAGTTTTTTTTCATAAACTTTAGAATTTGTCGCTAAAATGTAAGTATATCGTTACAAATTTTCTAAATCATAACCTAATGAAGTAGTATTCCAGAAAAAATATATTGTGGACTTTCTTAAAGACTATTAGCTACATTTATTTTAACTACAAATTATTTTTCATAGCCAAATAATTTCAACGAATAGGTTACGTTATATTTTGCAGCCAAAGATTATTAGTTACATTTGTTTTAAGTACGAATTACTTTTTGCAGCCAAAATATTTTTTTGCGAATGGGCTATATTTTTTTATAACAAAAAATTAATGTTTTCAAAAATCAAACTATTTTAATTGGTTTAGCAATGAAAATTTTGAATCAGACAACTTTTCAAATTAAGTGGCTCAGTACTACGAATTAATCATAAAGTTGTAAAAAGTTTTTGAGAACATTTTTACAAGCTCATAATTAAAAGACTTTACTTATGAAATTAGAAAAATGTAGTTAAAAGATTATACTTACAAAATTACAAAAATGTAGCCAAATATGTACAACTATGATAGCAAAATATACAGCTAAAAGATATTAGTTATATTTTGGGAAAAGTAGCCAGAAAAGAGTGTCTACAATTTTGAGAAACGTCGTCTGAAGTTTTTTCGTAACAACAGAAAATTGGCGATATTTTTTACGACAAATTGAAAATGTAACAAATAATAATGCCCATGACATAATAATGCGTGATGTTTTTAACAAATTGATTATACTTTTAATTGTTGCCTGTAGCCTAATTTATTGTAGTGATCAGTAGTTCTAGACCGAAAACATCCAGAATAGCTTTCGCTTTAGTTTGATGTTACTGAGTTAATCTTCTCTCTTTAATGAAAAAAATCCTTTATTTCTCATTGTGCCTTTCATATCTTTTTTAAACAAGGTAATTTCGAAGTTTGGCTTATAACAACATCATTGAGTGCTTTTGTAACGTAGACTGATTCGAAGCTTGTTCCAGAAATTTTGTGCAAACCCTCTTCTTCCGTGCCGACACCTAATAAACTGTCTTGAGATCTTGCAAAAGATAGAAGTTAGAACAAATAACGAAATAAGTTTCTGGTTCTGTATTAATTTGCTAACAAGTAGCAAAGTTGAACTTAAAGATTGGTATTAACAAACCATTATGGAGCTCAAAATTTGGAGAAAGATGTAAATTTCCTGACTTATCTACTCTTGTCAAAGATCCATGAGGCATCACCTCACTTCCCTTCAACATTCTCAGCATCTCTTCCAACTTATTATTGAGCTCTTCATACTTTGTTTCTCCCCAGTTGTGTATCTTCAGTAGTGACTATTGTAGCACCAAGCCTTTGCTGGTTCTGGCTTTTATTTTTACTTCTTTTTTTTTTCCACCTATCTGAGTATTTTATAAACTTGAAGCAGCTCAACTCAAATTTGTTATACTAAATTTCTAGCATAGGCAATTTTCCATTTACAAACACTAGCTTGCACTTTGCACCAAGAGCTATCCTCATGGCCCTACTTCAAGACCTATAATTGTTCCCTATTAAAGAAGCTGTAACTAGAACCATATCAGAATGGTCCGAGCTTAGCAATAGAAGTAAAATCTCCATCTGCTCCCTTGTTCAACTCCTTCTGACTTGTTGGGCTCTCCTACAAATTCTATGCTCTGATATCATCATGAACAAGACCACCAAACGCAGCACAAGTTTATAGAAGCTTCTCCATTGATGTACAGAAAAGCTTTTTTTTTAATCTTATGTATAATTACTGGAAAAAAAGAACTGGCTCAAAAAAATTACATATACCGAACAAGTCAACTAATAACAGCTGACTTAAGCTAAGCTGAGTTAACTATGTTTAGCTGAACTAGCCTGCTAAGAAGATTAGTTGCAAGTCAGTCTAATATGATGCTTTTCCCCGTCCCAGGGATAATTGTGATTACAGCGTCAAGGCTTGAAGAACGTGAACTTGTGTTAGGAATTTTGACTTCATTATGTAACATGAACAATGGAAGAGTTAGATGATTTTGATGAAGGTAAGGCTTATCTTTGCATTTAATTAACCATGTGATGATGAGGAAGAATTAAAGATATACATCAGTCCCATCGTCATTTTTGATTGCCAAATGAGCTTTGAGCCGAGGCAAAAGAACACAAAGAAGAAACTTTTTCAATTATTACAAGTGCATCATTATCATTATCAACAGGGTCATAAAAGAATGCAATATACTAGAGTTTCATGTCTCTTCCTTTCCAGACATATCCCAGAATCAGAAAAGGGATGATCATAACGTCGATGTCTTTTATATATTATATATCTCACAATCATAAAAATATAATAACAGTTTTGATTAAGATATTGCTTTTTTAGCCTCAAGTTTAGGCAACCTGCCAACTAATACGTAAATTGCTTGCTTAGCTTAGGACATGGTGTCATAATTACTGGTTTCTTTTGAATTTTCTCTTGTCAGGGCTGCCTATCTTCTAATTTACAACCAGGCAGCAGCATCACTGTTCACTGACACGGCATTGTCAAAACAAATTCCTTTGGAAGTAATCATTTAGGAGGACGTGGGCAGACATAATTTCTGTGATATAGCCTGTTATAATGAGCAATACATTGCAAGGAATCATTGTGGTATGTGAGGCTAAGCTAATAATTCCCAATAAGACATAGTATTTAATGCTGTCATCATTATATGTTTCGATGCCCACTATCGCTTGTTCTTCACCCATACTACATATTATGTCCTATGTTAGTGATTTACATGCAAATTTTAAGGAAACTGAAAACCATGTTCAAGTTGTAACATTCTTATTTAAAACTTGTTCCCTCGACAAATACAAATTTTAATCGAGTTATACAAATTCTATAAAATCCTGACTTTTGCTCAATCTTCTTGCAATATTCAACATAATACCCTTGTTAATGTAATTTAAATAAATATGAAAATAAAAAGACATCTTAAATATCTTTTTTTGATTATTTTAATTTTTAAAATGAGCTTTTATTTTTTGTTTTTTAATTTTTCATTAAAATTTAATTCTTTCTCCTACGCTTTTAATTCCCATCTTATTTTTACCGTAACTTTAACCCAAAAACAACTTCTTGTTTTAGCTTAAGTTTAATTTTATGAATTATAACTAAAATTTGGCTCTTATATTATCCATAAAACCAACAACATTAAATAATAATCTTTAAAGTTAGATTTATATTCTTTGAATTTAATTTCCTAAGAATCATTAATTTAGTGAAAATCAGCAATAAACCCTAAATTAGATTTACACTTTTAAAATTTTAATTCTTTTAGATGTGAACAACAATTATCCACAATAATATTCAAGGAATTCAAATTAGTTATTATAAAAGTCAATAACATTATAATATTATTATTGCCTAGATTTTAATTGAGATACGAATATTTAGATGCACTCACTATTTTACTCGGAGCATATGTTTTAGTAAAAACTTTATTACTAAATATATGTTACTGATACCTTTAAGACTTAAATCATCTTTAAAGTAATTAAAGGCTTCTATTTGGGGTTAGTATTATTCGTTATTAAATTTTTTTTTCTAGTTTCTATCTCGTATAAATCTTTTTTTACATTTGTTAATTTGCATTTACTAACTATTCTCCTATATTTTGTAAAGTTCTAGAAATTTTGGATGATTTTGAATTGGCAAACAATTAATTTGAAATTTCACTTTATCAAATTAATTATCAATTTCACCGCAATCCTCGTCCCTAATTAGTGAAATCTATAGAGGCTTTAAACGCTCGATGGTGAGAGGCGTGGATCGTAATCTACCAAATCCTTGAGATCATAGGTTCAAGCGTTACCGAAAATGTGCTTACGTATCAAAGAGGACAATACTTTCAGAGTGGATCGCAATCCACACCAAAATTAAGAAGTATAATAAAAAGCTGGCTGAAATTTAAGATAACTTTATTTCAGAATAGACAAGTATGCATAACACAAATTTTGTATTTAGGTATGTATGTATATGCATGTTAAACAAAATTCAGTTGTAGATGCTGAGTTGCATAAAAAGAAACAACACATCAAAGACATAACCCCACAGAGTATTCGACTGACAAAGGCAGTAGTAGGTCTCGAGAAGTCACCAAGAAAATTGACTTCCTGTCTTCACTAATTTTCGTTCTCTCTTTTCTAAATTTTGCAGCAACCTCACATACTACGTCTAGCTAGGACCAGTGCCATCGTACGTTTACCTTTCGCCCGCTTTTCGGTTGGTTGAGATCATCATTTCTACTACCCTATTCTTATTTTATTTTACAAATATTAAATAAATAAATAATAGAGACATAGATGTTGTGTTCCATCTTCAGTCAACTTCTCTCTGGCTCAAATATTGGACAGTTTTTCCGGCAGCTATAATTTCCATATATAGATAATAGAGTGGATAGTACATACAACATAACTACTACTACCAAATAAAAAACAAACTTTGCTTTGCTTTACACCAGAGAGATTAGACTTTTACTTAGACTTGCTCTCTTAACTTCGAGTCCCCTGGTCTTGTCTTTCTGTAATTAATTAGCACCATGGCATGGATCACTCTGCGAGGTTCGAGATGGGGAAGAGACTATGGTCCAAAGTTGAGTAGTGCGAGAAACAATTTCTTAAGCCGTGACTTATCATTAATGTCGGGTATTGTTACCGTATGAATTTAATACTTAATTAATTAATGGCATAATTAAGAGGTACTACTATATATCATGAGTAATAAAGATGCAACAATTATTATCGTGAGTTTTGAGGGGATGGGTCATGGGTGAGAGGTGCATATAATGTTTATACGTACCATAAATGGTTTGTGTTTTATTTTTAATATATCAAAATAAACCTACAAGTACCGGTAGCGCCGCTGCAAATTTATGTTTTACGAGTTTATCTGGCTTGAGCTTGAAATGTTTGACAAAAAAAAATTCAGCAAGTCTTATTCATTCATAAAAAGATAAAAAGCATGGCTTCTAAAACAATATCAAAAACTTGAATGTTAGAAATTAACGTTTGAGGAACTCGCACAATTAGCATATTTTTTAACAAATATTATTTTAAAAAATGAGTATACTAGAATTATAGCAATGCTGATAGGAAGTAGACAAATTAGAAGCTAAATGTCAAGAATCTTACATCGGACAACTACAAGGGCATTTGTTAGAAAGGCCTAACTTACCCCTAAAAGCTAGCTTAAGAGGAGGAGGTTTGCACGCTATTATAAATTCTTGAATGTCCTCATAGTTGTCCGATATGGGATTCCTGACATATCCCCTTAGTCCAGAATAAGATTAGACATCTGATGGACATATTGGACAAAGGGACATAACCGAACACCGATCCAAACCATCAAGATAAACTGTCTCTGATACTATGTTAGAAAAGCCTAACTCACTTCCAAAAGTTAGCTCAAGAAGGGGAAGTTTACACACTATTATAAATTCTTGAATGTTGTCAGTTAGGCTTATCTAACATAGTATCAGAACCAGTTTGTCTCGATAGTTTAGGGCGATGTCTGGTTATGTCCATTTATCTAATATGTCCATCAGATATTTAATTATGTTCTGGACTGAGGGGGTGTGTGTCAGGAATCTCATATCTGACAATTATAAGAGTATTCAAGAATTTATAATATGTACAAATATTCTCCTCTTGAGTTAACTTTTAGAGGTGAGGTAGGTCTTTTTAACATTAAATTCATGTGTGCACCTCCTGCATGTTGCTATAATAAACATAACTGGTGTGAAAGGCGAACGAACTAGATCTAGGTTTGAATATATAGATATAGATGCCTTGGGTTGGAGTTGCTTTATAGGATGTGAAATGTGCCCATGCATGCCTGGCAAAAAGATGGATGGACCGAAACAAAAATATTAGACAATCAAGTCACAATAATTTCGAGCTTTGGAAGATGGATCCAAAAGAGCCCCACCAAGAACGTGGGTAGAGAACCTAGAGTATTTCATTCAAAAGTAAGAAACATGAAGAAGAGGATAGTAATAAAGATGCCATGCATCTACAAATGATTGCAGCTATGAGAATTGTCTCCTTTGGACGCTGCGCTGTGTCCCCATCCCATTTGGTCCCCCCCTCCGTCTCCTCCTCCGTGCACAGGACAAGCACAACTCATTATATATACCATTAATTGTATGTAGGTTATCTCAAAATCTCTCCCATAATCTCCACCCTCGCTCTGTCTATCCTAGTAGTCTACAACTCCTAGCTCTTCATCATGGTCATGATTGGTCTCTTCTTCTGCTTCTTCCAATACATTTCATTATTACTTTTACGGTCATCTCACGTCATTTGTCTGACTATCCTCTCATCATTACTCCACTCACGCCTTTCCTCACGTGACTTCCCCCATCCCCTGCTACCTACCCCAACAGATTTTCTGTTCCATTTATGCCGTTTGCCTTTTAATAAATAAGAGGGAGAAAAAAAAACGAATGGATGAAAATTAATACTGCACGGTAGAAACAGAATAAATGTTGCCTCTACTAATTTAAGTAAGCGTCGTTTTAAAATAAATTTAGTTATTTAAAATAAGTGTTATTTGTGACTTTTTATGTATATTTATGATTTTATTTCTAAAATTACTCTTTAATTTCTCTCATATATTAATTACACATATTATATTTTTAAGACACTTTAACATACAATTAATAAGGATATATCAGACATTTCATTAATTTTCTTAATAAATATTGGTTTCTCTAAAATAATACTTATTTTGAATATAAGGAAATACAAAACATCTGTTCCGTTACATAATTTCTCAGGAAAAGAAATCCCAGGCATATAATTTTCTTCACAGTTTACATTATATTTAGGTTTATTGTGTAATTATTCACAGTTGAGTATACTCTTGAACGCAGAATTTCCATTTTCTCACCCCAAAAAAAAAAAGATGTGCCACGAAAAGACACTTTTTTTACATTAATTTCAAAGTTGGCCCGCTAAAATACGCATGATCGATATCCTACGTAGGGTTTCATTAACGACAAAACGAGAAGCACAGACACTGCGTACATTTTATCGCTCATTTCCCTAATACTGATGTCAACATCTGGAATAACTAACGCAAGTCCAGACACTAGAACGCAATTATTTTTTAGTTTTTGTTGATTCTCTGATTGCATATCACATGATCGGTTGGTGTAGATTGCAATTCTATATAATACAAGACGTACGGCAGTTTAGGAAATTTCAGTCGGAAAACATTTACAGAAATTGAAGGATATCATATGACCGAAACAATGCATCTGCGCAAATTTTAATTTAAATTACTTAAAGAATGAGGGAATTAATTGGACAATTTTAATGATGCATGCGAAGCGATAATCGCTGCTTGATAAAAGTTGCATGCTCTTCGTGAGAAAATGACAATTAACTGGACCAGCTAAAAAGTAAAGGTATAGCTTTGAATAATATTGTTTGAACAATTAAGAAAGATGAAACCATGATGGTCCCATCCCCAAGATTAAGGAGACTTTTAAGGGAAATCTAGTCTAGGGTGAACAAAGGATATATGGCTTGCCAATATTTGATCGGCAAGAATTGCGTTGCTGATCTTGAGACAAAGGACACGACTCTTGAAAGATAGTCGTCAGAACTCAGAAGACAGGCTAATGTAATCATACTATTAGTAAGAAATGAATGAGAGGATGCAAAATACTGAAAGCAAGAAAATAAGATGCTTGATTGTTGAACGTTTGGACAATGGGGGATTGGTTTCTTTATTTTCTCTGTAATTTCCCAATACATGATTGAGAAAGGTGTTATCATTTCGCCCTATATTAACTTCAAATTGGAGATGATGTGACTTATGACGAAGCTCATTATAAGACAGGTCATTTGAAATGTAATTCCACGTTCACATTATGGAATTGATGACAGAATAAAAATCCATCTAAGAAAAATTCAAAATTAGTACATTATATGGGAAATTTCAATAAAGGTATTTTTTTACGTCCATACAAGGACCTATCTACATTAAAGGTTTCGCAACATGTCATTTCAGAACCTTGAACAGATTGAAATGCAAACTGCGAGAGCATATGAAACATGGCAAAGAAGTTTATATTTTTGAACGTCTGAACTAACTAAATGAAGCCTTTTCTTTTTCAATTAAAATGTGGTGTTAGACCCTGAATCACTGTCAATTTGGAAGACAACTAAAATAGATGACGCATTTGCATATGCAATACGTGAAGACTTTTGAAGATTGGAATTGGATACATGCTTTACGTGCAAGTGTCAAAGTGTACAAGTCTAACTTAACAGTCATCTAGACTTGCTTATTAGATGTTGAACAATTAATATTTTAATGATTCCAAGACTTTTTACACCTACATGCACTTTTCAGTTTCATATGATTCAAATGAATCAATCAATTTGACATTGACTGGCTTTGGTTGAAAATTGATACTTTAGTTATAGTTGATGATCATGTTTACATCGTGAAAACAAGCAATTATGAACAAGAATTTAAAACAGAAGGAGTCCTCATCAAACCATCATCTTTTAGATTAATGTATGGGATATATATAGAGGAATAAGTCCAGTACGATATTTATTTTTATATTCTAAAATTATTAAATCGCGATGAAATAGAAACTAACGTCTCAGTTTTATGATAAATATAAAATTAGGTTAGCTTTTATATATACAATCTGTACTTTAATGGTAAAACATAGATACAAAATTAAATATATAATTATAATTCTTAACAAATCTACTACGCGAGTCTTTCATGAATTTTAATAAGTTGAGCTCGCTCTCATTCAATTCTAGTTTCTTTATTAAAAGATATTAGAGTCAGGTTTGAAAGTCCATTATTCATGTATTAAGATAAATTTAAAGATAAACTAAAAATTATTCAATTATTTCACATTTCTAAAAAACTGAAAATTTGAAAAAAAATTCAAGAATTTTAAATATAAAAATAATTTTTTAAAATTATACAAAAGATTTATATCTTTTATCTTAAATTTAAAAATTAGAAAGTTTATATAAAATAGTAATATCATCGTGTTCCTGTAATTTACCCGAAAAATAATATCTATATTTTAGCGTGCAAAAAGTTAAACAAGTTTTAAGTTAATTTTGAAATTTTAATAGAATTACATTTTAGGAAATTGTGAAAAGTTATGCGGAATTAAGCTAAAATGGCTTCGTAGAAACATACGGTAGAAAGAAGAATGGCATAAATAAAAGGATCAAACAAGAACAAAAATCGTGGCTCGATAAAACCTATGTCGTATCATTGAGAAAATTATGAAATGATGGGACGGAAATGCATTGATAACATACAGTTATTTTAGGTTATAGACTAACTTCTTATTTTGTGAATAAGAAGAATACATGTGTACTTCATTATGATAATATTAATTAATAATGCCTCCATTGTTATTTCCAATTTGGCGACATTCTTGAGCGATCATTGTCTCCGATCTCTTCTTCTCCATATCTCCTTTCCACTGGTATTGTATGATTGGTACATATATATGCACTGTATTGATAAGGATAAGTATAGGCCAACAATCGATACTGCTCAAGTTGCTTGGGATAATATTATGCAAGCATTCAATGTTGGATCTCTTCATCAAATCCAAACTCTTAAAAGTAATCTCTATAAAATTGAACAACATAATATTGAAAGTGTTGCTCAAATTTTCGAATGTGTCAAAAACTATTATGACAATATTATTTCTCTCAATGTCACTGAGTATGGATGATCAGGTTCAGTTTATTTTGCGGGAGTTTCACTTAACCTTTCAACCCTTTATTCAAGCTATTAATGCTCAATTGAGTCTCATCTCTTACGGTGAACTTTTTGGTCTTGACTTAGTTGAGAGGCAGCAACTGCAAAAGGAGAATCATCTTCCAACGTCTTTTATTATAGTTCATTATTCAACTCGTCAGTCATCTCATGGATGAGGACGAGGAAGGCTTGAAGGAAATTCTGTTAGTCGATTTTCTACTTTTGTGACCTATTTCAATTGTAACAATCAAGGATAATTCCCCCACACCGAACCTTTGCTCGCCCTCGAGCAACATATCAAACCATCAAACTCAATCAATTCATCCTTTAGAAATCAAGTACACACAATCCATCAACTTAGGCTAGCAAGATCCAATTTGCAACACACATCATAATTGCTTTTCACTAATGCAGATAAACAAAGTCAAAATTAAGCATCTTTGTTCAAAAGCAACCATGAAATTAAAGTGAATTCTTCTCACGGATTTCGC
>JANKOD010000004.1:19146247-19176504 GCA_026284645.1 Erythroxylum acuminatum | reverse complement strand
GGTCATCTCATGGACGAGGATGAGGAAGGCTTGAAGGAAATTCTGTTAGTCGATTTTCTACTTCTGTGACCTATTTCAATTGTAACAGTCAAGGATATTTCGCTAATATGTCCTTCTCCTAAACTCTGAAGTGACTCTTCCTCTGCCCGTCGTTCTTCCACACTATTTTCTCCAGCCTCGAATCTTATCTTCAATCAACCCTCTCCTCCTCAACAATAGTCGATTGTGGATTCTGGTGTAACCCATCATATGATGGCTGACTTGGAGAACTTTGTCATTTATGATGAATTCAATTTTCCTGATCAAGTTCAGCTTACCAATAGTAACCACCTTTCATTTTCTAATATTGGCTCATCACCTTTCTTTTTGAACAATAAGTTGTTTACATTCTTTGATATTCTCCATGTTTCATCTGCTACAACAAATTTATTATCAATTAGCCATTTTACTCAAACTAACAATGTTTCCATTGAATTCTTTCCTAATTGTTTTGTCATAAAGGATCTTTAGTCATAAAGGATTTTGCGTAAAGGATAACTTGAGAATGAACGTTACTCACTTCTTTTACATCTTTCGACTGTCCACAGGTGCATCACATTATTTTGATATTTGACATGCTCGTCTTGTCCATGCCTCGTCTTGAACAATCCAACTAACACTCGCATCAGATGGTCATTCTTGTTCTTCTTCCAAATTTATGCATTTATGTTCTACTTGTAGTTTAAGTACAATTCATGACTTCTCTTATTTCTGACAACAAAACCAATAGTGATCTTCGGGGTCTTGTGAGTTCTGAACTTTGGGGTCTTGTCTTTAACCAATCTATAAATGGTTTTTCCTACTATGCATTTATTGTTTGATCATTTTAGTAAGTACTCTTGGTTATTTTTTATTCGTTATAAATCTAAAGTCTTCAATTATTTTATTAAATTTCGTTTTGTTGTTAAAAAGTATTTTGGACTCCCTATAAAGCAATTTCCAAGTGATTAGGGTAGTAAATACCAAGCCTTTACTAAATACCTTAGTGAAAATGATATCTATCATCGAAGTAATTGCCCAAAAACACCCGAACAAAATGGTTGCACAGAATGTAAACATCGTCACATAGTTGAACAAGGTTTGGCTCTCCTTATCATGCCTAAATGCCAATATCATTTTGGATTCATGCCTTTGAAATAGCTACTTACATTATAAACTGCCTATATACACCAGTCTTATACCAAAAAATACTATACTCCTTAGTTTGTCATCAACCTCCAAATTATAATAAATTGTGTGTATTTGGGTGTTTATGTTATCCTTAGTAATGTCCATATACTCCACATAAGTTATCTCCCAATCCTTCTCCTTGTATATTTCTTATTTATTTTAAAAAATTTAAGGGATACAAATGTTATGATCTTGTCACTCATGAAATTCATTATTCACGCCATATGTTGTTTGAAGAATAGGTGTCCCCATTTTCATTGTCAACCATCACCGACACTAATCCACCACTGCTACCATTTTCTTTTATAATAGACAACCCAATGTCATTAGTACATGAGTCTCCTTCTACTCATTAGCCACCAATGACAACCCCATTTATACACATTACCCATCCTTACACAAACACTTTCACTCCCTCCAAAAAGTCAATGCCCTTGTCGTCTTCCCTAACTCATCTCAGTCATTCATCAATAGATTGATCTCCTTATCAGCCCAGCTCCCCAATGCCTCTTAACTCACCTAACCTTGCCACTTCACCAGACATTGTCTTATCCTTTAAATCTGATGCCACACTAAACACAACCTACTTTCATCTCTCACTCAATTTCAATTAATATTCAAGTGGATTTGTTTGAATATAATTGGACAATATCACAGGCTCCATACTTACTACCCAAAGTCACTACACCCACACATTCAATGGTGACTAGAGCCAAAATTGGCAATTTGAATCCTAAAACCTTCTGAAGTTCATTAATTACCACTGAGCCATGCATGTATAGTAAACCATCATCTAATTCAATATGGCATCAAGGAATGGTCGATGAAATACTTGCCTTATCCATAAATGGAACTTGGTAATTAGTTACAAGACAACCTCATTATATTGTAATTAGTAACAAATGGGTATATTGTATTAAGCAAAAGAAAAATGGTAGTATGGATCATAACTAAGGGCTATCACCAACAACCAGGCCTCGATTGTTAAGACATTTACAGTCCAGTCATAAATCTAGCAGTGATCAAATTAATTCTCTCTTTGATAGTAACCAAAGGTTGGTAGATAGAACAACTCAACATCTTAAACACATGCCAATCCTAATTATCCCACATATGTGTGGAAATTATATAAGTCACTCTACAGTCTCAAACATGCTCCAAGATAGTAGTTTCGTTATCTCATTGATCAACTCCTTGCTATGGAATTTATAAGTTTCAAAACAGATGTTTCTTTGTATTTTAAAAAGGTTGATGATGATATGATTTTTTTGTCTTATTTATGTAGATGGTTTGATCATTATAGGAAGTAATCAATGCCAAGTTGTAGCTACCATATCTGCTTTTAAAGCCAATTTTGCTCTCAAACACTTGCGTCCTTTATACTACTTCTTAGGCATTGAAGTTAAACCCACAGCCCAAGGACTGCTACTAACCCAAGAAAAGTATATTGTAGAACTCCTACGTAAGCTAGTCTTTACTTCCACCTCCTCTTCTATGAAGTTAATAGGGCAAAAAGGCATGAATTTTTATGATCCTCACCTACTTCAGAGTATTATTGGCGAACCACAATATTTGGGTATCATAAGTCCAAACATTGCGTATGTAATTCACAAAGTAGCTTAGTTCATGCAAAATCTAAAGAAAGAACACTGAACAACCCTTAAGTGCATAGGAAGTCAAGAAAACAAAGAACATTTTCTCGCTATTCAATAGAAGCAGAGTATCCTGCCTTAGGTTTCTGCGTCACCTGAAATTGAATAGCTTCAATCTTTGCTAGTTGAAATTGGACTTCCACATCAAGACTCACCAATCTTATTGCATGACTACATTTTCACTACCTATCTCCCCACCAATTCGATCTTCCACAATTGCTCCAAGCACTTAGAAATTGACTTCGACCATATTTGTCTCAAAGTCATGAATGACAAGTTAAAAGTCTACTACCTATTTACAAATAGCTGATGTCTTCACTAAACCACTGTCCACCAACAAGTTTGCAGGATTTTGAGACAAGTTGCACATCAGAGATGCTCTGTTTGGAGGAGGGTGATACAGATAAGTATAGGCCAACAAAATCACTATAATAAATATGTTGTTATTATCTGTACATATCTATTATAACAAACTATTGCAGGTTGTTATCATCTCTGCACCTTATATATGCAACGCCTTTGTACTCCATTAATTATAAAGAAATAAATAGTCTCTTCATGTACAACTAATACATTTCGTTGGATCAAAAACCATAAGTTCATGAATAATCAATGATTTATGTCTTAAATTTTAAAATTGTATTAGTTTATATTATTGTCATAATTTCCTTTGTTGAATTTACTCCAATAATTCAAACTTGCTTACATATTATGTAATTTAACTTCCAATTTTCAATAATTCTTCCCTTGAATTGAATGTGATGATGTTTATATTATTATTTGTAAAAGGAATCATGTTAGCCTTACAATTCATTTTGTTAGTTCTTAAAAGATCAAGAAAAAAAAGAATCATTTTAAGATATATGAAATTTATCTACGAAAACTACATGAAAATTTAATATAAATATTTAGAGTAATTGATAAGAAAAAATGAAAAGGAATTTTTCCAATTTAATTTTATTATAACCTTTTAGTTATTAAAAAAATATCTTAAAAAATATCTTTTAGGTGAATATTAAATTAGTTAAAAAGAACATTTTTAGAAAATTTATATTAAATATTTTCCTCCTTTTAACAAGAAATTAAACTCTAATTTTTAAAATATTACCTCAAGAAAACAATTAAATTAGAGTAAATCTTTGTTTGGGATTTTTTTTCCATAAAACAGAAATTGTTGGTGTATCATTGAATCTTTGTGCCTTTTTTAAGAAAATGATCAAAATCCTCGAGCACCTTTATAGTTAGAATTGATAGTTACTCTTTTAATTGACATTTTCTGTAAAATCAGTTGAATATTGGAAGTTAGTATTAGCATTGTTCAATTTCTTTTTCTAAAACTGATAAAATCAACAAGTTTTTATAATGGATGAAAATCAAACTCTTTTCAATAAAAAATAATTTCTTTAGCAGTGCTTCAACTCAAAATTTTTTAAACAATGTACAAAAAATCATAAAAAGAAAAAATCAGGCTAACTCTTTATTTCTTATATTTATCAATTTGGTGAAAAAATAGAATGGTAAAGTTAGAGGTGAGAATAACTGCTATGAAACATAGAAGTGTTGTTATGCCTATTAACAATACTAAAAACATTAGTTGTAAATTTTGAACGAACAATTTAAATGATTGTTTAAAAAAATTGAACCAATTTAAATTGTTTACTTAATCTGCTTCTTTCTTCATTTTTTATTTAGTTATATATTTAAAATAATCACAAATACACACATATATGTATATATAGTATGATGTTAATTTACTTATATTTATGTTTTTTTTGAAAATGAAAAGATAAAAATTCATTAATAAAGAATAAAGGTACAGGTAAAGCTTAACACAGGGAGTACCCTTCAACATATGAGGATCTAAAGAAATTGTCTACTTAAGACAGGCTATAAGGCAAAATGTGTATAGAAAACATTTGTTGAAGTAGTTAGTCCTATGAAATAAGAAGGTGAGCTTGAGTAGTCAGGTGGTGTCTTCTAGCATTACAATCTTTTAAATCTTTGCCAATGTTTCCTAGATGAGGAGTGGGGTTGCCTTTTGCCTGGAATTGAATCTTTGAATGTTTGTTTCTTTCCATATGGTTTGCATTATCATGCAAACATCAACAATGTGGACGAACTTAGGGAGAGGACGTTGAGAAGTTAACCTGTGGACGACATTAGAAAGTATATCAGCTTCAGCATTTTGTATGTGGTGCAACTTGATTGATTCCCAGATTTGGTATGTTGTTTAACACCGAAAGAAAAGATGGTCCCTGGTTTCTTCTGTTATTAAACAAAACGGACAAGACATGTCAATGTTTAAAAATTTAAGACAATTTGTTGTATTAAGTCTATTATGAATGATCAGCCATAAGAGAAATGAGGTTTTAGGAGGGAGTCGCTTATGCCATATAACACGAGACCACTCCACCATCGATTTCTTCATTCATAGTATATCTCGCGTTAGTCTGTTTGAGAGATGGTGTGTAGGCTGAGCATGCTAGAAGAAGGTGTTTTGGGTAAATGGGTTGGGAGAATATTTGGGCGGCAAATGATGTAGAGATTCAGGGAAGTTCCAGGTCCTTTATACGATGAAGGAGTCTAAACTAGTATGAAGTGGGATATTGAGAGAACTCCTTTGTAAGTTTGTAGAATTTATAAGAGCACCGTGACTAGTCCATTTATCATACCAGAATGAGATCATTTTTTCATTGCCAACATGATAGAAAATATCCTCTTTGACCATCTAGGCTAAGTTTAACAATTGATTAAGGAAGTAAGAGTGGGAAGGTTTCTTACTTAATGCCCATATGTTACGACCCTTGAGAAAGTAAGAGTGGAGCCACCTGAACCAAATTGATTTTCTGGCTTCTAGAATCCACCAAAGCCTCTTCATAATAATTGTTTGGCTGATGACACCTTTGGAAAACAAAACGTGTGAGCTCCAGTAAATATAGAAAGAGTTTATAATTGATTTAATAAGCTGGAGTTTTCCTGCAAAGGATAAGAACTTGTTTCTCTAATTGCTAATTCAACACTGGATTTTCTCTATAAGTGGTATGCGTTCGAGGAAGGTAAGTCTCTTTGCGGAAATAGACAACCCCAGATATTATAGAGGTGGACACTTTTCCTGCATTCCCGTAGCTGAAGCAATGTTGGAGGATATAGTTAATGCTCTTTTGGATAGAGTAAATTGACTTTCGCTGAAATTTATCTTCAGTCCAGAAGCTGTTTTGAATTTAAGCAAAGCTTGCAAGTAGGTGTTAACTGACTCCATGTTTTCTCTACAAAAAAGAAGTAAGTCATCGGTAAAAGATAGGTTGGTTAACCTGATTTTCTTACATTTCGTGTGATATTTAAATCCAGTAGCTAAGTGCACTTCAAGCTGGATCATGGAATTAAGAACTTCTATGCATAAGATGACGAGGAAGGGTGAGAGTGAGCCTCCCAGCCTAAGCCCTTTTTTTTTGCTCTGAAGTATGATGAGGGGCTGCCATTAATCAAGATCGAGTAGCTGGCAATTGTCAAGCATTCCTTAATCCAATTGAAGTAGGTTTGAGGAAATTCGCAAGCCTCCATCACCTTCCAACTAAAATCCTAGCTTATACTATCAAACACCTTGTGGAAATCAACCTTGATATTGCAAATAGGGGTAGAGTGTGTTCTTGAGTAGCCTTTGAGGAGCTTCTGCACAATTAGAATATTATCACCTATTTGTCAATTGCTTATGAATGCTCCTTGATTGTCACTAATGAGTGGAGCTATAGCTGTCTTCATTCTTGTGGCAAGGATCTTTGAGATGATTTTATAAAGGAAGTTTGTACAGGCTTTGGGTCGGAAGTCATGGAAGTGGTTTGGAGAGGATGTTTTTGGTATAAGAAATAGGAAGGTTATGTTTATTTCCTTAAGCAGGACCCTTTGGAAAAAAAATTCTTTTACTACAACTTGACAGAGGTACCTATAATATCCTATGTTTTTTTAATAGAAGAGGCCATTCAATCCTTCAGGGCCAGAAGCTTTCGTGCCTCCTAATTTAAAAACCACTTCCTTTTTTTCCTTGTCATCCACTTGTTTGGAAAGCATGTTGCAGTCTATCGGGTTAATTTGTGCCAGATTGAGATTGTTGAGGTTTGTAGTTGGAGCAGAAGCAGAGGCTGGAGTTCCAAGTAGCTTGTTGAATTAAAACACAACTTCTTCTTTGATATCCTCCAAATTTTGAAGGATTAACCCCTCATAATTAGTGATAGATGAGATTTGATTTTTGTTCTTGCAAGCTAAGCGAAGTTAAAGAAAAATTTTGCACATTTGTCCCTGTCCTTGAGGCAATTTATACGAGATCTTTGTTAGAGCAAGGAGCCATAATGGCTAACTGAAAGCAAGTAATTCGAGAGATCTGATTTTTCTTTAAGTGAAGGATCTTATGGGGAGATAATAAGGAGTTGCTAGAGGTCAGTGAGTTCTCTTCTTGCTTTCGATAAAGTTTCTTTAATAGGGCTATATGAGGCGTGAAGAAGTTTAAGCTCTTAATTGATGGCTTTTAGTTTCTGCACACATATGGATTGCTTGGTTCCACTAAAAAAATAGAAGAATTCTAGTTTGCAAGCATTAATGAAACCTGATGTATGGATAAAGTATTTGTTAAAATGAAACGAATGGCGATATGTATCCTTCTAAAAAATGTTCATGATTTTAACAAGTGTATGGTCAGAGAAGAGGGGTCCTGAAAGATAGGATAACTATTAGGAAACTGAGCAAGCCACTAAGCATTAGTCAATGTTTGATCTAACTTCTTTTGAATAAACTAGTAGGAAGATTATTTATTTGACCAAGTAAATTTATGGGTAAGAGAGTTCAGATCTGTTACCCCGAGATTGTTTGCACAATGCTTGAAGTCATATGAGTAATTTTGAATATTACAAATTCCTCGAGCCTCAGATTGATATAATATAGAGTTGAAGTCTCCATAAATGAGCCAAGGCAAGGTGGAAGTTTTGTTACAGTCTAGGAGATTATTCCACATAGTAGTTCTTTGAAAACCAAAATTAATGGCATAAATAAGAAGATAATAAGATCGACATTCTCCTAAAGAAAAGTGAGTATAAGATGCATAAATTGATATGTAGATTTGAGGAGCTCCACTTAAAGCCGATAAATCCTATAACATATATGATTCGACCATTTAAATGTTGTAAGTGGTTTGATATCTGCTGCCACCCATATCCCAGAACAGAGATTCGATTGAAGTTTATTATTTTTATTTTTATTTCAAGTAAAGCTACAATTAGAGGCTTCTCCCTCTTGACAAAATCCCTTAAAGCTGCTTGCTTTTTAGGGCAATTCAATCCTCTGACATTCCACACGATGATGGACATATTAAATAAGTTAGTTTATGAAGCATTTACTCTTACTTTGTTGAGATTTTCTCTTTGCCACATTTTGAAATGGCTTGTTCGAGCCTCCTTGTTTATGATCTGCAACATTACTAGTTTGAGGGCTGGATGAGTGAGTTTCTGCTAACCCTATACTGCTGACAATGTGAGTAATTGAAGGAGAGGTTATGCTATTGGTTTTACTAACTGGTATTGCCAGGTGAAGAAGATGGGTGTTAAGGGTGGATTATCTTGGGGAAGTATTTGGTTCATGAGAGATGTCTCAATAGGAGTGCAAGGAGTAGTACTAGGGGCATGCTCAATATCTAGTCTATTTTCTGCGGCCTCTGCAATTAAATTTGGTATATCATCATCAACAGCTGAAGGTCCCATAAGTTCAGAGTAGCTGCCAGTTTGAAACTTCTTTTCAATTGCTTTCCAAGTTTTCCCCTAGTGTTTAGGGAGAGGCTTCCATTGATAGGAGACCTCAATACTATCCTCCCATAGAGTATGTCCCTCACCTAGTCTTATTATAGGAATGTTTATTGGAAGCTCTTTGCAGATGTCAACGTTAACACAGAAGCGGGCGTATCCTACTCTTTTTTTCATGGTAGTAGTTTCATCAATGCATAAGGGTTTTCCTATATAGCTAGCAAGAGCACTTAAGCCTTTAGTTGTCTAGTATTAAAGAGGGATATTGTGAAAGTGGATCCACAAGGGGATGTCCTGCATCTTGACATATTATAACTTTAAACTTGGTTGCCAAAATTGCAAGAACAATGGTTGACTTCCGAGGTGCCAACGACCTTCCTCAAGTATTTTATGAGCTTGTGAGGTTGAGTGGAAAGTGAACAGAATGAGGTTGTCTTCAGTGAGGAGCATAATAGCCAGTCCTTTGTTATTCCAAGCATGATGAGCTCATTTATGGATGACTGGGACCGGAGGGGGGGGGGGAACATTGGTCAAAGAAGAAACCAATGAGGGTAGCTTTCGAACGACGTGCTCCTTCTTCAAGGATTTCTAACATTGGTCAAAGAAGAACCAATGAGGGTAGCTTTCGAACGACGTGCTCCTTCTTCAAGGATTTCTATCATTAGATAGATTATCAGTTTGCCATTCTTTTCCATGGGAGGTTTAACAGTTAAGCTCGAAGTTTGGTTATCTCCAACAACTTGCTTCTAACTCCTTCGTGCGGCAAAGGTTTTAGATGGTGTCGTGGTGGTGATGGGTTCCGTTTGAGGTTGGGTGATGAGTGGTGGAGAGGAATTGGAGGAGGGTAAAGTTGGGAATTTCTCATGGGGGTTGGTTAAAGTCGGCATGATCAAAGATTAGAATTAGGAAAGGTAAAAAGTTGCTTTTGCAGGGAAGAATAGCTGTAAAAGAAGGGAGTAAAAAAGGAAAGGGAAGGGGGTGGGAAAAAACAAAAATTGTATTGGGACTAGAGTTACCCTGGAAGTAGGTGTTCGAAAAAAAAGACAGCAAATAGAAGGGAGGAATATGGTTGAAGATGAACAGAAGAGGATTAGAGTTTTGAGGAGCGGAAGGAGTTGCAGGAAGCTTACCAGTGCTGTTGCACGAAGTGCCATGCAGTGCCATCCGAGATCTCTTTCCCATATTATGTATATTTATGTTTTGCATATCAAGAAGTAAGAAATATGTTACTAATCACTTGTCAAGCATAAAGACACTTTAACCTAATTGATCTTTGATAAACATTATCCATTAAATTTCAACCAGTTGTTTGTGTTTAACATCTTAAGTTAACGAAATTTTATGTGATTGTAAGCCATTTTAACGATAAAACTTGAAATAGTTGATAAATAGCAAGGATTTCCTTTTTATAGGCACAGTCAGGCAAGGATATTCATACAATTATCTTCATAAGCTAAAGTTGGTAAGTTATAAATTTAAAGGTATGGAATTAAATGTGAATCTAAAAATGAAATTCTCATTAGTACTCAAATTAGTTCTTTTCATATGAGTCAAATTAGAAGCAGTCTCTCTACTAGTTAAGGATAAAATTGCATACTACTAGACCTCTCCACATTTTAATGAGATTTTCACTAAGTTTTGTTGGTATTGTTGTTGAAATTATTATTATTTATTTGGTGTTTGAAAGGGAAAACGAAACACAAAATAAAAATGTTAAAACAAAGCAATTCGGTCTCGTAAATTATCAAACAAACCAACGTGTGATTATGTAAACTATACAGCGATAACACGAATACTAGTAATTTATTAAGTTGAGGATACAGAAAAGCAGCTCCAGGGCCATGGCAATGAAGATAAGAGGAAGGGCACGGAGTCACAGGCACAGTACTAGTAAATTAGTTGGTTAGAGAGTGGTGGGTCTCATTTGATCTAATGCTTGATGCTTCATTCCTCCAAGAAGGACCCACCCAATAATTCAACTGACATATTACAAACATATCATTAAAGCCTGCATGACTTCAATAATTGCAAGGATCCCAAAAGCATGACATATCTGACCTGCTCACATCCTCTAGACGTGTTCTTTTTAATTCCGACCCTCGTCAAAAAGCCTTCCCACGCGCGACCACTTTTTCTCCTCGGCTCTTTCTTTTTATCCAATAAAATTAACTTAATTCTTGTAATTGAGTAGACCTGGGATGGGAAGTCATTGGATACCTATCTTTATCATGAGCTTCAACTTTCAAGAAATTGATCAAAAAGGGCTTAAAAGACACAAAAGAACGCAGTCCCATTAAATTATGTGTTGAGACTTTTCTCGGAGAAGTAAAAGATTGATCTCTTTGTCTGCCTCATCCAACACAAATCATTTTAATTAAAGTATGGAGTTCATGGTCAAATCTGGTGCTGACTGACTCTAGTTTCCCAATGTTTTCCTCTGTTCACGCATCACGCTTTCTTGGTATCAATATCTGTATCTGTATCAGTATGAGTGGGGTTTATGTGTTCTTTTGAACATATGGAAGCATGACTCTTTAAAGAACTCCTTTGTTGGCGACGCCAATACATTGATCATAATATAGTATGATAACAATCATGATGGTGATGTTGATCATAAAATATAATTAGTCAAGAAAAAGTCAACATAAACGACATGTCAACATGATCGCATTCGCAGGCGGCCTTTTGATTTGTTATGCTATAATTCCTCTCACAGTTTGATTATAGTGTAAGACTCTAGGACTGGGCCCTTTGTTTGGTGCAAACACAATAATTCAGCTTTCAACATTCAGAGGAGGCAACGGTTAATAATCAATCTTAAGACACGTAAATAATCACATATCTTTGACTACGATTGGCTTTGATTTTCATTTTACCACGAGACTTGCTTTATGTAAATTCCCTTTTTATGTTTAGTATTTCAGATACTTGCATGATTTTATTATTACATGTCTGTAGTACATCGGAATAGCTGGAATTCAACATCCATTGAATTCTTAGTTAAGAATATTTATTTATATATAATGTGATATTTTTAGACAACGAGGTGGTAATATTAATATATTATGGATAGACAAGATCTTCATCTCGTGCTAGGACCGTTTCACGTGTGATTGTCAACCCTGGCATTGTTGTCGGTCGTTCTTCGCTTGCACAAGGAAGAAAAGAAATTAAAGTAAAAAAAAAAAATAAAAGACAGAGAAAGAGAGACATTGGAACATTGGACGTACGTTCAAAGAGCAGACTTTTATATAATGGTTTTTGTATTTCCACTTCAAAAGGAGAGAGCATGGGTTAGGCAATCCTTTTATAACTCTCCTAGATTTTATTCTCTCTTTAGCATCAGCCAACCAACCAAAACAACCTCTCAAAAGTTGCTTTTCTTCTCGGCCTTTGCTTTTCCTCACTGCTCTTCATCGCCACCATGGAACTTGCTTTGAGCTTAGGTGATGCTTCTAAACCCTTCAAGTTTCTTGACAAAGCTCCCAAGTTGTCCAGTAAAGATTTAGGGTTCTGCATGGGTTTAGGCTCTGGGTTTGGTTCAAGGTCGTCCCAGGAGAAAATAGACGGCGCCCGAAATGAAAGGGACCAGCGAAGAGTCTCGCAGGATCCACCCGTTCAGCTTGATCTTTTGCCTTTCTCTCCTGTTCCTCGCAGACAGCCTCCCTCACAGATTCGCTTCCCGTGGCTTACCGATAACTGTAATCCTTGAAAATTTCTTCTCTTTCTTTTTCTTTTTTGCTTTCACTGTTTGTTTTCCAAGAACACGACTTTTCCTGAAAATTCGTCTACTTTTGTCGCGGATTTTAGGATATGGGCTTTGTTTGTTTTCTGATTTTTGGTTATTTGTCTTCAAATGTCACAGTGGTGTCTGAACCGCGGTCAACAGATGGAACTAGTAGAGGGTTTGATGTGAACCGTTTATCAACTGAGGAAGCAGAAGATACGGCGGCGTTATCATCGCCGAACAGCGCAGCGTCGTCGTTTCAGATGGACTTTGTTATCAGAAGCAGTGGAGGTGGTCGGAGCCATAAGAGAGATTTGGAGGTTATTGAAACTGATAGAGCGAGTTCGAGAGCGAGTGATGATGAAGATAACGGATTGAATCGGAAGAAACTTAGACTCTCCAAGGAGCAGTCAGCATTTTTGGAAGAAAGCTTCAAAGAGCACAATACCCTCAATCCCGTAAGTCAAAACTTAGAAAAGTAATACAAGTTCTCTAAAAGACACTTCTTTTTTCAGTGAATTGATTCACCAGTTTGTTGGGTTGCATATAATGCAACGATTTGATGAAAATTTGCAGAAACAGAAGCTTGCTTTAGCAAAGCAGTTGAATCTTCGACCCCGTCAAGTGGAAGTGTGGTTTCAGAATAGAAGAGCAAGGTATGTACCCATTCTCATAAATATTTGATTGGCTTCAAAAGATTGAATTTTATCAGGTCCAGATGATTGTTGTTTCTAATGAAATTATGCGTCTTTCGTCGTGTCTGGGAATGAATAATGTATAGGACAAAGTTGAAACAGACGGAAGTAGACTGTGAGTATTTAAAGAGATGCTGTGAGACACTGACGGAAGAGAACAGGAGACTACAAAAAGAACTGCAAGAATTGAGAGCGTTAAAAGCTTCCCAGCCTTTCTACATGCAGCTTCCTGCCACCACTCTCACCATGTGCCCTTCTTGTGAGCGCGTGGCCACCACCACCACCACCACGACCACTTCGTCCTCCGGCAACACGACAACAGCCACCACCACTACAGCATTGACACTGGCTAAGCCTAGGGTATATCCATTGTCTAATTCCCAAGTTCATATGCCGAAAGGCCAGCCTCACCATTCATCATAGAAAAGCATCCATAGAGAAAAAAGAAAGAAAGAAAAGAAGAATACTGACAAGAAAGTGAAGGAGAGAAAAAGGGTCCCTTCAGCCATTTGTAAATACATGTTGGAAGGGATGATGTTCTTGATCACTTGTCTTTTGTTTTTGGTCTTTGATTTTTGCCTCTAGTAGGATGGAGAAGGTAGAGTTTGAAAGAATTGTTGATGGGATTTTGTTAGATTTTCGTCGCTTTTGTGGTTAGTTAGAAATTATTAGTAGCTACTAATGTATGTATTTAATCGAGTTTGATATTCGAATACAGTTTGGATGTTTATTATTACCAATATTTGTTCCTTAATCAATCCAATTTGTTACATTTGTTTGGTGATGATTCTTTTTTATTTACATCTCGTGCTTAACAAGGACAGTGGGCGATATCAACCTCGGCTGTAAGTATCTTAAACTGTACGGGCACAAAGCATTCCACCAAGCAAATGAAAATCGCACGGCAGGAGAGCCGCATAGGATGGCGCACACCTCCCTTAGGTTAGATCAAGCTCAACTCTGATGAACCTCTAAATGGTCCATGTCTATCGTCATAGCAGGGGCCTTCTTCGTGATAGTATAGGACACTGGTTGGGTGGCTTCTCGCAACACTTAGGCTGGTGCTCGCTTATGGCCGCGGAATTTTGGGATGTTTATATTGGGCTATCACTAGCTTGAAATCTGGGCTACCGTCGGATAAAACTAGAAGTCGATTTTACAGCAGTGGCCGATCTACTCTCCTCTTCCTCCAGGCGCTTCAGGTCTTGTCCAGAGTATGTTTATCGAGAGAGCAACAGATGTGTCGACTGACTAGTTAATTATGCCAATTAGTTAATTATGCCAATTATTTTACCGTAGGTGTTACGTATTTCACCGATTGAGTGCCACCTTATCCTGTTAGTGGATTTATTGGGATCAGTTTCCCTAGAGTTATTGTGTAATTGTTCTGTTAATATTTCTTTTATCAGAAAAAAAATCACACATATTATTGTAATTTGTCAATCACCGTCGTTTAATTGACTGATAACAATGTTTACCGGGCAAACGGAAACTGGAAAGTCAAGTTTTATCAAGCATGACCAAGAACCAATCATTTGATGGCTGGGAGCTTTATTCAAAGTAGAAATGATCCTCAGTTGATTTTTCTGGTTAGCCTATCCCCAAATCTGTTGAAAAAAATGATTGTTCAACAACTACTTTAAATGTCATTTTCCAAAATTTTTGACAGATTCTGGTCTATAGTCTACAACATCTCACATACCACCTGCTTTCCAAAAATCTCGCAATATTGGACCTAATTTTCTAGCTTAATTTTCCAACCGATGACAACATTACTGAGGTAGGATACTAGCTCCTTGCAGACTAGGGCATTGAAATCCCCGTTCTTATAAACGTATCTTGGAGGGAAAGAAGAATCTGTCTTTTAAGCCTAGGAAGAACCTATTCGTAAGTAATGACCGTAAAACCATTAATGGCAGTAATGAAGATAGGGACTTCCTACCACGAAGGCTCTGACATACATGGACGCTCATTAAAGGAGTGACCTTTTTTCCTTCTCATCCGCAAACCATATTAGATGGTTTTGTAGCTGTATCAAAAACCAGAGACGGTTGATGGAGTAACAGATGGATCATAAATAAAAAGCAACAATAAGCGCGCCTATGGTTTAGCTTCAGTGTTTAAGAGGAAAGTAGCTGTATATACTTTGGATTCGGAAGTTAATATGTATATGTTCCTTGTCTGGTCGGGTTCCTCCCCAGAAAAAGTTCTGGCTGGTCCGTCCTACTGCGCAAGCCCCATGCATTGCAATCTGAACAGAGAAGAGGACAAGACGTAGTCTGAAGCCATGTGAGCAAGCAGAATGTTTTTTGAATTGTATGGCTGGGGAAGGATGTTGGTCAACCAACCAGAAGGAATTAATGGCCTGGACCCTATGTATTTATATATTTATTATTATGGACTAAATCCACTTGGATGATAAATCACTAGTCATTAACAGATAATTTATAGTTGGTTTTGGTACACCAGAATAGTCATGGGCTTAATTATCTGTAAGGGACTGGACAAGGAGGCCCTGAGGAGTGAGTAATGCGTGGAAGAACTGGACTTCGGTATTAAAATTTGTTCCCCCTCCAAGTCCAACTCGTTTATGTATATACTTATATTTACTTTGTTGAAATCAAAACTTTTCTTAAAGTGAATAACAATTTAATCTTAACCATGAAAAAGAAAAAACCGGTTTATATTTTACAGCCAAGGCATCTGATCTGCCTGAATCGTCTAACTCGAATCAGAACCTCTCTCTGCTATTTCTGCCCACCGAGTTTATCTGTTTCTTCTTCCCATAGTTCAAGCGACTATATTACAAGTTCAAGAACAGGTTAACTTGATTGGTACCCTTTATCAATATTCTCACGTATTACAACTTAGCATATTAATTATTCTCCGTCAAATGTTCGTCGTTAGATTTGTGGTTTGTCGCAACTTAATCTTAAACGAAGACACGACGTCAATAGTTAAGCAAGGGGGAAATATAGCTAAACCTTCAATTTGTCTGTGACCACTACGAGTATTCTTTTTTCAAGATATTCTAAGCTACTGACACTACAACAAAAGGGACATTTGACTATGAAAAGAATCCTCACCAATGTTGGTGTTGTTTCAAAATTTGGAACATTTGTTTGTCAATTACCATAACGTTCATCCCTTTAGTATTATTAACGTTCATAACTTTTTACCTTTTATTATCAATAACGTTCATTATTACCTCCATTATTATGCAATGTTCATCACATTATGGCTGATAACGCTTATAACGTTAATGTATTTTAATGTCTTTATTACCGGTCAACGTATGAAGCTCTCCTCTCCTTCTATATATATAATACACTCGTTTATTTTTTTGGTTTTTCTTTGTCATGTTTCTCTTGCTTCTCACACACGCATCTACCTTGCTCCATAAGACACACATCTATCTATTGCATTCTGCTTCTTCTGTTTTTGTTTTTTTCTTCAGTCACTGAGACAGATCCTTCTCAGCCTTTTGGAGTGCACCGAAGCTGGTGGAGGCATTAACTCTAGGGTCAGATCTTGTTGTCCTACTATACTGTAGAGGGGGAATTTTCGACTTAGGTAGTGATTTTTATGACGCCTTGTATTTTCAGATAAGTTGTTCATATTTTATTTGGTGCTATTTCATTATTTCACTAACAATCTAAGTTAGAAAATTTTGTTGCATTGCTACTGTTTCTAAAAAATTGTTGCGTTCTTCATATTATTTATCGGCAATTATTTCGATTGTGCTACTGCTTGCTTATTTTGGTATAAGTCAGAATATTGTGTTGCTGTGTGTTTATTTTGGAATATTGTTTTGTTCTTACTGCTGTTTGATTATTTCGTGTGAGACATCTCTGTTTTCGGATTCAATAAGCCATCTACGAATGAAACTAACGAAGGTTCTGCTCATACTGTTTCTCACATAGGTTCTGCTCCTATCACGGTAGCCCAAAGAATTATACCTGACCTAATGAGATTAGACCCTCTAGATGTGAGAAATTTCAAAAGATGGTTTGAGAAAATTCTATTTTACTTTCAACAATACGAAATTGATTATGTCCTGTTTCAAGAATTATACCATTAGGGGATTGTTACTCAACCATATGATAAACCCATTGTTTGATATATACTGCAAGTACAAAACTGTAAAGAAAATTTGAGATGCTTTAGAAGTGAAATATGGGATGGATGAAGCCGGTACTAAGAAATATGCAGTTGCTAGGTGGTTAAAGTTTACTGTTGTTGATGATAAGCCCATTATGAACCAATTACATGAGTAAGAAAACCTAGTTGCCGAAATCCTTACTGAGGGTATGAACATGTGTGAGTTGTTTCAAGCTAATGCCCTTATTAAGAAGCTGCCTACCTTATGGAATGAGTATAAAAACCAGTTGAGGCATAAGAAGAAAGGCATGAAGCTACAAGACTTAATAGGGCATATAAAGATTGAAGATGCCAAACATATATAGGACAAGCCCAAATCATTCACACCTGCTCCTACTATTAAGGCTAACGTCATTGAACATAAAAATATGGGTAACTCCAATAAGAATGGTTGACATAATAGGACTTTTAAAAACAATAAGCATAGTTAGTTTAAGCGCAAAAGGATTGATGGTGATTGTTGGTGGTGTCACAAGCCAAGCCATCCTGCTGCTTTTTTCCAAGCTAGAATCAACCATGGGAAGAAGGAATAAGGACAAAAACCACGACAGTTTGGGAAAGGAAACCAGAAGGGGTACCAATGAGGTAACCAGAATATCTTTGGTATGCCTCAAGCTAATATGGTCGAAGTTGGTGATGATAACAAGAAGATCATTATTGTTGTGGTGTCCGAAGTCAACCTTACTAGAAACTTAGTTATGTGGATCATTGACACAAGAGTCACACGCCACATCTGTACCAATAAGAACCTATTCACAGAGTTGAATGATGTTACTAATGGTGAATTCGTGTACATGGGCAACTATAACAAAGTTCTTGTCCAATGAGTTAGGAAGGTCACTCTCAAACTCACTTTTGGAAAAGTTTTGGTGTTAGAAAATGTTTTACTTTTTCCTGATGTACGTAGAAACTTGATTTCTAGTGCATTGCTTAACAAGACTGGTGTTAAACTTACTTTTGATTATGATAAGCTAATTCTTACTAAGAATGAGAACTTTGTTGGTAAAGGATTTTGTTACGGGGGCTTGTTTGTACTTGATGTTGAAATGAATGCATACACTTCTTCTGCATATATTGTCGAGTCTCTATACATATGGCACTCTAGACTTGGGCATGTGAATGTGAGGTTAATTAAGAGAATGCAAAGCCTAAATTTGATGCCTAGCGAGATCACTAATGAAATGAAAAATGTCAAATTTGTGTTAAGGCTAAACACTCTAAGAAACCTTTTAAGTTAGTGACTGAGAGAGAGTCACAGTTGTTAAACTTGGTGCACGTAGATTTGGGTGATTTCAAAAATTGTGTGAATAAAGGAGGAATAAGATATTATATTACTTTTGTAGATAATTGTTCTCGATTTACTAAGGTTTACTTATTGAAAACAAAAGTGATGCAGAGGAAGTGTCTATGAAATACAAAGCTGAGGTTGAGCACCAATTGGAAAGGAAAATTAAGAGATTAAGGTTTGATTGAGGTAAGATCTCATCTTGTTATGTTATTTGATATTATCTCCTTTGTTTTGGATTTATTTTGATGCTTAAATATGGAAATTAATGTTTGTTTTTTTTGGGAGATGAAAAGTAGAGATTGTATCAAATTGGGACTCTATTGATAATAACCACAAATTTTGGATAAAGTGAAGAGATTGATGTAGTGGATAATGCTGATCACTTGAAGAGTTGGAGTTTAACTGGGAAACTTTTCTTATCCCTATCATGTAGGAGTTGGAACTTAAATTTGTTTTAGATAAACATCTTTACAAGTTAGAGTTAGATTAGGATTAGATTAGAAAACCCTATAAAAAGACGTTCCTCACAACAGAAAGAGGTTCTCGATTCTTACGTTTTTTGTAATTCTTATCTTTCTTTTATTTTTTGTTATTGGTGTAAAAGCCATGTGTGGCTAAACTTAATCGTTTTGATTCAAGGGGATTCAATACTCTGATTGTAACTTTGTGAGGTTTTGTGTTTCAAGCTTTTATTCACGTTTTAATTAAAGTATTTCTTGTTTTTAGTTCTCGTATTTCATGAATGATTAATATTCGATTAATATGACAATTTAATTTAATATTGATTATTCTATTTCTATCCAAGAATTCAGTGATCGATAATTGTCATGAAGGGTTGGTACAAGTAGCAAATAGGTTATTTATGAATTTTCATATTTAACTTATGATAAACAAGAAAACAAAACTGAATAGTTGCAGGTATCTCGATTATTTAATTTAGGGTTTAGTCTTTTTCAGGGAGCTTATTGCTATTGTTTATTTGATATGGAATGCTATCACACCCAATTAATAGATGATAAGTTTTGGTTTGGATGCTGGGTTTGAACCAATTAAATTAGGAAAATTTGAGACTTATTATGACTATCCTAATATGCTTCGAACTAACTGCTTGAATTGTGAAAATATTCTTTTTAGACTAATGATCAATGTTACAATTAGATGAGATCTTTCCCTTGAGTCAGAGTTTGGTAATCTTGACTTTCTCATATTTAAATTCGGTTGATTCAATTTATTTTTGTATTAATTTCAGTTAATCAGTTTCTTGATCAAAACCCCCTTTTTATTTTATTACTTGAAATTAAAAAATAGTGTTTAGTTCTCTAGGGATTCGACCTAGTTCCAAGACTATTATAAAAAGTTTGAAGAATCAGAATTATTTTGGGAGCTTCGACGACTCGACCAAAATTTGGCACCGTTGCTGGAGAAATATTTCAAGTTTCTTAATTTCTATGCATTTTTATTTTTATGGTTACTGCTAATCTCTTGTCTTGTATGACTCGTGTTTCTTAGACAGGTAAATTGAAATACAATCTCGAAATTGAAAAGACAGCGTGTCGTTTGAGAAAAGATACTAACAATTGATAAAGGATCTAATTTTCAAGAAGTGGACAAAATGATGGCAAATCTCAACCGCAAAACATTGAGGAAGTTAGCAACACCGAATCTGATTCAACAACCTTTATGCATGCAATTTCCAGATCTTCACTTGCAAGACCGCGAAAAATAGACAGTAAGTGAATCAAACCAGATTTCAAAAAACGCTTGAAAAAATTTCATGTTGTTTGTTCTGGAATGAAACCACAAAGGGTGACAGAAGAACAAATTAATCTTAGGGCCTTTTCGTTCTCATTGAAAGATAGGGAAAAATATTAGTTACATTATCTTCCACCTAGCTCAGTAACAACATGGAACGAGATGAAAAAAATGTTTCTAAAGAAGTTCTTTCTTGCATTAAGAGTAGTGAATATCAGAAAGAAGATATGTGGGATAAGACAAATTACAGGAGAAACATTATATGAATATTGGGGGAGGTTTAAGGAGCTATGTGCCAGCTGTCCATATCATCAAATTCCCGATCAACTTCTGATTCAATACTTTTATGAAAGACTATTGCTAATGTATCAAAGTATAGTTGATGCAGCTAGTAGAGGGGCTCTAGTAATAAAAACACTTGAGGCGGCTAGACAGTTGATATCAATTATGGCCGAAAATTCTCAACAGTTTGGGACAAGGATGGATGGAGCTATTAAGTGTGTGAATGAGGTAAGTAACACACACCTTGAGGATAAAATTTGTATTTAACTACTCTAGTTCGTCAAATGGCTGTAGGTCAATTGCAATCGGCAAGAGTGTGTGGAATATGCTCATTCTATAGACATCCTACGAGTATATGCCCTACATTGTAATAAGACTCTCTTCAAGAAGCTAACGTAGTAAGGGGCTTTCCTGGTCAACCTCAATGAAAGTATGACCCTTATTCCAATTACTACAATCCAAGATAGAGGGATCATCCAAACTTAAGCTATAGAAATCAAGGAGGGCAACAACGATATCAACCTCACAATTTGAATAAACAACCTCAAGCTCCTACATATGCTTAACCTCAATCTTCAAATTCACATATGTCTTTAGATGAAATTGTTAAGGCACTTATTAATAATACTCAACAATTTCAACAGGAACAAGGGCAAGCCTTAAGAATTTGGGAAATCAGATCACTCAATTAGCCACCTCGGTAAGTAAATTGGAAGTGCAAGCATCAGGGAAATTACCTTCCAAAACGGTGGTGAATCCTAAGGAGAATGTGAGTACAATGACTTTAAGAAGTGTTAAGGAAATTCAATATGAAACTTCTTTACCAATGGAGGAAGAAAAGCGTGATGATGGAGAAAAGAAGGAAGAACTTCTAACTCAAGAATAAAAAAGGTAAAAAATGATTCATCTTCATCAATATCAATTAATGCACGTTTACCTCCTTTTCCTAATAGGTTAGCTAAATCAAAAGATGATAAATATGAAAGAGAGATCTTAGAGACTTTCAAAAAGGTGGAAATCAATATAACACTTCTGGAAGTCATCAAGCAAGTTCCGAAATATGTAAAATTATTAAAGGAGTTGTGCATAAATAAAAGGAAGCTGAGGGACAAGGAGAGAATAATTTTGGGTAAGAATGTATCAGTTGTGATAAATAGGAAATTACCTGAAAAATGTAAAGATCCAGGTATGTTTACACTTCTATGTGTTATTGGTAATAAAAAAATTAAGTGTGACATGCTAGACTTAGGTGCATCTATTAATGTCATGCTATACTCAACTTATCGAGCTTTAAATCTGAATTCTTTGGAAGAAACTAACGTGATTATCCAACTAGCTGATCATTCGTATGTGCGTCCTATTGGGGTTATTGAAGATGTTTTAGTCCAAGTTAATGGTTTGGTATTTCTAGTGGATTTTTACATCTTGAAAATGGATGGAAATAGTGTGGAACATTCAACTTCGATTTTATTGGGGAGGCCGCTTATGAAGACGGCCAAGACAAAAATTGATGTGGATGAGGGTACACTTTCTGTAGAGTTTGATGGAGAGATAGTAAAGTTCAATATTTTCAAAGCAATAAAATACCCTAATGATCTTCAATTTGGCTATCACATGGATATTGTGGATTCATTTTTGCAGGATATGTTTAATGAAGAAAATATTGAAGAGGAGTTGGAGTTTAAGGCCAAATCAGAAGTGAATGAGCAAATTGATGAAACCTGTGAAGTTGTAGAGTCATTATCAGCAATGTAAACAGATTCGAAAACTTTGAATGCTGAGCTTACTATAAATCTTAAGAAAAATGCTACCCTCTATTTTACAGGCTCCGAAGATCGAATTGAAAGCCCTACCTAATCACATTAAATATGTCTGTTTGGTTGATGGAGAGGCATTATCAGTGATCATTTCAAAATGGTTGATTGAAGGGAAAGAGGAAAAATTGTTGACACTACTTAAAGAATACAAAACTATAATTGGTTGGACTTTAGCGGACATAAAAGGAATCAGACAGACGATTTGCATGCACATGATTATTTTAGAGGAGAATGCTAAACCAAAATGTGAACCCTAAAGAAGACTTAATCCAACAATGAAAGATGTGGTAATGAAAGAAATTTTAAAACTTTTGGATGTAGGTATAATTTATCCAATCTCGAATAGCGAATGAGTAAGTCCAATGCATGTTGTGCCCAAGAAAATTGGGATGAAAGTAATATGAAACCAGAATGATGAATTGGTACCAATGATGGTACAAAATGGGTGACAAATGTGCATATACTTTAGAAAGCTTAATTTAGCTACTAGAAAGGACCATTTTTCGTTACCCTTTGTGAATCAAATGTTAGAAAGACTTGCTGGTAAATCATGTTTATATTTTTTAGATGTTTTTTTAGGTTACTATCAAATAGCAATTGCTCACGAGGATTAAGAAAAGACTACATTCATATGTCCTTTTGGAATGTATGCTTTTAGGAGAATGCCATTCGGTCTCTGTAATGCTCTAGGTATGTTTCAAGATGTATGATGAGTATATTTTCTGTGTATATTGAGAATTACATTGGATGTTGCGCAGTGCATTTATTCTACAACCAAGAAAGAGCTTGTAGCAACTGTTTTTGCTTTAGATAAATTTAGATCTTATCTACTTGGCTCTAAAGTTATTGTTTACTCTGATCATGTAGCATTGAAATATCTTCCGACAAATAAAGAGTCCAAACTGAGGTTGATATGATGGATTGTGCTACTTCAAGAGTTTGATTTCACAATAAAGGATTAAAAAGGAGTAAAAAATTTAGTAGTAAATCACTTGAGCAACTTAGTAAGAGATGAAGATATTTGACCTATTTTCAAAACTTTTCCTAATGAGCAATCATTCGAAAAGAAAAGTATGGTTCCATGGTACGTTGACTTGGTTAATTATTTAGCCACTGGAACTTTACCTTATCACATTAGTAAGTCTAGAAGGAAAAGATAAGAAATGAGGCAAAATATTATATGTGGGATGAACCGTTCTTATGGAAGTTTTGCTCTAATCAAATTATAAGGCGTTGTGTGCTAGACAATAAACAAAATTCTGTCTTAGCTTTTTGTCACAAATATGTATGCGGTGGTCACTTTGGCCCCAAAAGAACTGCTAGGAAAGTTTTGGACAATGGAATATATTGGGAGACTTTATTTAAAGATGCTTATGTGTTCTGTAAAAGTTGTGATAGATGTCAAAAGACAGTTATGTTATCTCATCGAAATGAAATGCCTCAAACTCTAATTCTTATAGTTGAAACAATTGATGTATGGGGTATTGATTTTATGGGGGCCTTCCCTTCCTCTTGTGGATTTTCTTACATACTTTTGGCTGTTGATTACATTTCTAAATGGATGGTAGAAAAAGCCACTAGAATTGATGATTTTACAACTATTGTAAGGTTTATAAAACTAAGTTTTTTTAATACATTTGGAATCCCATGTGCCGTCATTAGTGATCAAAGAAGTCATTTTTGCAATAAAGTTGTGGCAAAGCTATTTAGAAAGTATGGAGTGCATCATCGAGTAGCCACCGCCTACCATCCGCAAATGAATGGACAAGCAGAAGTATCGAATATGTTGGATCAAAAACAAAAGCATGCGAGATTTGGCTAAAACGGTATATTTCAAAACTTTTTCAGATATCAAAACACAGCGGAAACAAAATAACCAAATCAATATGTTTCAGCCATGCATGATATGGTATAAGGAAAATAATTAACATAAGAACAAGATGGAAATTATACCGACTCCTTGCTACAGCTTTGACTCCTCACTTTTATATCCTCTCCTTGTCAATGTATCCTCTTCTTGTTATTGTATCCTCAACCAATCTGATCTACCACTTGTTCTTCTTGGACAACTTGGTTAACAAGATCCTTTGGTGGGAAAGGAGAAGAAATATTTTGAGGAGATTTCCCTTAGTTGAAAGAATCAAAAAATGAGACCCTTCTCATTTAAGTTTCGACTAGGCTATTCAAGAGAGGAGAGAGTGAGTCAAAAATGTAAGAACACCTTCTTCTCTCCTTCTCAATTTCGGTTAAACATGAAAGAAAGAAGTGTTGTGCATCCAATGCATCACTTTATTCTTTAATCAATCATAAAGAAGCCAATAAATGAGACTCTTCTCATTTGTTTCAAGATGGCTATATGAAAAGATCAATAACCTAAATGAGACCCTCTCATTTTCGGTTATGAGATGAAAGAAGGGAGAGAGTACATTAAATGCACCTCCTGCTTCTTTAATTAAATGAATGCTAAAAGGTTACATGCCTTCATTAAAAGACAACTATTAAACCATTTAATGATAAGATCATTACTCTATGTAATGATGATAAAGCATGATAAAAACCATCTTAAATTTAACAATTCAATGCTAAATGTGCAGCTGCATATTTAGCTATAAAAAACCGAAATATGCCCTCCTTTTTTCATTAATAACTTTGTTTCAATTTAATTAATCTAATTAATCAAATTAAACCAAAGTCAAGCCCAATATTAAATGTTCATTTGGGCTTCTAATTAACAATTAATTAAAGTAAGCCCAACATTCAATCATAGGCTTTAAAACCTCTATTTATATTTCTTACTTTGCTTGATAATTTCCTAGAAGTCAAATGGGAAATCTAATTAGACTTATATAATTCAAGCTCCAATAAGCCTGGAATTAATTTAATCTCATTAGAACTAACAATTTATTCTGCCTTGCTCTACCTTCAGACTACCTCAAGACACTCTATGCCATCTGTTTCAGCATAAACATACTAATATAAATACACATAAAACTCTAGAGAGATCAAGCTCTTTAGAGTGATTCGGTGCTGGTTCTCTAACCACTGATGGCTACAACAACCTCCGGTGGTCCTAATCTTCATCAACTATGAAGCACAATATAACTCATTAATCAAGCATTCATCAACATTCATGGAAGCATACGTTACCTAAGCATCTGGTTCGTATAAAATGCAATGAATAAAAACACTGAATAACAGACAAACATAATGGCCACCTTCAACGTAAATAAAAGGTTGATTTAATGGACTAAAATGCTTGAGTAAATGAACAGAACCCTTTGTCTGTATCGCAACCGTTTGCAGTTAATAACCTAAAGCATATGTTATAAATAGATAAACAGAGAAGACCATTTGTTTCGTTTTCTATTGTTCAGTTATGCAAATGCAAATAAAGAGACAACAATAACTCATGCAACTCTTCGTTTGGTTTTCAAGAAACATTGCACAAGTGAAACACAAGTGCATCAAAGATCAAAATAAAATAAGTTCCAGAAACATATGAAACATTTTCCAGATTTCCAGAAACACATGAAACATTTTATATCACTTCCAGAAACACATATCCATGTAGTTAACATGTAGAACCATTTCTTAACACACCATAAAAGCTTTCCAAAAATCACATTTTCAGATTACCAACCAAAACAGGTTCAACTAAAATATGCAACTTTTGCATATTAAAACCAAATCAAAATTAAATCAAGCTTATGAATCAAAATTAAAACTGTTAAAGGTGGCTCTGATACCACTATCAGAGAAAATATACAAGATCGAATCTAAGCGCAGCGGAAAGAATAAAACAAAAATTAGTTAGAAACATAAAACAAGAAATTGACAAAGTTATACTAACCTGTTTCGATTTCTTGTTACAATTTCCTATTTCTTTGAATCCGTCAATCCACAAGCCGTTCAATCATCCGACCTCTAATAGTATCCACAGATTTATTCAGAGAAAACTCAAATCTAATTTGAGAGGAAAAAAGAAGAAGTGTTAGCTCCATATTTTTCTAATTTTTCCTTTTATATGAAAAATCTTATTTTTCATATTCTTGGACTTTATTAAAATTATAACTAAAGTCAAACTTTAATTATAATTATGAATTAATCCTTATAAGATCAAATATCATATATTGATTCTTAAAGTTTTCAAAACTTCTCAATTAAGTCCAACTTAATTCAAATTTCACTTTCTCCTTTATAGACCTTTTATGTGTGACCGATTAGGTTCCTAATATGTTGGCCATGAATATAAATTATAATTCTAATTCATAATTAGAATTAGATAAATTAAAACTCCTTTTAATTTATCTTTAATTCCCTAATTAAACAATTTATAATCATAGATTATGATTGATGTCTAGGAACATGTCATGACCACCCAAATATTAGGAATGTCAAAGTGGTTTGACTTAACCTATCTATGCATGACTCTAATGTATAAATTAATCCTTTTGTCATCTAATATTCCAATTAGAACTAGAGTATAGAATTCGTGTCTACTTTAAATAATCCAATCATGTTCGTTCTTGCTAATTAATAAATGATTTATAATTGATATTTGAAAACAACTTTTTCAAATTTTAATTTACTCTAGCCAGAGATTCCCAAAATCGTTACTAATCAAGAACAGTAGAACATTCTCCCTAATTACTTTGGGACAACGAATTCTTTATTGGTTTACTCAACTATCTCCACATAGTTCATACTATATCCAATATTGAACTAGTCCAAGAATAGAACATAAGTAACATCAAAATATAGTAATTCTTACATGAGATAACTTTGGTAATCTCAAGTCTAAGGATCAATTATACAATTATCATAATGAGATAATCCACAGACACACAAGTAATGTTCCATTTGGGATTCTCATAATTAGGTCAGTTCAATGTGTTAAGTCAAAATGACTTTACGATTAATAATTTTGATGACAAACAAAAAGCAGACGAATGAAAAGTAGACGGAAGATAAACTTGAAAAACAGACGGAAGCTATTTGAAAAGCAGACGGAAGCCAAGTAGAAAAGCAGACGTAAGAAAAGCAGACGGAAGCTATTTGAAAAGCAGACGTAAGAAAAACAGACGGAAGCTATTTGGAAAACAGACGCTAGAAAGCAGACGTAAGAAAGCAGACGCTAGAAAGCCGACGCAGAAAAGAAGACGTTAGAAAGCAGACGCAGAAAAGCAAACGCTAGAAAGCAGACGCAAGAAAGTAGACGTTAGAAAGCAGACGCTAGAAAGCAGACGCAAGAAAGCAGACAGAAGCATCAGTTTGAGTTAGTTACAGAACTCAACTGAATAACTGATTCTTTAAAGAATCAAGAAGTAGTTGAAGACAAAGACTATAAATAAGAGTCGAAGTCGAAGATTGCTAGGAGACTGAAAACATTACAAGAGCTTAGCAATTATTGCGAGAAATTTCTGTGAAAAATTTGAGAGCTATTTTCTATTGTAAAAAGGCTCGAAACACTGTTAGTGATACAGATAGCCTGAAGAGGCTAAGAGTAAAAGAATACTGATTGTATAGAGACCTGAAGAGGCTCAGAGAAAGAATACTTGTAAAAGTTTTTGAGAGATAGTGAAATCTCAGATAGGCATCTGAGGACTGGACGTAGCCCATGGTTTGGGGTGAACCAGTATAAAAACTACTGCGCCAAACTCTCTAAACCCTCTCTTACTCTTTACATTGTGCTTTTTCAATATTACTTCCATACACAAGTTTTTAGAAAATCATTTATAAACTTGTAAACATCAGTTCTGTAAGTAAAACTAGTTTTTGATAATAAAAGAAGTTTCAAAAAGGGGTTAACGAAAAAGTTATCACAATTCAGCCCCCCTTCTTGTGTGTCTATATACATCATTATTGCTTACTATATTAACGTGTGATTCACTTCAAGCTTAGCTCGACCCATTGTCATTCCTAGCACTAGAATGAGTTAGAAAATAGAAAAAGAGCCTGAAAAAGATAATTTATAGTTTTATAGAGCAAAAGGGAACATAAAAATGGTGATATTTTATTTTACTATTTTTAATTATTTCTTTTTTAATTTTGTTTAATAAATAAATTTTATTTTTTAATTTTTTCATAAATTAACAGTCATGAAGTTCAATTGTGAAGACATTGATGTTTTTAGTAATTTTTATTCTTTATTTATTAACATTTAAAATATAATCCATGCTTAAAATAAACCATAGGAGTTAAATATATTTTAGGCATTTTTTAATTGAAAATCTATCACTATCTCTTAACACACTTCGAATTGGCCTTATAAAAATATCTCGCTGAAGATAAAAAATGTAACTGACAATAAAACATAAATAAATAAATGAGAGGAAAGAAAGTGAGAGGGACAGTATTAATGGAAAACGACTTCAAGAACCAAATTTGCTCCACGAGTCGTCTCTCACCGTAGGGCAGAAAAGAGTCAGAATAGCCATAATTCATTATCGACACGATGGAGTATGGCCAATCATAGTCATCTGGACTCAAAAATCTTATGGATCGCCATGACAAAGCTTCCATATGGGGTTTAAAAGGCCACGGGCAATCAAATATGTTTCCGACAGGGAGCGTCGAAAACACGACTGCCTCAGAATTGAGAAGCTGCTACTGGCGGTTGGCAGGTAATCGTTTCCTTTAATTGCAAAAACACAGAAGTTCGTGTTTTTCGATTGTCTTTGAAGTGTGTATTACATACAAGACCGGAAGGCTTAGCAACGTCACACTTCTTTTGTTGCTGAAAAAGAAGATTATGATCACTTTTGCGGAAGATTGTGACAACTATTACTTGAAAGTGTTGTAGTTTGTTACCGATTGTTTAATGTTAAGTAGTCTGCTTTTAAAAAACTTAAACTTGAAAGCTTATCAATCTTACATGCATCCGCATGCATACGGTTAAACAGTCATCAAACTTCTTGTCCTGACACATTATAACAAGCTGATCAGGCTCCATGATCACACAAACCTTATCTTGTTCTTATATTTTTCTTCTCGTCCTCAAAGAAAAAGATGGATAGATGAAGAGCAAATTTAGTCCGAAGATAGAGAAAGGAGGCATGCAAATTAGTATTGTATGAATTTAGGAATATTCGACTTCTTTTACTTCAAAGCAATTCTACGTGTACTGAAAATCTTCAATGACTTTAGGATGATATTTAATTGATGTCACAATTATGCAAGATTAGTCAAGAGTGAAACCACCGGTAAACAGAAAGTTATAAACCCATTTTTCCAAAAAAGAAAGTTATGATAACCTGATTATTTACCAATACTCAAATTAGGTAAAATAGGGGAGATTGAAGAATCTAAAATTAAGGTCACATATTACTGGAAGCCTCATAATTCAACCAAGAAATGGGTTCCTATAGGAAAATGTTTTTTCAAACTGGACGGCAAGATGAATTATTGGAGGTTGATTCTTCTACAATGAAAAATGATGAGATTGTGGGTGTACAAATTGATGCTAATGATAACTCAACAATTGATACCCATATAGCATCCGAATACACCTCTCCCAAGGGTTTGGAAAATGAAGTTCAACAATTCATCTTGCAATATTTGGAGCATTGTTAGCTGGATTGGGCTGATAACTTGCATTTTGTCATGTTAATTCTTTGTGTTTTATATTCTTTTAGTAGACTTTGGTGATATTTTGCTTGTGTTTCCACAGTAATTTGTGTTTTTGCATATTCTAGGTGACAACACACAAAGTGAAGCAATTTAGAGTAAAATTGGACAATTTGGAACTTTCAATTAATTAGCTACAACTACAAAGAAAAGTGAGGACTTGAATCAGCAAATTAAGAAGGGAGCAACAGACGTGAGGCAAGAGGAGAGCGTGCGTTTTTGTGCAATAGAGGCGTGAACAATTACAAGGTTACAGCAATTAAAT
>JANKOD010000004.1:19083477-19101834 GCA_026284645.1 Erythroxylum acuminatum | reverse complement strand
AGAAAATATAATTAATATTGGAAATTCTCTTGTATAAAATAAATGAATAAAATAAAATAGTTTTATTTTATTTCATTATAAATGATAATTATTATTAAAATAAAATAAATGAAAAAATAAAATTAATTAGACTTTTATAATTCAAGCTCCAATAAGCCCGGAATTAATTTAATCTCATTATAATTAATTCGAGCTTATTAACTATATGTCATTCTACTAAAGACAATTAGCTGAACTCTTGAATTAATAAATATTATGAGAACAAATGTTTCAAATAAGATGTCTAATTGTAAACTCTATTATGAACCATACTATAGCCATCTGCACAATAAAGGGTAAAATTACCGTTTTGCCTTTAATTGGTTTTTCCTTTTAGATCTCCCATTTCACTTTATATGGTGATTAACATACAAGATCCCATTTCGGTGTTAAGACTTGATAGGTAGCTAGTCCATCAAACTACTGGTGCCAGTTTAATCACCGATTTCTATAAAATATCTAAAAGTAATGTTATCATTATAAACTATTTATTTGAGTGAATATTCCCTGATACATGTTTCAATTAATAATTTCAACATGTAGACACTAGATTGATACACTATATAAACCATTTTGATCATATCAAGAATTATAATGAAACACATATGAATTCACCGCTCACCAAGATTGTAGTTGGCAATAAAAAAAATGATAAAGTGTATGTTTTAAGATTAAAGAAACGACCTACTTTAATCTTTTAAAAATATGTGATTCTATATTCATTTAATAGTGCCATTATCGATAGTCAACTACTATAATGATATGAAACTCATCATTCCCTTAAAGTAAATTTCTTTACTTACATGGAGATAAATCGTAACACTACAGTCTAAACCATAATCAAGTGACCAACTTGATTATTCAACTGTAAATCAACTAATTTAGATTCTAATAATATACATGTTTCCCATACATCTCAATGTATATGTATATTACTTACAAAAGAATCTTGGTACCTTATGATTAGTTATATAATTCTCATACAAATAAAACCAAACTCTTTTATTTTATTAATAATAAATATTTTCATTACAAAAGTAATTGGAAGAAGATTAAGTTATATGTAAATACACTTACTTTTCAGGGTACTATATTTATATAACTCCAACAGTGATAAAATTGTGATGTATAAAAAAGATACGCAAAAATTGGGGAGTTCTATTGAACAACTCATCCAAAACCACAAGGACTTAAAATAGGAAAACTATGTTATATCTTCCACATTAAAGTAGAACTAGGTATAAAAACTGAGGAGACAACATGAATGCTCTACCTACAGCCAAAATCATAGAACTAGAGTTACATTTGCAAGGGTTATAATAAAGTTCAAGAAATAGACACAATAATTATCAGAATCCTTCATTTCCATCAATGAACTTGACAAACAGGTTAAAGGATTAGAGAAAGAGTTAGAGAAGCTGTCGTTAAAAAAATGCTAAGATTGAGCAAGAACAGCGAGCCATCTATGCAAAAGAAGCTTTGAGGAAAATAAGGCGGAAGTATGCTAGTATAGTCAAGTGACTACTGGAGGAATTTAAAAGGATTCTATGTAAATGGCAGTAAAGTTTAAAGAGAATGAGATGCTGACAATGAAAGTTATAACAGACACTAAAGAGTTGTGTTTTCAGAATAAATTATAGAAAAACAACCTTAAGAAAGTTTAATTGTAGGTTTCATATAAGAGAAGACAATTGGGGTTAACAAATTTTATTTTTGTTTTTTGATAATTTAACAAGAGTTTTAGTATTCATATGCCTGTCACGTGTCAAATAAATATATTAATGTGGCAAACTACGTCAACACTATTAATTGTGGAGTAAATGACATTATTTATGCGACAAATTAAAATTTCAGAAAATTTATTATTAATTTTATTAATTTTGGTTAGTATTATAAAATTGAGTAAAATTCAATTTTTTTATAATTTATCCTAAAAATTATTTATTTGTTAATATTAATATAATTTTATCTTTATTATTAATAATAATATAGGACTTAGAAATAAAAATTGAATAATTATATTGTATTAGTCATAATAATAGTAATTAATATTAATTAAATAACGCCCTCAAGGGGTGCGACTCGATGGTTGAGAGTGGACTTTAGTTTCGGTTAGGTCCCAGGTTCGATTCCATGTTAACTCCTCTTGTAAGAGCCTGGGGCAATCAGGGTTTTACCTGTAGGTGGAGAACTAGTTGGGCCCTTAATGATGAGGTGCGCCTGCTTGGCCCGCCTGTGGGGTGGTCCGCCAGTTGGGTCCTCAAAGAGGTGTGTCCGCTTGGCCCGCCTACGGGGTTTCCTCGAATCCTAAAAAAATTAATTAAATAACTATATAGTATATATTTATTTAATGATAATTAAAATTATAAAAACTGAAAATTTTAATTTTTAAAAATATGAAAATATGATGAAAATAATAAAATAATAAAATCAATCAAACATAATATTTCACAAAATTTCAAAAGAAAAACAAAAAATTAAAATCACATTAGAACCAAAAAGGCTCTAGCTATGAGTTAGGTAAAGTTGGCACATTAGTGGAAAAAAACTCATTTATTGTATTTTGAGGGAATTTTGGTAATGTTAGAAAATAGCTAATGATAATATAATGAGCATCTCCAATTGTTTAATAAATATAAATTTCAAACAAAAAAAAAAGGTATGAATTTCAAGTCATTTACAATTTTGAGGAAGCGTTGCGCGTCTCCTACAGGGTTGCGCCTGAATGGTTGATAAAACGCCGATCGTGAAGATTTTAATTAATCAACGTGGTCGTTTTACTTGGTGGGCCCCATCTCTCGTTCTTCTCTGACACCCAACTCACCTTTCGGATAAGCTTTTTCTCCATTTCCGAATCAAACAAACAATTCCCCTTTCTTTCCTTCATTACGGGAAAATTTTTAATATTTTATGAGTACAAGATTAAGCTCAACCTAGAAAGCAACCTCAAACCCATCTTTACTCCCAAAATTCCCAATTCCCAAAATCGCCATCTTTAATACTCGTGCATCTATTGGGAAGAGAATGAATTTCTTGTAGGACTACTGCTTTGCTAGTGAATAAGTGAAAATTTTACCTAGAGATGTCTGCTTTAGGAGCAAGTACTCGTATTATGTGCAGAGATAAAGTGTATCACAGAGAGCAACAACAACAATTATGGGGTGGTGGTACCTGTTTTCTGTTGCAAAGAACTTCTGGGTGTTCATTGTTTGATCGTAGGAATGGAGATTCCAAAAGAATTGTGAAAAGAGACTTGAGAGTAGAAGCCTTCTGGCCTGAGACAAGACCTTCCGTTCTAGAGATGGAATCAATCAAGGACTCTGAGCATTTGGATCAGATTCTTGTCCACGCTCAAGAGCTCTCCCAACCCATTCTCATCGACTGGTATATCAATCTCTTTATTCTTTTTAATCTCTTTGATGAAAAAAAAGGGGTAAAGTTATTGATTTTTGATTGAATAGGATGGCTTCTTGGTGCCGGAAATGCATCTATTTAAAGCCCAAGTTGGAGAAGTTGGCCGCAGAATACAATACCAAGTAACTCTCCCCTCTGAAATTGATTAATACTGATAGTATCAATAAGTAATTGACAACCTGGGTCTCTGCTTCATCATAAAACCAGAATCAAATTCTATTGCGTGGATGTTAACAAAGTGCCTCAATCTCTAGTCAAACGTGGCAACATCTCTGTATGTATTGGTTATCCTACTGGTTTGCTTTTGCTTTTTTATCTTTCGATGGAAATATCTTCATGACAATAACGATTGTACTTTTCCTTTTTCTGTTCCCTTCCCCCCGCAGAAAATGCCAACAATACAGGTGAGTCCACCTATAGACCTTTTTCTTTTTGAAATTTAGTATAGAAAGAACTTGAGTTAGTTGATAAGGCAGCCTAAAAGTTATATGATGAAATGGGAGAATTGCAGCTCTGGAGAGATGGAGAGATGAAAGCAGAAGTGATTGGGGGACACAAGGCATGGCTTGTGATAGAGGAAGTGAGAGAAATGATCAAGAAATTTTTATGAGTATCGTTGACTGTCCATTAATCTTGTTTATACAACTTGTAAGTCATAATACCACCCTGCCTTTTGTAATGCAACATACATCCCTTTGACAAATGTGTATACACAGCAAGCAATATTTGCAGCTAGGTAGACCTTCTCTGATATTTCAATTAATCTGGAATATGATATTTTTATTAATTTAATTGTATAATCATTAGGATAAATGTTATATATTTTGCTTATATCAAAGTATAGTCAAGTCGCTAGTAAGAATGAAAAATGAATGAACCGGGACACACAAAACACGTACATTTGAAGCAATTGTATGTTGGAAATTTTGGCGTTTTATGAGATACTGTAGTTATAGTATGTCCAAATATTAAACATAGATATTATTACTTAATGAATTAAAAATATTTTTGAACTTTTTTATGGGTCTAATTAATAGGAGTCAAGGATAAACGGCACATACAGTATGTGTAGACTGTAGAGTGGAGCGTATATGATAACTATTAATCAAGCTAAAAATTAAGGAATAGGAAAGGTTCGAACTTTATTTGGTCATCCTCGGCTCCACCAAAATCAGAAAATCCTGTATGTCTGAAAGCAAAAGAGAAATTAAACACAAGAGTCGTGCTCCTTCCCATCCTTATTCTTGTTAGAATTTGACCAAATAGATGCTGATTATCAGTAAACTGAACATGGTTCTATTCTATGTACGTGTTCAGTGTCGAAAAATCAAGACTAGTGAGGGCCTCGTTTCTAACAATTCCACCACAAGCCCAAAAGCGGCAGCAGCACTTGGGACATTATATTAAAAACAATAACAATCATAGGGAAACGGAAGATACTCGGGCAGTAAATGAGTGCCATAGGATAGGAGGAGCAGTTCATCAATACTTGCAAAGGAGCAGATGTTCCTACCGAATCGGAGCCGTCGACATGACTAGTACTCAGCCAAATTCTTTATAAATCACTATTTTATTAATGAAGGACAGATACAAGTTTTGCATGTTGATTGAGGATGAATGTTTTTGTTTCTCAATCAGCTTCACATCGAGCTCCAATCTTTTGTAGCGCATCAGCAACTTCTTTCATTGATGGACGGTATTTAGGATTAGCATCGACACACCTGAGAGCAAGCCGGGCTACTTGTGCAGCTTGTCTCACCGAGTATTTACCTCCCAACTTTGGATCCATTATTCCTTTCAACTTTCTTTTAACTGATAGAAATGGTGTAGCCCAGTCCAGGAGGTTTTGTTGTCCAGCTGGACGGGTTTTGTCAATGGCCCGCAACCCTGTTAGCATCTCCACCAAAACAACCCCGAAGCTATACACGTCGCTTTTTACATACAAATTTCCTAAAATCAATAAAATTGTCATGGAAAAGTTAAAAATAAAAAGCTTGCACACGTCATTTGTCATCCTCATAGTTATTTTAGACATTACCTGTCTGTACATACTCAGGGGCGGCATACCCAAATGTTCCCATGACGTATCCCGATATAGATTGATCGCCACGGAGTCCCCATTTTGCCAACCCAAAATCTGATATTTTAGCACCGTAGGACTAGAAAGACACAAAAAAAAAAGAGAGGATATATTAATAGTTTCAGAAAGTGAGAACCAAGGTGAAAAAGGGGTGAGATCTTCTGTGTAGTTTTTCAGTTTCTACCCTATGTCAAATATCTCATCCATAAATTTGTATACTGGCACAGAATCTCATCCCAGGTGGGAGCCTGGGAGGGGTATAATGGTTTGCAGGCATTCGCTATGTCAATAGGGTATCTGGTATCCCTTCATGAAAAATTCAACAGTGACTAACCACATCAAGCAAGATATTTGAAGATTTGAAATCTCGATAAATTATCGGCTTCTCCATTGTGTGCAAGTAACAAAGGCCTTGAGCAATTCCTTTGGCAATTTGAATCCTTACTTCCCATGACAATACTTCTCTTGACCCCTCTGAAAAAATAGAATTTATGTCATTCACCCAAATTCACATTTCATTGATAACTTTAATATATATATATATGTATGTATGTATATATATTAGTTCATACTTCCAAACAGATGGTAGTTTAAGCTGCCCTTTTGCATGAATTCATAGACTATGAGAAGCTCTCCATTTTCCTGGCAGTAGCCCAAAAGCTTAATGATGTTGGGATGAGAAAGCCTCCTTAAGAAGCCAACCTCTGTCTGTATCACGGAAACCCACCCGATAAGTAATGTTTACGTCCTTAGTGTACAGTATTAAATAACATTACATGATTAACAACAATTGCCAAGGTAACAGTAGTTACAAGTCATAATTACCCGCCACTGCCGAAGCCCTTGCTTGCTACTTGAATCCAGTTTCTTGACAGCAATGGCCAATTTCTTTGTTCCCCGGGATGGCAGCTTCACCTTGAGCCAACCCTTATAGACACTGCCAAAGCCGCCCTTCCCCAGCACCATGTCACTTTTAAAATTGAAGGTAGCTGCCTTTAGTTCTGCATAAGTAAAAACTCTTAATTTCGACTCATTAACAGTGCCCACATCTGGAAGTTCTTCATCATCTATTGTAACTGGGAATTCATTCTCGTTGTTGTTCAGCCAGAAAGCTCCAATAGCACCACTTGCCTGAACTAGCCATGTTGTTATATTGGAGGTTGCCATAGAGACCCAACTGGTGCCAGAGACATTGCTACCCACAAAAGAAGTGTCCCCTAATACCGATGTGCCAAAAATACTGGTTTCAGCAAAAATTGAAAGCTTTCATAGATAATGGCTTATTTACAGCTTCATTTTAAGACAAGAGCAGAGGAGTCGACTGACATCTAAGAAAGATTCAATTTCTTTGCCAGGTCTTATGTCCTAAAAGAAATACTCTGAACATAAGCAGCATCACATCTTTGTTTAGGCAATCAGGATTAGAAATTTTGTTCCCTGTTTTCCCTGTAAAAGCACAAAAGTGGAAGATCATCACTAAGGTGTGGTAGAAACTTACCATCAGTCAGATTGCCAATGATGCTAGGAGCCGGATCTGGGGATGGTGGCGAGGTTGGGACAAAACCTTGAACTTGGTCTGGATGTGCTGTGACCGAGTTTGATTTGGAAGCAAGACAACTACACCAAATACCCATCAAAGGTTTAAGCTTTTCTCTCACGATTTACTCTTTTCCTTGTCTTCTGTTGTGATTGCTATATGATTTAGCCATGACTACAAAAACTGACTTTGCCAGAGAGAAGCAGTCACGACCTGCTTTCGTTGACTTGGAAAGTATAATTCTTTTTCCTGGAAGTTGCATCTCAAACCATATTAATTTGACAAAAAATCAAAGAAATTGTTGAATAATTGAAATAACCTACTGAAATTCTGTAATTTGCATGCCTAATTCAGAAGGATTCCTAAAAATGAGAAAAAGCTCATCCAAGGATCTAGAATTATGGCAAATAAAGTTGGAAATTTCTGAAAGTGAATAATTTAACAGTTGATTAAATCATACTAAATATATATTAGCTCTAAAAAATAAAGATCACATAGGAAAATCATTTGAACATAAAAGAGTTCTTACTTTCTTTGGTTAAGAAAGAGTAACAATTCCACAAGAACTAAAGTCAAATGGGATTAGCTTTATTGGAAGAATGCGGGAGGAGGAGTTGGTCTCACCTCTATCCAAACTTTCCAGGCAATGTAAGTAGCTAAAAGGACTTGGAGGCTATTCAAGGATAAAGAATCCCTTTAGAGCAAATGGATAAATGAATTCTATCTCAAAGATTCCTTGCAAATTTATAACACCCCCAATATCAAACCTAAAATGCCAACCAATTTCTTATATGTATACATTCATGGCATACATTTCTATTCAATGCTATACATATACACACTATAAAATTTCACATCACTTAATATTACCATTTAAAAGTAGTATTACATCTTTACATTTATATGATAATCCAAAAGAAAACATTTCAATGTCTTTCATTACATATACACTCATCTTTTTAACAAAAAAACTTTCCAAAGTTACTTTTACTCCTAGCTATTGGCCTTGTTCCTTACAGATATTTCCTGTGCCTCACTCCTAATACTTGGACCTACACAAATTAACATCCATGCTAAGTTTGAATGCTTAGTGGTGAAACACTTAGTTTGGATGACCGTAACATTTCCTTTAATCATTTTCCCATTTTATAATTCATCATATGATATTCACTTACAATCATAAAATCTGTATTAAAGTGTGTACTACACATATATGAGCAATAAATAAGCGTATAAATCATCTATATACATTTAAATTGTCTTTAGCATGCATTATACTCACTCTTAAATTCCAATGTTTAATCACCCACTTCACATATGGTAAAGTCCTATTTCATTTATTTCTAGGTCTTTGAAAAGTTTCATACACATTCGAAAAGTTTCGGATAAGATGCAGTAAAAAAATCAGAAATGAAAACAAGGTCACGGTTGTGACAGAAGACCCTTCTCTAAGGTCATCATCATGTCTGGAGTGTTATGGTTGAGACATAAGAGTTTTCTACTAGGTCAAGATCATGATACCCATGTCACGCTCGTGACAGAAGATCTTGAAGCTGTTTCACGATCGTGACACCCCTATCAAGATTGTGACAGACACTTAAAATTCATACCTCGTGACAGAAGATCTTGATGTTGTCACGATTGTGACACCCCTATCATGATCGTGACAGACACTTGAACCACTAACTTTTACCTTGATTTCCACCTAAGATTAGCTTGATTCCTTGCAAAATGATGGGATGAAGAAGACGAAGTGGAGAGAAAATGAGAGAGGAAAAATCTAAAATTCAAGCCCTAAAATGTTGTCCCTCTCTCCTGTCCATATGCCCATGTCATGAACTTTCAAGACTTACACACATGCTTAATTCATATTGGACACACATGTTTTATTCTTATTGTTCACACATGCTTTAATCCAATTGGTTCACGTGTTGAGTTTAGGAAAATTGCACATTGGTCCTTCTTCTTCCTTTATTTCCCACATTGGCTTATAATCTCTTCAATTAGTTTCATTCTCATCAATATTTCACGTCTAAGTATGTATGTTCATGCTGAAATGAACAGATTACCAATTTACCCATATCTTTTACATTAAGTTCCATCATGTCTTGTACTATGCTTAAATGCCCTTAATTTGTTATGTTCACTCTTTAATATACCCTAGATATGTTATAATACTTCTAGAATATATGTTGGGGACTTACATTTCTCTCCCCTTTCAAAAGGAATTTCCTCCTCGAAATTCGTACATGTATTGAATAGCTACAGGTACTGAATTCTCATCATCGATTCAAGTTCTAAAGTTGCCTCTTTAACGCCATGATATTGCCTGAGCACCTTTATAAGAGGAATTTGTTTATTCCTTAATTGTCTCACTTCTCTAGCTAGGATTTCTTTTGTTCATCATATGAAAAGTCTAGCTGGATATTTATTAACACATGTAAATCATCCGTTTGGTATCTCCGTAGCATTGAGACATGGAATACATCGTGTAACTTGGATAGTTTTATAGGAAGAGCAAACCTCCCACTGGTCAAATGCTTTCAAGGATTTCATATAGACCTATAAATCTATGACTAGGTTTTCCCTTTTTCTCGAATCTTAACACCTTTCTCTAGGGAAAAACTTTCAAGAAAACTTTGTTACCTACAGCATATTCAATATCTTTCCTCTTCAAATCAGCATATCATTTATGTCTATCACTTGCAACCTTCAATATTTGTTGAATAACCTTCACCTTCTCTTTTGTTTCTTTGACTTTGTCAGGCCCAATCTTCTTGTTATCAGTTAGTTCTTTCCAACAAATCGGAGTTCTATATATGTTGCTATGCCTATACTGGACTGATAACTATTGTTGTAGTCAAATTCCATCAAAAGAATGTACCTATCCCAACTACTTGGAAATTCCATAACATATGATCTCGGCATGTCTTCCAACACTTATATAACTCTCTTAGATTGTCCATCAGTTTATGGGTGAAAGGCTATGCTAAAGCTCAGTCGAGTACCTAAGGCTACTTGTAGACTTTTTCAAAATCTTGACGCAAATCGTCGATCTCAATCATAAAAATTGAGAATGGCACTCTATGTAGCTAAGTAATCTTATTCACATACAACTCAGCTAACTTATCTATAGAATAATCAGGTTGGACCGGTTTAAAGTGAGCTAATTTGGTAAGCCCGACCACTATAACCCATACCACTTCTTGCTTTCTCTGTGTGAGGGGTAGACTTGTTACACAACCTATACTAATATTATTCCATTTTCAGTATAGAATGGGAACGAGATTTAATAGGCTAGAAAGGATCTGATGTTCAACTTTCACCAATTGACAAGTTAAGCATTTGGACACATAGTCCACTACATCATGCTTCATTCCTGGACACTGGTAATATTGTTTTAAGTCCTACTACATCTTGTTACCCCTATGGTAAACACAATATTATAGACTTCATGCAATAAATTCTTCTTCAAGTCCTGTACTGTCGGTACATATAATCTACTCTTAAAGTACATACTTCCATCATTTTTCATCACAAAATCATTTTGTCTCCCTTCTTGCACTGCTTGTACAATTTGTTGCAACTTGGCATCATCTTTTTATGCATTTACCATCATCTGTCTCAAGTCAGGATTCACTTTTAACTGAGCTATCAAAGCTCCATCTGGCATAAATCTCCATCTACTATGTTGTAATGACAAAGCTGAAACAGAATTCCTATAATCAAAACATCTGCTACCGCATTAGTTCTATACTCAAAACATTTGCTACCGCATTAGTTTTTCCCAGGTGGTAGTCAACTATGCAATCATAGTCTTTAAACAATTCTAGCCAATGTCATTGTCTCAAATTTAGCTCCTTCTATGTAAGCAGGTACTTCAGACTCTTGTGATCCATGTATACTCTACATCCTTCCCCATATAAGTAGTACCACTAAATTTTCAAGGAAAACACCACTGCTGCCAATTCTAAATCATATGTAGGGAAGTTCTATTCATGTGACTTTAACTATCTCAAGGCATAAGCCACCACTTTTCCATCTTACATCAGTACACAACCTAGACCATTCTTGGAAGCATCACTATACATAGCATACTCTTTTCCTAGAGTTGGTTGTGTCAACACTGAAGCTTTAGTGAGCATCTTCTTTAACTGCTCAAAACTAGTTTGGCATCTATCATTCCATTCAAACTTTGCACCTTTCTGAAGTAACTTTATGAATGGAGAAGTCATTAATAAAGCGACAATAATAACCAGCTAAATCAAGAAAACTTCTCACTTTTGTCACATTCTGAGATAGCTTTTAATTAACAATTTCCTCAATTTTGCTGGGATATACCTTGATACCTTATAAAGAGATGATGTGTCTGAGGAAAGAAACTTCCTTTAGCCAAAAATCACACTTGCTCTATTTGGAAAATAATAATTGTATCTCAAAGTTTAGTATAATTCTTAAATGCTGAGCATGTTCCTCTTCATTCCTCGAATAGATTAATATATCATCTATGAACATTACAACAAATTAGTGTAAATAGGGTCGAAACACCCTATTCATCAAATCTATAAAAGCAACTGGTGTATTAGTTAGCCCGAAAGGCGTCACTAGGAATTCATAGTGGCCATATTAGGTCTTGAATGCAGTCTTTGGAACATCTACATCTTTTAACCGAAGCTGGTAGTAACCCGATCGCAAATCAATCTTAGAGAACACTCTTACACATTTCAACTGATCAAACAAATATTTTATTCTGGGTAATGGATATTTATTCTTTACAGTCATCTTGTTTAGCTATCTATAGTCTATACATATTCTTAGGGTCTCATCCTTTTTTTTTACAAAAAGGGCTGGTGCTTCCTATGATTACAAATTGGGCCAGATGAAATCCTTGTTCAAAAGCTCTTATAACTGAGTCTCTCTTTTAACTTTGTAGGAGCCATTCTGTAAGGTGCCCTAGAAATAGGAGCAATACCAGATAAAATTTCAATAGATAATTCCACATCCCTCTCAGGTGGCAAACCTGGTAACTCTTTAGGAAACACATTAGAAAACTCATTTACTACCGGTATGTCTTGTAAGTTTAGCTTCTCCCTTTTTGAATTAATTAATAAAGACAAATACGCCTTACAACCTTTTCTATGTAGTCATCTTACTTGGATAGTTGATATTACATTAGTCAAAGGACTAGACCTAATACCATGCACCACTATCTCTGAACCATTATAATCTTTGAGCACAACTATTTTCAACCAATAATAAACTATAGCTTGGTGTTTGGACAAGCAATCCATGCCTAAGATCAATTCAAATTCATGGAAGGGTAGCTCTATCAGATCTGCAACAAATTGTTTCCCATAGATCATAATAGGGCAATCTCTATACACTCTATTCATATATACGTTATGGACCAATAGACTAGTCACATGTACATCATAGGCTAGTCGATCTACTATTGACATCCTATCATACACTCTCCTAGTGCAAATGTATGAACAAGTGGAACTGGGATCTATCAATGTATGCATATGAAGATCAAAGAGAGGAAAGGTACCAACTATAACTTTTAGGACATCCTGTTCCTTATGAAGCGTATGCCCGTGCTTAACCGGCTGATGTCACAGGACGATCATCTTACTCATATGTCGTACTCAGAGTGGCCTTAGGCTGGCTTGGTCTACCTTTGCCTTTACCTTGTCCTCTAGATGCAATAGGTGCATTAGGTGCCCCTGTGCTCCCCTAAGATGCTCTAATTTGTCCTGAGCCTTATGGATAATTAGCCATCAGTGATCTGTACCCCTACATTTCAAACATACCCTAGTCAACCGCCTGTATGTGCCCCAATGTCTCCTGGTGTAGTGTGGGCACTCTAATGATCCACCTCCTTGTCTTGCTAAAAAGCCTCTAACAATATTAGATGTTGTGAACCGCCCTTAACGTCTTCCTTTGGTGGCTGGGCTATTGACTGACTCTGCTAGGGATTCACCCTACAAGTCTCAGGTTCTCTTACCATAAGATAAGCCAACTCTAGATAAACTTCTCTTTTGTGCCCTTTTTCTCTTGGTTATCTCTTACTTCTTTACTCTGATAGCTGATTTAAATAGCTGATAGTAGCTCACCTATTGTAGAGGAGTTACTGCCACTAAATACTCTTTGACTATCATTCAATCCATCCTCAAATTATTGGCATTAGAAGGCCTCTGTCAGAACAGGATCTAGAGTGTACCTGTTAAGCTGGCTGAACTCCTTTTCATACTCAACCATAGATAGGTTTCTTTATCTCAGATTTAGAAACTGAGCTACTTTATAAGTTTTTGTAACATACTTCTTTTGGAACTTTTAGGTAAAGAACTCCTAAGTCTGAGGGTTACGCAGTTGAGGATGTAGCAGGACTAATTTATACCAATCATAGGCTGCCCCTTATAGGAGAGAGACAACAAAGGTAACAATTTCCTCGGGTGGACACTTGATCTCGTCTAAAACCCTCTATGTCTGCTCTAACTATTATTTTTCTTTATATTGTTCTCCTAGAGTCACGACCACAATTTCTTCCACCCCATGCTTTCTTAAAACTTCTATAGGGGCTTTAAGCCCGATCATTCTATCCATCAATCTTAGCATATCATGGGAGAGATTTAGAAACATCTCCCTAGGTATTGATGGTATCGGTATTTAATCCTTTAGAGGCTTAGGAGGACACAAAACGAATTGATCTATCCCTACCACACTATTAGTTGACTCTTCCTTATCTTCACGAGATCTTTCCATCTCTACTATCTATAAGAAAACATGGACATCGGCATTAGGTTGACACAAACACCAAACCATATCACACATTTCTAGATTTTTATTAGTTAGAACTGCCTAAACTGTGCTCTGTGTCCGCTCTAACTAATATTTTGCTTTATTTTGTTCTTCTAGAGTCACAACCACAAATTCTTCCACCCCATGCTCTCTTAAAGTTTCTATAGGGGCTTTAGTCGCTGTCATTCTATCCATCAATCTCACCAGATCATGGGAGAGGTTTAGAAACATCTCCCTAAGTACTAACGGTATCGGTATTTAATCCCTTAGAGGCTCAAGAGGACTCGAAACAAATTGATCTCTCCCTATCACACTATTAGCTGACTCTTCTTTATCTTCATGAGGTCTTTCCATCTCTACTATCTATAAGAAAACATAGACATCTGCATTGGTCCAACACAAACATCAAACCATATCACACATTACTAGAGTTTTATTAGTTAGAACTGCCTAAATTGTGCTCTGATACCACAAAATGTAACACCCTCTATATCAAACTTACAATGGCAACCAATTTCCTATACATTCATTCATGGCATACATTTCTATTTAATGTTATACGTATGCACATTACAAAATTCCGCATCACTTAACATTATCATTTAAAAATAGTATTACATCTTTACATTTATATGATAATCCAAAAGAAAGCATTACAATGTCCTTCATTATATGTAAACTCATCTTTAAAGAAAAAAACATATTCTAAAGATATTTTTACTCCTAGTGATTGGCCTCGGCCCCTGTAGATGTTCCCTATACCTCATTCCTAATACTTGAACCTACACGAATTGACACCCATACTAACTTTGAAAGCTTAGTCGGAAACACTTAGTTTGGATGACCACTCACAGCAGTCATCTGCCGAGCACACACATTCATAAACATCATAACTCATATAAATAGTGATGGCACACTTAATCAAGGTACATAACGAAAACATGCTTCGATATGTTATTCATATACCTTAAATTCACATTCATAAGCCAAGCATTGATATTCAACGCTCATTGGTACAAATTACACTACAAATGCAAATGCTCATCAATGCCAATTATTTATGTTGTCATGTTGTATTTCTTATTTATAACCATTTACTTTACTCTTTGTGTTAGGCCACATTCTCATGGGTGTGGATAAAGGGAGCTCGAGATATATGAAGATATCAAAATTGTGGATACCCGAAAGCATTAAACTATGGAGGCATAATAGTCTTAAAATGAAGAAACCGTTGGTGTCAAATTGTAGCAGTTACACTATAACCCTATAGGCATGCCTATCTATCCACCACCAAGACAATAGAGCAGGCATTGTAACATTTACTTTAACCATTTTCCCATTTCATAATTCATCATATGATATTCACTTAAAGTCATAAAATATGTATTGAAGTGTATACTACACACATATGAGCAATAAATATGCGTACAAATCATCTATTTACATATAAATTCACATGTGGTAAGTCTTATTTCATTTATTTCTAGGTGTTTGAAAAGTTTCACACACATTCAAAAATGTTCGGATAAGATGTAGTAAGAAAAATCAGAAATGAAATCAAGGTCATGGTTATTTCAAAAGACACTTCTTTAAGGTCATGATCATGATATAAGAGTTTCTTATTGGTTAATGACCCATGTCATGCTCGGGACAGAAGATGTTGATGTTGTGTCACGACCATGACAGAGACTCGCCTTTCATACCTCTACTCATTCCGTAATATTTATATAGAAAAATTTTGAATTAGGTTTTGAGTTCCTCTATACATTTGTTCCCTATATCTTAGTTTCCAAAGAACTAAATATCAAGTCATTTGAACTTCTAAATCATGAGATATAGACTAAACATCACAAGCTGCTCCAAAATAGGGGCAGAATCAAGTCACCAATTTTGATCTCAATTTCCAATGCCATAAATCCATAATTAAGTCAGAGCCTCTTCTAGAGATTTCTATTCCTACATCTTAGGTTTCATATTTATAGGTCTTTAGGCTGATTTACGACCCAAAAAATGTGACTGGTTCAAATAAACTTAAGACAAAATTCCACTACATGATACTCTCTTGTCATATGCAACCCATTCCATGTAAGGTAACACCAAAATAACACCAACATACCATCCCAACAACCCTAACATATCCAAATGAATCTTTGTATCTATTCAAACATATACACAAAGAGAAATTAAACTAAGTGTACTTCTAAACCTTAAAATTAGCCAAGTAGTTCTTCCAATGCCTTTCCTTCCCTTCTTCTTTGGCTTTGCTTGACTCACCCACCAGAAACACCAAAAATACATATTTCAATTCCAATTCCAACCTTATAATTCAAATGTGTCATAAGCAAAGCAAGAAAATGTAAAGATGAAGAGAAAACCACTAACTTTTAACTTCATTTCCACCTACGATTAGCTTGATTCCTTAATTGCAAAATGATGGGATGAATAAGATGAAGTAGAGAGAAAATAAGGGAGGAAAAATCTAGAATTCAAACCCTAAAATTTCTTCCCTCTCTCCTCTCCATGTGCCAATTTTATGAACTTTCAAGACTTACACACTTGCTTAATTCCTATTGGACACACATGCATTATTCTTATTGTTCACACATGCTTTAATCCAATTGTTTCATGTGTTGAGTTTAGGAAAATTGCCCATTGGTCCTTTTTCTTCCTTTAATTCCCACATTGTCCTATAATCTCATCAGTTAATTTCATTCTCATCTATATTTTACGTCTAAGTATGTATGTCTATGCTGAAATGAACAAATTACCCATTTACCCATGTCTTTTACATTAAGTATTATTATGTCTCGTACTAAGCTTATATGCTCTTAATTCATTATGTTCACTTCTTAATACACCCTATACATGTTATAATGCTAATAGGGTATATGTTGGGGCCTTAAAAATTCACCGAAAGGAAAGAACACTCTTGGCCTTTTATTTAGTTTATAAAAAAGGCAATTGTTTTACCCTTTCATCAGAATCCAGGTGGGGAGTGGAGAGGACACATGATTCTAGTTTAATAATTGAAGTTCTCTAAGTCCTCTACACGTTATAGATGACATTTTTTCATTGTCTATAAGAATCTCTTCTCAGACTGGAGTCAGGAGAATCATTGAGAACAATTCTTGGAATTTTCATGGTAGGGAGTTGATAGGCTCCTGAACTATTTTCCTAATTATTTGCCAAACCTCTCAATTCTTGATAAACCTATATGGTCCTTAAACAACAATGGGTAGGGATGGCAATAGGTTTTCAACTCGATTAATATCTACACCACCCAATCCTAAAAAATGGATATGGAGGCTGAAAAATGGATTTTAAATGGATGTTGAAAAATGGATGTGGATATGGATTTGGATATGAGTTTAGTGATAACCCGAGCCGATAGATACCTACACTCGACCTGTTTTTATTAACTCATTTTTTTCTGCACATAACTTGGTATCCCCACTTTACTCTTATATAATTTATGAGTCTACAAAACATGAATGCATTAATTAAGATGTAAGAACATATAGAATGCTGATGGCGCCATTTTCAATTTTCTCCTTAATAAAGCATTTGTTAACTTCTATATGTTTTGTCCTATTGTGTAGGACATGATTAAGTGAAATTGAAATTGCATCTTTATTATCACAATATACCTTCATAGGAATAGAAATAGGAACTTTAAGCTCCTCCAGTACCCTTTTTACCTATAAAGCTTCACAAATTTCATGAGTGTGAGACCTAAACTCAAGTTCAACATTACTTCTTACTACAACCGTTTGTTTCATACTTCACCAAGTTACCAAATTCTCTCTAACAAATGTGCAGTAGGCTGAAATAGACCTTCTATCAATAGAGTTTCTTTCCCAGTTAATATCAGTGTATACCTCTACTTAGAGATTGTTCCTCTTTTGAAACATCAAATAGGAGTACCTTTTAGGTATCTTAGGATCCTATACACTGCATCAAAGTGTTCTTGACCTAGTGAATGCATAAATTGACTTTTCAAACTCGTAGTAAATGCTATGTCAGGTTTGGTGTGCGACAAATATATCAATCTTTGAACAAGTCTTTGAAATCGGTCTTTATCAACAACTTTTTCATGTTTAACAAAAGTGAGTTTGAGATTAGACTCAATTGGAGTTTTTGCTGGTCTACAGCTGAGTAGTCCAGTCTCATTGAGAAGATCAAGATTATACTTCCTTTGATTCACAAAGATGCCTTCCTTTGATCTAGCAAATTCCATAATTAGGAAGAACTTATAGGTCTTAGATCTTTAATTTCAAATTCCCAGGCTAGCTTCATCTTCAACCTCTTAAGTTCTTCAACATCATCTCCGGTCAGAATTATATTGTAGCGCCCCCTTACCATAGGGTACACACCGGGACGCCCGTAGGTCATTCCGGTATTTAACCTATGACAAGAGAGAACTACGAACAAACGCTACTATACTCCACATGGCATCACAATAATAAAACATTAATATTAAATTGCA
>JANKOD010000004.1:18996517-19034740 GCA_026284645.1 Erythroxylum acuminatum | reverse complement strand
TAGTGTATGGCCAGTTGTGTTAGTTCCTTATAACCTTCCACCATGGCTCTGCATGAAAGATCCTTATTTCATGATGTAAATTTTGATTCCTGGTTCGAAAGCTCTTGGAAATGATATTGATGTATACTTAGAGCCATTGATTGATGAGTTGAAATTCCTTTAGGAGATAGGTGTAGAGACATATGATGCATTTTCAGAGAGTAATTTTCAGTTACGTGCAACTCTATTATGGACCATAAATGATTTTCTAGCTTACATTAATTTATCAGGATGGAGCACTAAAGGAGCACTAAAGGCAAGTTAGGATGTCCTGTTTGCAATCTTGAAACGTCTTCTTGCAGGCTTCAAAATGGACATAAAACATGCTATCTTGATCATCGTCGCTTCTTACCAACTAATCATTCTTGGAGGAAAAATGCTAAAGCATTTAATGGTACCAAAGAAATTCGAAGTGCACCGAAACAATTATCAAGGGATGATGTTGAACAATATAATCAATTTTCTCAGATGAAGTTTGATTGATTTTAAATTATGTGTATATTTTATCTATATTCTTTTTTTTCTTATTTCCACTATTTTCATTAAACAGGTTAATTTTGGAAAGACTGAAAGAAAAGAAAGCATGGAGATGCTCTATTGCTTGGAAATTGGAGAAAAAAGAGTATTTTTTTCAACTCTCATATTGGAGAACACTTAAGTTGTGACATAATCTGGATGTCATGCATATCAAGAAAAATGTATGTGATAACATAATTGGGACTTTGTTGAACATTGAGGGGAAAACAAAGGATACTATAAATATTCGCTTTGATTTAGAATATGTGGGTATACGTCTTGTGCTTCATGCAACTCCCACAAGTGATGGCAGGTATGCGCTTCGCCCTGCATGTTATACATTGTGAAAGATACTAAATTGCAACAATTACCATGTATTAGTGACAAAAATATAAATCATCACAGATAATCCAAACAATAGTATCAACCAATTGTCTTGGCACAAAAAAAATCTCGTATTTGTGATGACAAAAATAATTAGTCACAAAAAAATTGTCACTAAATTATGAATAGTTGTGACCATAGTTATAGTTTGGTTATTATGATAATATGAAATAGACACTAATTACTTGAATAATTATTGACAAAATTATTTGTCACAACAAGTAAAATATTGTGTGATTATTAACCATTTCGTAACAAAAAGAAAAAAAAATACTAGTGATCAAACTATGTTTTGTCACAACAAATAGAAAATATTAGATACTAACATATGTTCTGTCACAATTACAATTTATTCGTGCCAAAACTATTTTGGCGCCAAATTGCATAGGCTTTTAATGACAAAACTTAGTGATAAAAGAAAATTTGACATTATTAATATATTAATAGTGATAACTTAACTGTGAAAGATACTAAATTGTCATAATTACTATTGTATTAGTGACAAAAAAAAATCATCACAGCTAATTCAAACAATAGTGTTAATCAATTGTTTTGTCACAAAAAAATCTCGTATTTGTGACGAAACAATAGTTAGTTACAAAATATTGTCACTAAATGTCTTAACTCTTGTAGTCGAAATTGTTCAAAATTGTTGGAAATGGAATTGTTGAAAATCATTGGGAATGGAAAATGTTGGAAATGGAATTGTTGAAAATTATTGGGAATGGAAAATGTTGTAAATGGAAATTGTTTATGTATGTTTTGTAATGGTTGAATTGAAATTATTGGAAAATGTTATAAATGAAATGTTTGGAAATTGTTGAAATTAAGAAATGAAAATTGTTAGAAGTTGTTAAAAATTGAAATTGTTTATCTATATTTCATTATTTTATGAATTGTGAATTTGTGATGGTTGAAATTGTTGGTTGTTGGTTGTTAGAAATGAAATTGTTGGAAATTTGGAAATGGAAATTGTTTATATATGTTTTGTGATGTTTAAAACTTTGAATTGAAATTGTTCAAAATTGTTGGAAATATAATTGTTCAAAATTATTGGGATTGGAAAACGTTGGAAATGGAAATTGTTATGTATGTTTTGTAATGGTTGAATTGAAATTATTGGAAAATGTTAGAAATTGTTTATGTATGTTTTGTGATTGTTAGAAATGAAAATTGTTTATGTATGTTTTGTGATTATTGGAAATGGAAATTGTTTATGTCTATTCTATGTAATTATGTTTGTTGAATAATTGAATTGTTAGTTTTTGACTTATGGTGAATTGTGTTTGATGAAATTGAATTGTGTATGATATATGAGTTATATTATATAAGATGAACAAACGTATTTGTGTAATGAAATCATATGTTCTTTATTTTGATATATGCATTCATTTATTTTTATAGAAAACGAAAGCAAGTTCAAGTACTCCTGATCAAACCACTTCAGGAAGATACAGTGATCTAACATGGGCTTATACTGCATTGGTTCCCGGTACGAGGAACCATACTATTTGCTTGTTTTGTAACAAGCATTTGAAAGGTGGAGGAGTAACCTGATTAAAGAAGCATTTAGTTGGGGTTAAAGGAGATGTGGGGCCATGTAAAAAAGTAAGCCATGATGTGAAGTGGCAGATTAAAACTTTGCTTGAAGAATATCAACATGAGAAAGATAGAAGGGAATGGTTGAATTTTGAAATTGGTATTGGAACTTCATTTGTTGGTTTTCGTGATGATTGTGGAAATGTTGAAGGTGATAGTGGTAGTGCTCCATCCTAGGCCTAACAAGAAGATAATGTTATACTTGAACCTAATGCTAGGAAAAGAATAAGGCAGGTGACTAGTTTTTTTGCACCACGAACAACTCCTGGAGCCCAACCTTCAATTTGTAATGTAATGCAATCAAGAGAAGCAACTCATAATGTCGATATGGTAACAACTAGATGGTGGTATGATACAGGTTCATCATTTAATGCTTCATAGTATTACTATTATCAACCTATGGTGGATGCAATAGCCTCTTACAGTTTGGGGTACAAAGCTTTTTGGATTGATGACTTAAGAGGTAAACTTTGGAGTTATTATGTTTATGAAATTAGAAGTTATTTGGCAAAAGGAAGAGCGAATTGAGCTACTTATGAATTTCAATCATGTGTGATGGTTGAACAAATAGGAGACAAGAGCCTATTATTAATTTTTTGGTTTATTCTACAAATGGCTCTATGTTTTCAAATCTATTGATGCGTCTGGCCTTATTAGGAATAATGAGACTTTGTTTGCAATATTTAATAAAGTTGTGAATGAAGTAGGGCCAAAAAACATTATTCAGTTTATTACTGACAATGACTCCGCTTATAAAGCGGCAGGAAGAAGTTAACAAAATACTTATAATTCTTTTTTTTGGACTCCTTGTGCTAGACATTACATTGACCTAATACTAGAGAACATAGCAGATCCTAGGTATTTTCCTATTATTGATGAGACTATACAGAGAGCAAAAAATGTGACCAAGTTTATCTATAATCGTGCATGAGTTTTGAATTTGATGAGAAAGGAATTTACCAATGATAGGAATTTGTGTCATCTTGGTGCGGCAAGATTTGCAACAAATTTCTTATCACTTCAGTCTTTTGTTTTGATGAAGAAAGAGTTAAGACAAATGTTTACAAGTGGCAAGTGGGTTGCATCTCAGCATGCTATGTCTAATGCTAGATTGGAGGTTTCCAGCATTATACTGGAAGATAGATAATTTTGGTTTCAATGTCAATTTGTTATCCGAGTTTGTAAGCCTTTGGTGAGGGTACTTTAATTGGCTGATAATAAAGAAAAGTCAACAATGAGTTATTTTTTGGATGCTATGGAAAGAACAAAGGAAGCAATCAAGGCCAATTTAAAACATAAACCTTCTTTGTATACACCGTATCTTTCAATTATCAATGAGAGATGGGAAAGACAACTTTCTTCTCCTTTGCTTGCAATTGGGGCATTTTTAAATCCTAGTGTATATTTCAGACCGGATTTTACAAAGAAAGCTGAAGTTAGTAGAGGAATCTTATTCACTATTATAACAATTGTTGGTCATGAGATAAAACAAGATGTTTTAAGCTCACAAATAGAGCTTTATAAGTTGTCTTCTGGGAATTTTGAATTGTCGATTGCTCTTCGACAGAGAACAAAACTTTCTTCAGGTATTATCTGTTTCTTTTTTTTCTTCTTATTGTTGGAAATTAATTATCATTTTATTTTGTTTGTAACACTACTTTTGTTATCTTAGGATTTACAGTTTCTTAGTGGGATCAATTTGGAAGTGGTGTTCCAGAATTGCAAAAGTTTGCAATTCGGATTTTAAGTCAATGTGTAAGTACAACGGGTTGTGAACGGAACTGGAGCATATTTTAATTCATCCATTCCAAGAAAATGAATAGATTGGAGCATAGGAGAATAAATGACTTGGTATTCATTCGTTACAATTTAAAGCTTTGGGAAATGTATGTTGTTATCGTTATTAATTTCGATATAATTTCTTATAATTTTATAATAATTAAAATTTACAAGTAGTTCAACAAATCCAATATCTATCGATAATATCGATCTTCTTGCTGATTGAGTATCTAAGGAACCAGATTTGATAGATGTGAATAACTTGGAAGATAATCTTAATTGGGAAAGCATTGACATGTTATTTGGTGTATTGAATTTAAATAATAATGATGACGAGACTCCTCTTAATGCTAATGATTTTGTACCAAATGATAAGTGGGGTTAGTGTAATTATAACAAATATCCTCCCGTAGACGATTGAATGAAGTTCCAGGTTTTTTTTTTCCTCTTCTTTTAATTTTACTTATATTTGATGTATATGTTAAATTCTATATATATAATATAATTATAAATGTTTTTATTACAGGTTTCACTTTTACTTGGTTGATTCCTCATGACGAACTCTTGTAGTTAATTATAATAATTTAAAAGTTAAGGATATTTATTATTATTTTTATTGGATGATTTCAACTTTTGACGTAATTATTATTTATTATATGATGAAATTGTAATATTTTAAATACTTTATATTATTCTTATATTTATATTTGTATGATGATAATTGTTTTTTTTTTCACATTAATTGTGGTTATTATTTATATGTGAAATATTTAAAAAATTGTTATTTCATATTAATTATAGTTATTATTTATTATTATGATTTTTGGAAACATGATTTGTTTAAACTTATAAAGTATACAGTACAACTGTACAATATGATAATGGACTATTTTAAAATTTCTATAAAAGTTTAGGAAATATTTTATAATTTTAAAAAATTATCCGAAACGATATTCAGTATTGACCAGTATTGGTATAGTACTGTACCAGAACTCAATCCGATATCAAGCCTGGTACGGTATTCGCAAGATTACTTTACATCATTGATGGTCACCTTTAACATCTCTATTGTATATTTTAACTGAAAATTTTTACCAAAATTATTTTAAAATCTTAATTCTGCGTTTCTCTTCTTCAATTCTGCATAAGAAACAAACTCTCGTTTCAAGTAAATTTATAACTAAAATTACTTGAATTATTTCTTTTTTCTAATCCCATATTACAAATAATTTTGTTTTTGTAGAGAAGAAATAATACGCAAATAAAATAAGACTCAAAAATAAGGGAAAAAACATATTAGAATGTGGTAATTTTGTGTCATAATGTCGATTAATAAGAAGTTTTATTACATTCCAATTCTTCATCGATTTTCTTTTTGGCTCTATATTTCTCTTGTCCTGATTACATATATGTATTCAAGCATGTATCTATATATACACACTCACACACAGATATCTGAGGAAGCTGCAGAGCTCCAAATCTCGTCTATTTATCAAACCAAAAACCCCATTTTCTTTCCCAATCTATCTTCTAAAATCGATCTCTTTGCAATCTGAATCCCTCCACATCGATCCAAGTAGGGAAAGAGCATGTCTTCACTTGTTTCTCTTCTTTTGAAAGAGAATGAATCTTGTTATTTGAGTCCCGTAGTTTGCTTATTGTCTGTCTGATTCGATGCAATTTGATTTATTCGTTTGGTTTGTTTTGTTGGGATTCGTTGGGCGTTCCAATTTGGAATATTTGATTAATGAATTTGTTAAGACTGTTATGATTTTGATAGAATAATAAATAATTGATTGAATAGAAATTAGGAGAAAATAGAAAGAGATCATGCCAGGATTAGCGCAGAGAAATGAGCAATTCAGTAGTGGGTCATCTGGAGTTTACTCGATTTCTGCAAATGGATTCTGGTCAAAGCACCGCGATGATGTTAGCTATAATCAGCTACAAAAGGTACGTGATTGCGTTCCTGTTATATCTTTTTTTTGGTTGAATTGTTTTCTGGGTTTTCTATTCCTGGATTGAATTGGATCATTTTGTCTCTTTCATTGGATGATAATCTGGGTTTCAATTGGATCTTGCAGTCATACCTTTTTCAGTTAGTCTTTGATTGATGGGTTTGATGTTTAATTTTTCTTTTGGGGTTTATTTGTAGATCCAGTTCACCTTATTATTTGTGTTCACCTTTTCTGTTCATCACTTCTTTGTCCGATTGAACTTTGGTGGTAGTTTAGTAAGATTGGTCGTAGTGTGGCAATTTTCATTTTGGTGAATGATGACTCTTTGTGGTAATTGATATTGAACTCAGCCCTTGAAAATGGGAGGCTTTGTGGGCTAACTTATGGGATGATTTCAAACATTCTGGGCGTTTGGTTGCATCATTTTTTGGGAGTGGGACTGAATAACTGATTTTAAACTATGAGTCTCTCTAACGAGGGCTGCTCATGTAATGGCAGTTGTATCTTTTAATTTTCAATACACTCACATTATGGTTGATCGGAACATTTGGAATTATGTGTAGATTTGAGATTCTTTTCATGGGAAATCTTCTGAGGAAAACCTGATATAGCCGGTGGCTGCATATGGAAATTAAAGAATTAGTTTGATAACTTCTGTTCCTAGGAATTTCACCTTTCTTTGAGAGACAAAGGGACAGGGAATCCATTTTGTCTATTCTAATAAGTACCAAATTGGATGGGATAATAAATAAAACAACTACCTTTATGTTTTGCATTTTAATTCTAAGTTGACTAAAAATTTTCAAAGTTCTGAAGTTGTAACTGTATGAAGTTTCTACAACTGTGGCACAGTTCTGGTGTGAGTTATCATCACAAGCACGGCATAAGCTTCTGCGTATTGACAAGCACGCCTTATTTGAACAAGCTCGTAAAAACATGTACTGCTCAAGATGTAACGGGCTCTTGCTTGAAGGATTTTTGCAAATTGTTATGTATGGCAAGTCTTTGCAGCAGGAGGGTGGTGGGAGCCTTCCTTGCAGCAGACTAGGAGACTCGAAAAATCAGAGTGATGTTGAACTTAATACTGATAATGGACGTCAAGATGGGATACATGATCCATCTGTCCATCCTTGGGGAGGTCTAACCACCACACGTGATGGATCCTTAACACTATTGGACTGCTATTTGTATTCCAAGTCCCTTAAGGGACTCCAGAACGTGAGTCTCATTTAATATTATTGTTTATATTGTCATTCCTTTTTTTTTCCTTTTGCTTTAGTGGTTGATGTTCCACTTGAAATTAGGTATTTGACAGTGCACGTGCAAGAGAACGGGAAAGGGAGTTACTCTATCCTGATGCTTGTGGTGGTGGAGGTAGGGGATGGATAAGCCAAGGGATGGTAAGTTATGGTAGAGGGCATGGAACAAGAGAAACATGCGCATTGCACACTGCCAGACTATCTTGTGACACATTGGTTGACTTCTGGTCTGCACTTGGAGAAGAGACGCGACTTTCCTTATTAAGGATGAAGGAAGAAGATTTCATTGAGAGGCTCATGTATAGGTGTGTGGTCAGTGAATTGCTTGTTGTTTATAAAGCCAAGTACTAGAATTTAATGGAAGTTGACCAAATGCTTTTCTTGCAGTTTGGTTTTAACATAATCTCCCAAAAAAAAAGAAAACCAATTGTTCTGATATATTTGACGTAGAATAGGAAGAAGTTTTTAGCTTGCTTCTTTCTTTGAGCACTCTTTGGAGTTCTAGTTCTTATTTTTTTGCAGGTTCAACTATTCACTGATTATTTAATCTTCAAAGATTGGCTTATTTGTGATGTATGGTGTTAGTGAGAAAATAAATGGATGGCTGGAATTAGGACATAAGTGATTACCTGCCTCATACTTTTTAATATGGGTTCATGTGTACCAGAATTGACAGTTTGACCTTTATATTGTGAAAAACCACCTCATTTCTACTACTCAACTATGTTTTCTCAGTAATCAAATGCTTGTAATGAAAAACAATTTCCTTGGTCTACTTGAGTTTGTAACTTTTATATTTATGGCTAGTCATGGTTCCTAGGTGGTCTAATACATCCTTAGAAATCATCCTGTGAATCAACTTTGTTTTTTTTTTTTTGTTTGTTAAATCAGTAAGAGTGAATCAACTTTGTTGCAGCTACGATTTTCACAATTAACAGGAAGAGTAGGGGAAGATGATTTCGTACTTTGGGGGATTGATTTGATGATAGTGGAGATAGGGAAGTTGTTCCATCCCACTATAATGTGTTTATGATTTTTTTTTCTTTCACCAAAACCTGTATGTTCAGCACAAACTAGGTTGGTTTTAGACTTCTTAGATTTTAGGGTGATATTTGGGAGAGGCCTTGATTTGAGAAGATGTTTGGATGACATAAGGAAGAAACAGAAGAAACGATTGGGAAAAAGCTAAATTATTGTATTCATATTTTGGAAGTGGCGGAAAGATGTGTTCTTGTTGTTTGCTCATCAAGTTGCCGATATTTTCTGTTGGTTTCTGTAATTATTGTTATAATCATGATTATAGTCATAGGTTTAAGGTTGTAGAGTGTTAACTTTTTTCTGGATTAGAGCAATACTTGCTCAAGAAATTACTTTTCAATCATCGGCAACATGTGCAATCTGTCAAAGCCAAAAATATTGGTTCATTTTGTCGAGAAATATAGTTTGAGGTGAAGGCACTCTAACAAGGATAAGATGATGCTGGATTTACAAGAAATGTTTTTGGATATGAGTAGTTTCCCTGACAAGGACAAACATTTTGTAAAAAGAGAGTGATGTTGGGGGTATTTAATATTTAAGTGAATGAAATTAATTTTTTCCGTTGATTTTTGTGAGTATGAGATCACCATACTTTGCATATTAGGCTTTACATTAGGCATGCTCTTTCGCTGAAGATTTCAGTTCAAATTGCTTAATCCAATTCCGTTTCTGTGACATGCAATTTCTGTAACTTTGGACTTGTAAATGGTTTTTGGATTTTATATATGAATCTAGCTTAAGTCAGAATCCTAGATTTGATGTGGACAATATTACATCTTTATCTTCCATTCCTTTGATCGTCAGGAAATTATTTGTTAGTTGTAACATTATAAAATTACGGAGAGTTTTAACAGATTTGTTATCTGGTTCTAGTTTTCCTGGTCTTGCTTTTATCCTTAGGGTTCTAATTCTGCATGTTTGATGTTATTCGGCGACTCTTTTTAATTAAAAAAAATTACTCCACAGGTTTGACAGCAAGAGATTTTGCAGAGATTGTAGAAGGAATGTCATACGTGAGTTCAAGGAGCTAAAGGAGCTGAAACGCATGCGGCGAGAAACTCGCTGCACGAACTGGTTTTGTGTTGCCGATACTAGATTCCAATACGAGGTCATTCTTTAGTGCAATATATGTTACTTCCTGAGATGAGTTAAAGATTATCAAGAACAAGTGACATTTTATCTTCTTTAATGAAACAAATGTTACATCTTTATATAAGCTTTGAAGTGGGCTTGCATAACAAATTTTCTCCACTATTTTACCAGGTGTCAGATGATTCTGTACAAGCTGATTGGCGTCAAGCTTTTGCCGACTCTGATGGAGCATACCACCATTTTGAATGGGCAATTGGAAGTGGGGAGGGAAAAACTGACATCCTAGAATTTGAAAATGTAGGCACGAATGGAAACGTCCAAGTCAGTGGCCTGGATCTTACTGGTTTGACTTCGTGTCATATCACCCTCAGGGCTTGGAAATTAGATGGCCGGTGTAATGAGTATTCTGTAAAAGCTCATTCATTAAAGGGTCAACAATGTGTGCATTGCAGGCTACTGGTAGGTGATGGTTTTGTTACTATCACTGAAGGGGATAGTATCAGAAGGTTTTTCGAGCATGCTGAAGAAGCTGAGGAAGAAGAGGTAATTTGGTTTCTGTGGGCTTTACCTAATTCCTATTCTTTTTCCTTTTATGTTTTCACTGGGATGTTTAGAGCCATATTTGGACTCTTAAAATTTATTGTAAATTCTTGTACACTTCTAGGATGATGATTCCATGGACAAGGATGGAAACGAGCTAGATGGAGAGTGCTCCCGTCCCCAAAAGCATGCGAAGAGTCCTGAACTTGCTCGTGAATTTCTTCTGGATGCTGCAACTGTTATTTTCAAGGAACAGGCATGTCTATATTGTTGCAATGTGCTTGCTATCCTATCTGATTGTTAGCTGAAAAATTGCTAGTTTTCTGGACCCACTTCTCAACATGGAATTTATTAACATACATGGATTTTTAATGTCTAAATTTTGCATAGTTTTGTCCTTTTTCTGATAGATGGACCATCATGTGTTCTTATAGTAGGAAAATGTAGGATCAACTGTTTGATTGGGAGGGGTGACTACAAGGTCATTGTACTTTATCTATGCAACAGTAAGTATATTTTGTAGACGTAGCAGCCAATTGAGTGTGAAGATAGCCATTATCAAAATTCTATGCGCATGACAAGACAGTTTGTAGCTGTTGTACTTGAATTTAGCATGCTCAACAGATTGTGTGTATTTGCAGGTTGAGAAGGCATTTAGAGAAGGAACTGCGCGCCAAAATGCACACAGCATCTTTGTTTGTCTTGCTCTAAAACTGCTGGAAGAACGAGTTCATGTTGCATGCAAAGAAATTATTACCTTGGAAAAACAGGTCTTTTTTTTTTTTGTTCTGGGCATCTCAATTATAAAATTGGATTCATAGTACTTTAATGCTTAACATCATGTTTCCCTCAGATGAAACTTCTTGAGGAAGAGGAGAAGGAAAAGCGTGAAGAAGAAGAACGCAAGGAGAGGAGAAGAACAAAAGAAAGAGAGAAAAAGCTTAGAAGAAAGGAGAGATTAAAAGGCAAAGAAAGGGATAAAGAAAAGAAGTTGCCTGAATCAGATGGTATTTCTGTTCTTCCTGATGTTTTGAAGGATGATTCGCCAAGTGTTGATGAAGAACCTAGTAATGCCATTGATTGTAGGGACTCCACAAGTGAAACAGGTGATACATATTTGTCAAGGCCCAGATCGCCTGATATCCAGGTACAACTTTTGTCAAATGAACATTACATCTCCTCAATGCAAAATGAATCCTTAGAGAGTCCTTACGGGGAGTTTAGAAGTTTGAAAGATGGGACTAGCACTTTTACGATTGAACAATCAAAATTTTCTCGTCGGAGATTGAAATTTCGGAAAGATCCTCTGTTTGATCAATCACTGAAATGGTCTGATAGACGCAGACTTGGAGTAGGTGTAGAAAGTGGGGCTGCTGTTAACAAGTCTGATTCAAGACTTCAAAGTGAAAATGTGGAAACTACTTCAAGAGGTATCGATGGAACGAGTAGGCAATTAAGAATAAATGGACCTAAATGCATTGGTCGAAGTTGTGGGCTTAGGTTCTGTGAGAAATTTCATTGTTCTAGTAACAGGATGAATGAAAGATTTGATTTCCATGCTTGCTGCTTTCATCAAAGCAACGATAGTAGATCAAAGGTTGAACCATATGTTTCTACCGTTAGAGTTGGCCGAGAGCGCAAATCTGTGGGGAAGTCTGAGTCTGCATTAGATGCATCCAAGCAATTTTATCGTGCACACAAGTATAATCAAACAGATAGCATCCGTGATGGTTGCGGAAGACCCAAAAGCAGATGCCTCGGGGGCAACAATTCCTCCAGTAGGGATATACCTCATTCTAGGAAGGTTTGGGAACCTATGGAATCACAAAAGAAGTATCCTAGGAGCAACTCAGATACTGACATTACTTTGAGATCATCTACTGTAAAGACTGCAGGAGTGGAATGTAATAGCAAGCTTACCAAGTCATATGGTGATACATGTTCAATTGTGGTCACAGAAAACTCCTCTTCAATTGATCAGAGACACAGTAGGCAAAAGGAATTGGGGATCTCCAGCTTTGAAGCTGAAGAAGGCAGCCAGAGTGGAGACCAAGCAGAAGTGAATGATCCTTGTTCTTCAAGAGATGCTTCTTGCGAGGAAGTGAGTTCCTGTGTGGCTAAAAGCTCAGATTTAGGTGCAACTCCTGAAGGTGGCACTTCAATTTCTGACAACTGCTCATTGTCTGCCAGTGAAGGTGATAGCAATCCAGCCTCTTCAAACCATGGAATTCTGGAGTCTTCATCCACTTCAGATTCTGAAGATGCCAGCCAACAATCAGAAGGAAGAGACACTATGTATATTCAGAATGGTTTCTCCACTCATGATGAACTAGAATATGGAAAGAAAATGAATTCTGGGTATCATAATGGTCTTATTATTCATGAAGAAGTGATGGAGAATAAAGTGAGTACAAATGGAGGTGAGGCCTTAGGAAACATGAAACTATCTGGATCTTCACTAGATGGTCCTGGACGAACTGCTCAGAGAAATCTGCATTCGAAAAGTTGTCCAGGCCCTGATAATGGAATACTAACTGTCAGTGTTGGTTCACAACATCAAGGCGTTTTCTCACCTGTGCATAATCAAAGCATACAATTTCCATTGTTTCAAGCCTCTTCAGCATTCGGTTACTATCACCAAAATCCAGTTTCTTGGCCAGCAACTCCAGCTCATGGTTTAATGCCCTTTCCTCACCCAAACCAATACTTGTATGCTGGCTCTCTTGGTTATGATTTGAACGGAAACTCAAGCTTATGTATGCAATACAGCCCGGTGCAGCATTTGGCAAGTCCCGTGTTTACTCCTGGTCCAGTTCCAGCCTACAAGCCACTTTCCAAAGCCAATGGCTTGAACTCACAGGAGCACAAGCATGCACATAAAGGGCAGACAATAATAACTGAAGCTACTGGAGAGAGAATACCTTCAGATGCTCAACATCGACCAGAAGCGCAACCTGGTGAAGGTATGAAAATTGATAACATTGCCAAGTTGCGTAATGGAGATTCTGGATTTTCCTTGTTCCATTTTGGTGGTCCTGTAGCTCTTTCAACAGGAAATAAACAAGATTGTGTGCCATCAAAAGCAGGAAATGGAGAATTATCTTCAAAAATAATGGCAGATGAAATTGAAAATGATTCTGTTTTCAATAAGAAAGAAACCACTATGGAAGAGTATAACTTGTTTGCAGCAAGTAACGGCTTGAGGTTTTCATTTTTCTGAATATGTCAATAAGAAGTAGCAAGGTGGCTATTTGGAGTTTGAAGACTTCCTAAGCCAGCACTCAATAATCTTCCTCTGAGAAATTCCAATTTTAGCTGCAGTTAGTTTGATTGATATCCAATTTGTGTCATTTTTACATGTAGAGAGCGATTTGGGTGCGGTATAATGCTTGAGGTTTTCTGTATCGGTCAGCTTTTCATATTAATGAATTTATTGGTATGATTTTTCTTTCACGAGTATATTGAAACTGATGATCATTTGTGTATTTTTAATTTTAATCTTTTCATCAAATTAATTTAATATTTTAGAACGTTCAAATTAAAATTTAACTATTTCAAAATGTTTAATTTAAATTTTAAAATGACAGACTCCTTGTCAGTTATTAGTCACATTAGTATTGACAATTGCAGTGAGATGCATATGAATATTTTAAAAATAATAAATTTGTCATTAGTGTTAATTTAAGTACTAGCAAAAGACCGTATGCTGTTACTACTCTTCAAGCCATATTCAGGGCAACATGACTGCTGCAGCACATCCCAGTAACTGCAACGACCAAGGCACAGCAAACTTCGTTATCTTTGCAAACTTCGATCATCTTTTCCACCAGTCCTGTTTTTTGTTTTCAATAGCTAACTGCAAGTCCTGGCACAGATTCACTAAAATATTTGTTTGAACAGGTAGAAAAGAGCCTGGAAGGGTTTAGTTAAGCAAGAATAGACCGTGGTCATGCCCTCCTACGAGTCCTGTGATAAGTTGAACTTGTATTTTGGTAACACATGACGAAGTTATAAGGACTGTTGCAGATCATTTCCCGATAGATTAGTTCATGCTGATAATATGATTCAAATTGTGGATAAATTAGCTCATGTTCTACGTTGGATAACACAGTTTTTTTTGTACATCTAAAGAACCAAATTCTGTAGCTTTACCGAGCACTTTCAAAAATTGCTTAGGCGTGCAGATAGACAAGTGAAATCTGGCTACCCCAGCCCTACTAAGAGTCAGTGGGCCACCAAACTTAAAATATTGATACAGATTGCAGACTTTGCTGCTCTTGTACAACATTTCCTGAACAGACGTAAAACTAGAGGCTTAATCGACTACCAAACCATATAGATGCCTGGAAAAGTCTTGGCTACATGAGCCAACTCCATTGTTCCATAAAATCTGTTCCCTTTCAAATCTCAAATGCAGTGTTAATAACCCATAAGCATAATGATAAAAAGAGCAACTAACCTAATATCTGGAGGGAATGGATCAGTGAAGAGCATTTCTTCAAGGGCCAAGAAATGTGAAAAGGAATAAGATGAAGAACAGATAATGCTCACATCCGCTATACCAAAAAGCGATTCTAACATACATAAGGTTCAGCAATTCCAGATTTTTTTAGAATTTTTTGTTTCAACCTCGTACTTTCAAGGCATCTGGGCACCACCCTTTACAGAAATGCTCTACTGAGAGTTTTTCACCTCACAAAACTGTAGAACAGCAAGAAAAATTCCTGGCTCGTCTGCATACTCGGTCACCTCAAACGAATGATTTTCTGCAACCTTCTGCAAGGTTACTCTGTCAGGCAAGTCAGCGATCACAGCATCTGGGTACTGTTTCTTCTGCTGTTCCAATACTTCTCTTCCCAGGGGATGACTAATAACCACTCTTGCACCTAATAATCATTGCTCAGAGGTCAGAAGCTCAAACAGGGATTTGAATTCTCTGATGACCACCAATTTAAGATGACTGATACGATTAATTAGTTAATGAAGTTCTAACAGCATTTCATTGTTGTATATGCATTTTTAGTCGAAACACTGAAATGGAATTTGATGTTTGTGTTTACCTGGTTCAAGTGAAAAATAAACTCATTGCATGCACAATTACCTGGTGAACAACATTTTGCAAGTGCTGCAAAAACCTGGTCAAGCGTAAACGACAAAGCTGGTAGGAAATAGAGAAACACAACATCTAAAGGTGCCCACTTTTCTGGTACACTTATCAGCTCCCCTTGCCAACATTTGACCTCGTCATACTTTTCCTTGATAACAGCTAATTGAAAAAGTGAATCATGAACAACAAGCAAGAAATTGTAAGATGAAGTCTTAACCAAGTGATCTACAAATTTTTCTGATCCAATTGAAACCAAAACCCTTGAATCCTCTTGAATTCCTCCTGCAGATAGAATGCGGCCAATGCGTTTGATATGCTCCTCATTGGAATTTAACTCATCCAAATCAAGAAAGGACCAATCTTTTTCAACCAATTCTTGAAAATCAATTACAGATATTGATCCTTCACTCGATGGAAATGTAGCTTCAGTACAAAAGTGACTAGTGAGCAAGGGAAAATGTTTTTTATTGGGGGCTGAGAGTTGAAGAAAAGGCATGCAGCTAGAACCACTGATGTTGTGACAACTAGTGGAAATACGTAAAGGATGTAACGGATGACCAGTGGAGGAATAGCTTGGATGCAATTTAATGAACAGAGGTGAGGACAATAATAGGGAATTCATCGAATAAACAAGTTGGGCAATTCCCGGACGTTAACTAAAGTTGAAGGAGTCAAGCAAAAATTGTTAATGCTGAGGTAATGCAAGGCATCTTGTCAACACACCATAATAACTCCATATTCCATATGTCCCTTTTATCCCGCTACCTGAAGCATAAAAAGAACATGTAAATCAGTGCTTAATCAGAGTAATGGAGACATGAGCTAGAAGTAACTTGGAAGGTGAAGCGAACAGAGTTACAGAGCATGTACAAGTCCACCAAGTTTGTACAACTCCGTGTGCAAGAAGTCAAACTCTCCTATCGGTTAAACATAGTCATAAGACCCAGTTAACACAAGCTTCTACATATGCATTTAAAACCTGCTTCAATTATATATTCAACTGTCAGCTTTAACTTGGAAACTGCAACAGATCACACACTTGAGACTCTCAACATATGAGATGAGCAAACTACAATGGGGTGTATAGTACAAGACACCAATTCCTGCATCAGGGTAACATGACCCAGTAACTGACTCGAAAGCCAAACCAACCATCAATAATCCCAAATCACATAAACATCTGTTCAACGTTTATATCAGGCATCATAAAAAAAATAAACACCATTATCACAAAAAATGCTAATAGTGCAGCTCAAAACAGGAGCAGACACTGGCACCAGAACCCAAAACCGAACTCCTTGGAGGGAATATTTTTGTCCGGGAAACCTCTTGTACTATCTAATGCAAAGAGATTGGAGTTCAGAGGTCTAAATAATAAAATATTTTGAAATAAGTGTTTCAAACAGAGCTACATAACATAGTTTTTCATTATCAAGTAAATTACTCCACATTTTAACAGGAAACCAGATGAAAAATAGCTACCAAGATAAGAAAAAGTTCCCGTTATATTTTTCCTTTCCACACTTTCCAACGAAACAAAACATAAATCAATCAGAAAAGTGAATGACAGGCTCCTGACGACAGAATTTAAGAAACTTTTGAAGCTCCATTTAGACAAGTTCTTTACGTGTAGGCTATGCATAGAAGATGAAAATGCATAGAAGAAAAGATGAAAGAGATTAGATAGAGGAGTTAGTAGACGTTACCTCGGAGACCCTATCGCAGAACCAAACGAGTAATTACAAGAAGAGATCAAGACTTCGGTAAAATGATAAAAGAACATAATCGTACTATTTGGTCAATCGGACATGTATATCCACCGTTTATAATTGCAGCAGCGAGCTCAGACAAATCGTGACAAGGCCCGTGGGGCGGGCTGAGCTAGATTACGATCAACCAAAATCCATCACAAATTTCTTCTAAAATTTTAAGATTCATATTTGACCTAATTTTTAAATTCAAATTTAACTTATTATAAAATTTTAAATTTAAATCTAGGCTATAAGTCTAACTCGATGCAATTAGTTTATGTTTTAATAAATGAAATAAAGTAAAATTAAAATTGTTAATTATTTATCAAATAAAAATAATTATAAACTCCTTTTAAAAATTAAATTAAATTCAGCATACATAATTATATAATTCTAACAAATTTAAATAATTAATATTTATTTATATATTAAAATAGTTAAGAAGAGGAGTTAAGTTTTTATAAAAATTAATTTTTAATTTTTGATTAAATTCATAATTTTTAAATTTTTAAATTTAATTCTTAGATTAAAATAACTGTGATAAAATAATAGGTAAAAAGATAAATTGTATAAATTCATTAAATTTAATTAAACTACAATGGAATTATCAATATTTAAATTTTATTTAGGCCCATAACATCATTTAAATTACAAATCTAGTTTTTAAAATTGACTCCAATTGAAATGTCAAATTTACCTTTTTAATGAAGATGTAAAGGATAACATCTTTTTGGGCGACCATGGCTCATCCGAGAGGTCATGTAATTTTATATGTTGCTGACATATTACAAAGGATGAAGTTAATAAAACGTTGATAGCGCGTCGTAACGCTAGTCAAAATAAAATAACTAGACTATTATTATAGCAGTAGTGAGTCTAGGTCAATCTTACAGAGAGTGTGTGTAAAGTTGTTGAAATGAAATTAACTGGTGTTTATGTTTAACTGGGGGCTTTTGGTTTTAGAAAGAAGAAAATAAAATGAAACTAACTAATAAAAACAAATTAAAAAAACATGAGAAAAATGATAAAAGTGGAGAATTCGATAGGAACCCGGTTCTTTGGTTCAATCTCGGCCTACACCCTAATTAAACATATTTTATTGATTTGTTATTTTCTAACCTTTCCTAGCAACTATTAATCGTGGGTTAATAATTAACCCGAGTTTTTCCTTATATTTTATTTAATCAAGATACGATCATTAATTAAACCTAACCACCGAATAACCTCGGATATGATCTCTAAATTTAATTAGGTAGTAGCATTACAAATTAAGAAAATCGATTAATCAAGGCAACAATTACATATAATGCGTCATTTAACCTAAGTCATGTTATCTCTAATGATTACGAATCATTAGTCGCTACAGATGAATTTCAACATAATAATTATGGATTACATCAAAATTCTAAGGTTTGTAATTAAACGATTCAATGAACTCATTAAAATCATCATTTCACTATACTCAATGAGTTCGTACACAAATAACCGAACAATAATGAAAATCCAATTATCTATACACAAAACCCAAATCAACTAACATAGGACAACACAATCAATTTTTAATGAGAGAAAGAAACAATAAAAACATTAAAATACACTTAACCCAAATCGTCGACGTCGATGTCATCTCTAGATCGGCGTCAGGATGTCTAGCCCTTCATGGGTCTCTCCTAAGAAAATGCTTTAGCCCCCATTAAAATACCCTATCTGAAGATCCCTTGTAGCTTCTCCACACTTCTCGCAGCTCTCTTATGTTCTCTATTCTATTTTCTATTCTATCTCCCGTTATTGTAGCTTTGATGTGACAAATAAACATGTTATGCCCACCTTATTGTTCACCTATCTTTTTAACCCTCACGGACTTCTCTTTTGAACACTGCGTTTAACGCAGGTGTCTGTGCTTCCCATCTACTACACTGCCATTTTGTGCTACTGCTTCCCATCTGCGCTGCATCGTTTTGGTCATGGATTGCTTCCTTCCAGCTGCCTTCATCTGCTTCCAGCGATTATTTGCATTTTTTTTCTTCTTTTAATTTTCTTCTTGCCTTTTAACTTCTTCTTTTTGCTCTATGAAGACGAGTGAAAATTAATCTTCGAAAAATGACCCAAATATTATGCTTTCGTCTCATTTTAACTTCTTTGCTTCCGAATTGTGCCTAAAACCACATATGAGTCAAAGTGAGTATCTTAAGCAATTTCATGTCAATAATCACTAAGTGTTATAGAATAATTTCATAATTAATTAAACACCTATCAATTTCCCCCACACTTAGATTTTGGTCGTACTCGGGCAAAACATTAAAATTAAGCTCAAAGACCCAAAACATTTACTCATTTCCCATATATTCCAAGAACACATAATCATAAAAAAAGATAAACAACTTTCAAAAATCATAAGAAGAACTTAACATTCTAAGCTTTTACTCATGATTAATCAACATTCAATATCTTCAAAAACTAAGTAATCTAATGGTAGACTCGGAAAATGTGTTTAACTAAAATTTATCCACGGGTACACACAACACTATTCATGATCATGACAATCCACAACTTTACATATCATTTCATTTCTCTACCACTAAAGTTCACATGCAAAATCATGGATCAAAGGACTTTTTAAGGTTGTAATGTGGGCAAAGGTAAGATGAGATGTATTTGGGTCAAGTAGCATTAGAGTCATTAAAGTTATTGAAACAAATGTAACAAATGTAACGCTCAATTATACCACCAAGTGCACAAGTTAACAATCATAAAAAAACTAGGTATTGTTAGCTATGACGAATGCAACATTTATATTTCACAATCCAGTTCAGCTCTCTCTCACAAACCACATGAAACATATACTAATCTGAAGGAATCACTTATACAGTTGATGACAATACATTAAAACTACAAAAGTGAACCTTTCAAGCGAACATCTACCTCATATTCAACATATTTAAATAACACATTCATTATAACTCTAAAAAGATGCATTAATTATAAATAACTTTGCAAACTCATATGCACTTCTTCCTTGATAAATTTATTTAAACAAAAGTTTTTCATTCTTTTTCTTTTCTTTTCTCTTTTTTTCTTTTTCTTTTCTTTTCTCTTTTCTTTCTTTCTTTTCCTAGTAAAAATTAAAATAAAATACATTAACATGGGAATTTCAATGATAAGATATAACAAAACATCCCAACGTTAACCAACTCACACATATGTACACCCCCACACTTACACTTTTGTACATCCACAAACTCACAAATCACAAATGTTTCACTAGCTTTATGGCTTGGGTAGGACATTTGGTTAAGTATAAAGCATGTAATATGGTTGATATAAAAAGAAAGGCTAATAAGGCTTAAAGGGGCTTATCAAGAAGGAAAATCATTTAATGGGTAGGCTATTTGGCTATTGTAGTTCGGAAAAGCAAAGAATGCCTAATCATATCCATGTTAATGCATGTGATAAAACTGTGGTCTCGAATAGAAATTCAAGGAAAAATTAGGTTGTACATATCATGCAGGTCACACATTAACAAAAGACAATGAGACTGATATGAATGTGTCAGTCAAATAAGGCTCAAAATCTCACTGGCATTATCTACCACTAGCCACTACTCTTCCAAAGATAATGTATATCTATCAATCACAAGTGTAAAAATACATGCTAAAGTTGTTATGAAATTCTCTAGTCAACTCATTCTCTAATTATGACTATATGGTCCTAGAAGCAATAGAAAATGAGAAAATGTTTGTTTCATTTGTTTTATTCTTTCTTTTATTTTGATTGAAAACTTAAAAACAAGAAAGAAAGAAACTAACATAGAAACATACATGCAAATAAAAAGTAATACGGAAATGTAAAAAAAAAATTAGTTCCCTCGGGTTGCCTCCCAGGAAGCGCCTTGGTTTAGGGTCACTGGCTCTACTCCTTTTTCTTCTCACGTGACAAAATTGTGATCTTCAATTATTATAGTTAGCTCCACTTCCACGCGAGGTTATTCCGGATAGGGTCTTAATTGATCATCATTCCCATTTAGCATCCTTCCTATCCTTAAACTTTTGATCTCTATTGAGTCCATGCTTTCTTGAAAGATCTTGATTGTCCCTTCACCTTTTCATTCCTCGTTTAATTCTTCTAACCTGCTAGATAAAAGTCAAGAGTCATTCTTAACAACAAAATGGAACTCAGTATTTACCTCCGAGCTAAAAGATATAGCATTTTCTACCTTGAGCTCCTTAACTTCTTCAACACAAGCAATTTCTTGAGTATTGCTCTCAAAAATCTCAAGCTCCTCATCACTCTATAAGGTTTATGCACTAACGTCCATTGGGTATACCTCGGGTTGATATAACTTCTCCTCTTCAATTTGTGATTCTAGGTAGTCGATCCTCGCTTCCATCTCACCCATTTGACTTGACATGTTCTGGTTTCTAGACATTATATGCCTCATTTCCTACTGGAACTATTGCAACTACTATTGTAGACTCTGGTGAAATTGGAGATTGTTAGCAATCACAACATACATCAATTCTTCCAAAGATGTACCTGAGTTTTAACAATAAGCTTCTGGTCCACACAGGAATTGTTGTGAGTCCTGCAAACTATCATGGAAGTAATTTTGATGATTATCCTATCCATAACAAAAGTTAGGTTGATCAGTCCAAACATTGTTATAGGATTGAGAATATGAGTTAAAGAAAAAATTACTTCCATCCATGAATTTTTTTAGTATTTATCACAAAAATGAAATAGGAAAAAATGATAGATCACGAAATAATTGAAAAGAAACAATTACGAACAAATATATACAAAACACTAATTAAATCACAAGCAAACTCTAAAACACCGCACTCCCCGACAACGGTACAAAAATTGACCGCTCGTTGTAGCGCTAGTCAAAATAATATAACAGACTACTACTATAACAGTGGCAAGTCTAGATCAATCCCACAGAGTGTGTGTGTAAAGTTGTTGAAATGAAACTAACTGGTGTTTAGGTTTAACGAGGGGGTTTTGGTTTTAGAAAGAAGAAAATAAAATGAAACTAACTAATTAAAACAAATTAAAGAAAACATGTGAAAAATGATAAAAGTGAGGAATTCGATAGGGACTCAATTCTTTGGTTCAATCTCGGCCTACATCCTAATTAAACATATTTCATTGATTTGTTGCTTTCTAACCTCTCTTAGTAACTATTAATTGTGGGTTAATAATTAACCCGAGTTTTCCCTTAGGTTTTGTCTAATCAAGATACGATCATTAATTAAACCTAACCACCAAATAACCTAAGATACGATCTCTAGATTTAATTAGGCAGTAGCATTACGAATTAGGAAAATCAATTAATCAAGACAACAACCACATTCGATGCGTCATTTAACCTAGGTTATGCTATCTCTAGTGATTACGAATCATTAGTCGCTACAAATGAATTTCAACATAATAATTACAAATGACATTGAAATTCTACGCAATGGGTTTGCAATTAAACGATTTAATGAACACATTAAAGTCATCCTTTCACAATACCCAATGAGTTCATAGACAGATAATCGAATAATAATAAAAATCTGATTATCCATTAATAAAACCCAAATAAACTAACATAGGATAACACAATCAATTTCTAATGAGATAAAGAAACAACAAAAATAGTAAAATACACTTAACTTGGGTCATCGACGTCATTGTCACCTCTGAACCAGTGTTGGGACATCTAGCCCTTCTCGCAGCTCCACACTTGTAGCGCCTCCACACTTCTCCGAACTGGGTCATCAACTCTATCTGAAGACTCCTTGTAGCGCCTCCACACTTCTCGCAGCTCTGTTTTGTTCTCTATTCTATTTTCTGTTCTATCTCCAGCTACTGTAGCTTTGATGTGACAAATAAACATGTTATGCCCACCTTACTGTTCACCTATTTTTTTAACCCTCATGGACTTCTCTCTTGAACATTGTGTTGAATGCAAGCATCTGCGTTGGACGCAGACGTTGCGTCCGTGCTTACCATCTGCTATGCTGCTGTTTCGTGTTGCTATTTCCCATCTGCGCTGCACCATTTTGGTCATTGACTGCTTCCTTCCAGTTGCCTTCATCTGCTTCCAGCAGTTATTTGCATTTTTTCTTCTTTTCTTTTATTTTCTTCTTCTTGCTCTATAAAGATGAGTGAAAATTAATCTTCAAAAAATGGCCCAAATATCGTGCTTTCAACTCATTTTAACTTCTTTGCTTCCGAATTGTGCCTAAAATCACCTATGAGACAAAGCGAGTATCTTAAGCAATCTTATGTCAATAATCACTAAGTGTTATGGAATAATTTCATAATAAATTAAGCACGTATCAATGGTTGAGGTAGACAAAGAGTTTTAGGGTAGTAGGGACTTATAAGATACCCATAAAAGTATGGAAAAGTCTAAGCAAAGAGTGTATTACTTAGTTAGCTAAGCCTTTTAATAATTTCTTAAAATTTTCAAAATGTTGGATGAGTGGAGATTTAGTATGTTAATTCCTTTATAAAAGAACAAAGGGAACATCCAAAGCTGCAACAACTATATAGGCATTAAATTACTTAGTCACACCATGAAGTTATAGTAGAAGGTGATTGAGAAGAAAGTGAGAAAGGATGCTTCTATCTTTAAAAACCAGTTTGGCTTCATGCGAGGAAGGTTGACAACGTAAGCTTTACATATCCTCAGAAGGTTAATGGAATACTGCAGGGAAAGACTAAAACAACCCAGACGACCCTCCCACCATCTTCCCAAGGGTAGGAAGAGCAAAACCGTGAGGGGCTTGGAGCCCAAAGCGGATAATATTATGGGCGGGTGGTCTAGGCTGTTACAAATGGTATTAGAGCCGGTACCCGAACCGTTGTGCCAGCTAGGTTGAGTCCTAAAGAGGGTTGGGCCCTAAGGGGGTGGAGAGTGTGAGATCCCACATCAGTTGGAGAGGAGAACGAAATATGTCTTATAAGGGTATGGATACCTCTCTCCCTAAGACGCGTCTTTCCAAGGGTAGGAAGAGCAAAGCCATGAGGGGCTTGGAGCCCAAAGTGGACAATATCTATAAGCGAGTGGTCTGAGTTGTTACAATTCTTGTATCATAATACTCTAATTCATCTCCCTAGTGATGTGCTACCATATAATTCCTAAAAATCACCTTTATTATTATGATACCCTAAAAATTTTGAAGTATCTTGAACAATAGAGGTCCAACATGGTCCTATGTTAACATGTTCTTTAATAACTCTAGAAAATCATCATTCTATATAAAAATCACTTCCAACATAGGTCTCCAACATGGATCCATATGAGATTAGCGTTATGAATACCTTCCATCATATGCATATGAGTTTGTGTTATTTAATACAAATTTTTATTCATCTTGCACATATTCTATGTTTCTCTAACTTTCACCAAATTGCTCCACTTTAACTTATATTTGACTAGATTTGCTTTTTTTTTTTTCATTAGGGAGCTACAACAAGGCCTACAAACAAAATACAAAACAAATTGAGTACCAAATCCTATAGAAATTATCCAAAAACAAGTAAAATGCTCTCAAAATAATACTAAGAATGTTATATTTAGCCCTTATCAACCATAGTTTTACCCTTTAACTTTATGATAGTTCTTTTTTCCCTGCCATCTATTAAACCTAATTCAATCCATAATATTATTAATTACTCTATGTTTAGAATTCTATTAAGGTTAAGGCTGCTTACATTAGACCTCTCCAGATCCCGCGTTTAGTAGGACTTTTTATTAGATTATCATCGTCATCGTCATCGTGGTCATCATCATTGTTATTGTTGTTTAAAATTCTATTAATTTTTTATAATAATTCTATATGAAGCCCGAGTTTGATAAACACATCATTTCTAATTGTATGTCTAGCTTGGATTCAATTATTTTTATAAATGATTTTAGTTAAGGATATTAAAGAAAGTTACAGTAGATAATGACTAGAAAATTTAAAGGAATAAACTAAAATATTTAATAGTTACATAATTGGAATACGAAACATTGTTTAGTTGAAGAACTAAAAATATTTTTTTTTCTTTTCATTAATATTGAAAATTTTACGTTTTTTCTATCATTATTCTTCATTGAGCTTATTACAAAACTTTTGTTTATGGATTTTAATTCCTTAAGCCTTCGGTTCTATATTTTAAAAAATCCTTATAACAAGTCCTCTTTGTACTAGTTTTAGCTTTTTTGTACAAGTCTATCAATTTTATTTGTAAGTTTAACGGATTTATATTGGTGGGTTCACATTAGTTAGTATTAGAGTTTTAGTTTTAAAATCAATAATGAATTATTTATGAAAGTTTTGTCTTTATTTAGACAATATTATTAATTAAACTAAATTTATAAGTACCTTTATATATTAACAACTCTTACATGTGCTTAAATGTATGGCCATGAAGTATGAGAATTAAATGAAAAATAGCAAAAACCAAAAAGGGAAATTGCTAGCAAGTAAGTCATTAATAGCTTCTTCAACTTCTTGTTCTTATTTAGCACAAATTAAACCTATAACTCCATCTTCTTCCATATCCCTTTAATATCATTTCCCCTTGTATGATTTTTCTTCCTTAGTCTTTTTAAAATCTTCTTCTTATATTTGCCTATTTTTTATTACTCTAACTTTAATTGCCTTCTTACTCGTAATTAATTTATATTTTAAGTTAACATTTTCTCTTCTTAAACTTTATATCACATAAACAACCCTAGTGAATAAATCATCATACTAAGCCAAAAAAGTTGTAACTCCCAACTTGTAATAAATATCAAAGCAATATTAAATCAAAATTAAAAGTGATTTCCCTACTGTATTTTAATAAAATAGAACATTTTAGTATTTTGCTAATAGAGTAATTTGGATACCTATAAACCTCCTTCTTATATTTCTATTATGTTAAGATGTCACTATTGAAACATTTACATCATATAAACATTGAATATAACTTTATTGTTATTATTAGAATACCACCTAACATAAGTTGACTCCGTTATTACCTTGAGTTTCTTGTTAAGTTTAACATTTTTCTTTCTTTTATTAAAAAAAAAAGTGCCTTCATTCTTCTAACACAATCTTAATTTGCTAGAGCAAACTACCATTTTGTGGGTTACGGTTTTTCTATAATTAGGGAATTAAGGACTAAAAGAAAGTTGGGGCTCTAGGTTACCTTTTTTTTTTAATTATACAACTATATACAAGATATATATAATTATTGTAAAATTATAGAATTATTAAATTATCTTATTTTCTTAATTTAGTAGACTATATCAACTTTTTATGGTTCTAATGTATTTATTTCCATGTCATATTAGCTAAGTTCAAGATTCAACTTGTTTAAAAAAAATTTCTTTTTTAAGGTTTTAATTGTGCAATTTTTGACTTTATAACTAATGTTAAAGGCTTCTTTAAGTTTTATATAAAATGTTAGAGTTGTACCTTTTTATTAATTATTTAATATGCACTTTTTCTAATTTAACATAGCAAATTTTTTAGTTATTAATAAATACTTACTAATGATTCTGTCAATTTAAAAGTTAATAATGTAAATTTTCAAAAATAAAAAGAGTAAACAATTCTATTAGTTCTTGAACTTTGTCACTTTGTTTGATTAAAAGCATTAAAACATCATTGAATTAATACTTTACTTTTTTTTTTAATTTCCTTATGTTAATGCCTCCATTAGTTAATTTAGACGAGAGTGATGATTTAGTGGTAAACCCTTCATTACTGTTAATGTAGCACTCCAAGTGGCTAATATCATGAATTAAAATAATTTTTAAAATGATACGGCAATCAAATAAGGCTAAACCCAACTTTGGAATTTGTCATTTCCAAGAACCAAAACAAAATTTTATTCTAAATTTCGGTTACATATAGGGATGATAATAGGTTAGGATAAATTAAGACTGTAGGTCGAAAAGTTTCAATATTAGACCTGATTCGGCTTGGAACTTATTGCTCGAGGTTGATTAAGCTTCAGAACAATCCAAACTTGATTGAATAGAAGCTTGCAGCTTAAGCACAAACTCATTTAGGTTGAGTTAGAGAAAATTTTAAGAATATGCACCCCAACAAAGTAGGCTTTTAGTTACATTTTTTTTGGTACGATTTTAAAATTTTAACTAAAGGTCAACCTTTGGCTTTTAGCTACGATTTCAAAGTCGTAGAAAAAAAAACATAGCTAAAGGTTAACCTTTGGGTACATTTGCTAAAATCGTAGCTAAAAGTGTCACTTTTAGCTACGTTTTTCAAAATTATTACTAAAAGTATATTGTAAATTTTTAAATATAAGTTAATAATGTTTCTAAGTCTAAAAATAAATTTATCTAACAACAATTTCATTTCAAAAATTTATAAAACATTAAATTCAAATTTAATTAATATTATATAAATTTAAACTTTTTATTTTTATTTTAAAAATATATAATTTGTCAATTTTATGTAATGTCAAAAAATTTTCAAATAGACTTATCATGACATTTGTAATTATCATTATATTCAAAGCATAATGACAATTGAATTTTTGGTGCATCTAGATTTAAAAAGGTTATGTTTTTGTTTAGGTTAGCCTTTGGCGTCGATTTTGAAAATCGTTGCAAAATGTTGACCCTTTGGTAATGATTTTTTGAAAACATCGCTAACAGATCAACTTTCGGCTAAAAGTATATTGCAAAATTTTAAATGTAAGTTAATATATTTACAATGATTCTAAGTCTAAAAATAAATTTATCTAAAAAAATCTCATTTAAAAAAATTTATAAAACTATAAACTCAAAATTAATTAATATTAGATAGATTTAAACTTTTTATTTTTCTAATTTAAAATATATGATTTGATAATTTTATATAATGTTACAAAATTTTCAAGTAGGCTTAACATGAAGTTTGTAATTCTTATTATATTCAAAGCATAATGACAATTAAATTTTTGGTGCATTTAGATTTGATAAGGTTATGCTTTTTTATAGGTCAATCTTTGGCGAAGATTTTGAGAATCATCACCAGGGTCACTGAGGATGATCCTTCCAAAATTGTCGCAAAAGGATGGTCAACCTTTGGTAGGATGATCCTTATCACCAAATGTAGACCCTTTGGTGACGTCACCAAAGGTCATCACCAAAAATTAGGAGGGAAACAAAAATGAGAAAAGGCAATTAAATAAAAGCCCTAAAAGCGAAAACACTAATCTCTCAGACTATGCTCTCTTCTTTCCTCTTCCTCCATGAAACTGAAAGGTACGCTCTCGATCCATAGTCAACAATATCTCCTTTCATTGATTCACTTTGTTCAGTGAATTAGTCTTTACGTTTCTTTCGTCTCTTTTTCTTTTGTTAATTTTTGGTATCAGAATGACAAATGAAGCAGTGATTTCTACAATCATTATTTCCAACCTTTTTACTTTTAACTAGCTAATAGTTAGTTGTTAGGAAAGTTCTAATTGGTGACTATGGTTGACACTATTTGTACAAGAAGACAGCATCACAATTTTTGTTCACCACTATTCCACAATTATAGTTGCCAACCGTAAACCTTAAATATCTTTTTTGGAAATATAAAAGAAAAGAACAAACTAATAGCTTGCATTGCTTGACATTTTTGTGTTTTATAGTGTTTTTGGATGAATGGCTTAGAAAGATGAGCTTAATGTTAAAAGATTTAAACCATGTTACCCATGTACATGCTACATGCCTACATACTAATGGGATTGTACACTTTGGTTTTAAACCATGTTGTTAGAAAATGTTATCTAACCATCCACTTTCTTAACTTTTTTCTTTGCAAACTCACTAGCTAGAAAATGCAGCTTAGTCATTAGAGGACTTAGGGCTCGAGTCTTTTGATCAAATCCTTTTCCACAATCATATCCTAGATTTGTTGAACTTATTAGCAAATAATGAACTTTCACATATTTCTAACAATCATATCCTAGATTTGTTGAACTTATTAGCAAATAATGAACTTTTACATATTTCTAGATAATATTGTGAAATAACTAAATTCTGTAACATTATAAAAGCCAATTAATATAATTGGTAGGGAAATGCATAGAGTCGATAATTATTAGAAAAATACTGCTCAATTTTCTTGTAATACTAAATAGTTTATGGAATCAGTCTACTGAAAATGTGATACATAATGTTGTTTTTGTGCTTATCTTTGAGGTTTGAGAATGGTATAAGGAGAAACCGCAAGAAGCCCTTATCGGAGGATATGTTAATTCTCTGCTATTTCCACCCCATTTCATGATTACTATTTTTTAAAAGAAGTCATTTTAGGTTATTGGTAGCATATTTGTGGGCAATCTTTCCTTCTCTTGATATTTGGCTTACTTGGTTTTTATTTTTTTTGCAATGCCTTATTTTCCAATTCAAATGTATTTGATTTTTAGGTCTTGATTCTCATTTTATTTACTATATTTCTATTGCTGATATTTGTTTTGATGCCTTTCTCTACCAAAAAAATCTCTCTTTTTTTTTGTGTTTTTTTCCTCTTAAGTGTGATCTTTCTTTGACATAATGGAAGGGAACCACTGATAAATTAAAGACAAATTTGTTATTCAAAATCGACTTCCTTTCATGCATTTTATTCAAATCAAATTCCAAGTTTCTATTTTACTGTGTACAAACAATATCCCTTTTTTATTCTTTGCATTGAAATAACTGATTAAAAAATGATATGATCCAATCTCAAACCCATTTGAATGTAGCAGATAACAGTGAAGCCCAAAATTGGATGTGGATCTTGCATGTACTTGTTTCTTTTATTTTCATTAAATTTTCACTTGATGATTTCTAATGAAACAAAAGGCAAAAAAACAGATTGTGTTTGATTAAGATTTTAATAGTAAACTTTTGTCATAAACTGGATGCTTTCTTGCTCAAATTAAAACTTACAACATTTGAATACTGAATAGATTGTTCTATATTGGTGATTAAAGGTACTTGTTTGGTAAATAAGAATTTATTCTTCCTTTTCTTTTCTACCATTACCTGTTTACTCTCTTTTTACTAGTATGATTGAATTTTTCAAATGATCTAGATCACAAATGGGGTGTGTTGTTTCTAAATTACCTAAGAAAAATAATTATATCTATGACGTGCTTTTACTTTTGTTGTGTTTTTAGAATAAAACTGTTGATATAAATTAATCACAAAATGTTGACATGGTAGATTTTTCTGATGTTCGAAATGAGCTTTGGTGGGAGGTATCTAGCAGAATCATCCTTGCTAAAGAAAAAAATCAATGCATAATAAATCTATTCATTAATTTTAATCACCGCCTACCTTGAATGGCTAATCGTCTTCTTCAAAGATTTTAGTCTCACTTGAATTAATTATTTTTCTTTATTCTCTATATCTCATTTTTTGTGACGAAGCTATTAGATGAATGTGTGATTGTATATACTATATGTTGTGTACAACTTGTTCAAATCTTCTAAAGAGCAAAGATGAAAATGGAGGCGGTGGTGATGTTTTGATGGTCCATACAGGATTAAGCAAATCGGTAATTTTAAAGCAGTTGTTGATTGCAAAAACCATCTCTGTTCATTGTCACGATGATGGAGTCATTTAATCGGGTATGCATGTGTCCAAATTTGGGTTCCTTAGACCGTTTGATTTAAATTTTTTAGTTTTTACTTAAGATTTAATTTTTCTAAGGATTGTGAAGAAATTAAGATGATTGTTCTATACTATTTTTTCCTTAGGGGAAACACATGGTACGTGGGGTTCATCTAATTCATTGTTCTATACTACATTAAGAAAATTAATTAATATATCATTTGCTAGTTTACTTAGAGCTAAGAAGTTATTGGAAGAGGTTGTCAATGAACCAACTATTGGGGGAAGATCTTTGTTCATTTCAATTAATGCCTTTGAACATGCAAAGAGCTTTCTTGGGATCCGAACATAGGAATTTTTTTTTACCTTATCTACTGTTGAGCAAGTTTTATCTAATATAAAACCCTCAATATCCACAAGTATACGAATAGTAAATTGTAGTCTTAAAGGTTTCAATCCCATAAGGAAATAGATAAAATTAAGTGAACCTAACTTTGTATAAGGTTGTGAAATATGATTTGAATGAAAATAAAATACCACAAATTAAAACAATCAAATAAAATTGAGCACTTAACCACTTCATAATTAAGTTGCCATAATAAAACAAGGATGATCAAGTATGAAACCTTAGGATTCGTTCTATCATTATTTTGCTCCCTTAACCACCATTTATTTATTTGGGCATCAATTATAGATTTTTGAAGGGTTTGATTATTCTCTCTCAAGACCTAATCATTTAACCCTACTTGATTAAAAAATTCTAGATTTTGCAACGTCTCGATTCACAAAAGAACTTAACGCTTTCAATTAGTTCTTTAGTGATCTATCGAATAATTGAGTTTTTACATAAGATCTTTCTTCGTTTGAATAGCAATTTGATATTTGCATGACTTATTAGGTCACTAAATCTTGCTACCTAACATAATCGGATTACTTTCGATTCACTCTCTCAATTTATTGTCGAAGTATAAGCAACCACAAATATCATAACATCGTAATATTTTATTGAAATAAAAAATGATCAAGTCACAAAATAATTCTAGAACAAATCCTAATATGAAATTAAAACATAACAAACGTGTATGGCAACTTCAATCAAAGTTTATATATCAAGCATAAAGAAAATAAACAAAGGAAGAAGAAAGAACTTGAGTTGGATAGGTTTGGAAAATGTTGAAACAACTAATGCTTCCAGTGCTCCCTTATTGATCTCCCTTATTTTTCCTCAATGTTCTAAGGTCTCTTTATGTTCATTTATAGTAAATGAGTGTCTTAGGGTTAAGTTTAGGGTTACCCGTGTCATATTGTCCCAAAAATGCCCTCTAAACATCAAAACAGATGGAAAATCCTGTGTCTAGCTAGTGTCTATCACGATCATGACAGAAGGTTAGGGAAGAGTCTTCTGTCATGACCATGACACTCGATTCACCATGCCTTTTAACCCAAACATATTCCAGCTTCCTTCAATCTTGATTCTTCTGGTTTCATTCACTAACAAACATATCAAAACACTTCAAGAACACAAGATTAAGGTCTAAAATCATGCTTTAAACCACATAACACTTAAAACATAAACAAGCAATCACATTACCATAATTCTAAGCCTAAACATGCAATAATCATCTAATCAACACCTATAAACACTGTAAAACACCTACCAAAACATAATATAAACTATAACTATCAACATCCCCACATTTAAAATTTTGTTTGTCCTCAAGAAAAAAAAATACACACAAAAAAACCAAATAATAACACATACATTCATGCACATGCACTAATGATACAATAGCTTCTAACTTTGTGAAACCAATTTAACCTCAAACAACAATCATTCACCTGAAGCATTTTTACACACACATTGATAATTATTAGTCAACCAAAATTGCAATTATCACTAAGTAACTTCTCATGAAAATTCTTGCTATTTTCAAAGGTTGGTAGAATTTATTTATCAAAATACTACTTTTTTAATTGTCTTTAACATTGACCTAGTCTTTTGACACAAAGGCAAACATTTTGTCAAGAATGTCCCCGGTTACTCTATTAGGTCAGGTTTTATTAATTAGCTTGGTTAGAATATCATTCTAATATTTTTACACAAAGACAAACATTTTTTGTGAATATTGTCTGTTACTCAGCTATATCACATTCTCATCTAGCTACTACTAGCTTTATTCATAACTCAAAGGCCAACGGAAAAGTTATTTGCTTAAAACAAATATTATTTTTCTTTTTTTTGACATTTTACATAGTCTACCTCATTTCTTTTTAGCTAATCATCCTTATGAAAGATTACTAATGATGCCACTTGTTCAATTGACTTATAATTATAAATATATGTAACAAATTTACTAAGGTGAACGAACTGTCGTCATATCCTAACTAATCATGTATATTTAATCAAAGATACTTAGAACACAAATTTCATAAGCTAATATGTCTTTAAAACTTCAATGACTATGTTCAAAGCTAAATTACTTCCATCAAGTTATAGCCATTGACACATTCACAAAATTCACACTTATGCTCACACTGTGTCAACCTAAGCAAAAACTAACAATATGACATGCAAATTTTGCACTCGTGATGACAATAACAATGCAAACCTCCCCACACTTGGACAAGACATTTTCCTCAATGTGAAGGAAAAAACAACACATAAAGGAAACTAAAAATGTCAAGAAAAAAAGAACGGCTTGAGCATGAAACCCATTATGTTGATTGAGGTGGTGACTATGTTAGAAACAAAATTTGAGCACCTTGAGTAGTGAAGTATTTGTATATCCTCTTTATGTCATAGTGTTGTCGTCGTTGTTCTTGTGCCATCTCCTTTAATAGTATGTTATCATTTGAAACAAGCTTGAGGAACTTCTCCTTACCTTCCCTAACTTATATTCGCTCAAAAAGAATAGGAAAATTTACAATCCAAACCATTCCAAATTATTATAATTAAAAACGTTTTTCTAGAATTCAAAACAAACCTAACTACATAATATTTGCAATCTAACTACTGAACATACTAAGTTATGGTCATTAGCTTGACCTTGCGTCCTTCAACACTCATCTCGGGTCAATTATGAGTGACTTGCTACCACCCTTTTCGGTCACTTTCAGTTTAGTAACTTGTACATAAGCTACATGTGGTGAGATACTAAAAAGGGCACGATCAATCAAATTAGGAAATCGAAGTAACTTTAGTAATGCCCTTATTAACAATAAACTGTTAATATAATAGGGAATGATAAAATCCCTTTAACTTTCGATGAAATCAAACAGTTTGTGTTGTAGGAAGGTAAATTGCTTGTCTTCTTTTGCAATCACCATTTTCCACTCTTCGCCTTCAACTTCTTGAACAGGGACTTTTAAACATTCCTCAAACTTTATATCCTTTGTCACATATTCCTCATAGCTTACTTCTTCAAAGTAGCCTTTCTCTTGCGCTTTGATATACTCTTCCATATGTCTATTTTCATGCAAGAGATGTTTTCTTTCATATGTTTCAGTCTTTGTTCATGCTAAACTCCACTTGCTCATCACCAATCCAAAGAAGCAATTTGCCTTCATTAACATCTATTAGTGCTTTTCTAGTGTTTATGAAGGGTTGTCCAAGAATTAATACACAACTCTTATCCTCTTCAAAATCTAATATGACGAAATCCACAGGAATAATAAACTTGTCCACCTTTACAATAACATCCTCCACTATGCCAAACGGTTTCTTTACAAATCGATTTGCCAATTGAATAAGCATCAAAGTTGGCTTCACATTATTGATCCCCAATTTTCTAAAGGTCGACAAAGGCATAAGATATATACTTACGCCTATGTCGCATAAACACTATGCAAATTCTAATGCAAAAATCACAAGGGGTATTGTAAAACTTCCATAATCTTTCGGTTTTAAAGGCAGGTGACTAGTGATAATAGAGCTATAGCTTTCGGTTAGTGTGACCATTTGATTCTCTTCTCAATGCCGCTTTGTTGTTAATATGTCTTTAAGAAACTTTGGGTACTTAGGCATATGCTCCAATGCCTCCACAAAAGATAGATTAATTTACAAAATTTTCAACTTCTCCACGAGCTTTTCAAAATGTGCATCGAGTTTGTTCTTTGTTAATCATTAGGGGAATGGAATCTTAGGTGGATATAGTGAAGGGGCAATATAAGGAGTGCACTCACTCGTATCTATATCCTTCTTCTTTTCTTAGTCTTCTTCTAGGCCAGATTTAGATCTTTTCTCCACTGGTTGCTCCAGGTTTTCCCTACTAATAAGTGTGATTGCTTTAAGTTGCTCCATTGGGTTTACTTCAATATTGTTTGAGAGACTCCCCACACTTTTATCGACAATGTGTTTGCCAATTGACTCATTTAAACCTCTGAATTATGAATAGAAAAGGCTAAAGGGATAGTTTTTAGATACTTGCTCAAATTTACCTTTGAGCCTCTTATAAGCTTTGCCCATGTTCATAAGCTTGTCCAAGATTTTATCCAATTTAAAGTTAGTAAAATTGGATTTCTATTATTGAAATCTAGATGACCTTTGATTTCAAAATTGACCTCCTGTATTATTCGACCAAGAAAAATTCAAGTGGTTCTTCTACCTAAGATTATAAGTGCTAGAATAAGGATTATTTCCTCTTTCTCAACCAAATTGTGCTCCCATATAGTTGAGTTGTTTTATTTCACTATTTTGCATCAAGAACCAATCAACATTATCGTAGTTGTCTTGTCCACATAATTCACACTTATGCTAAATTACTTTAACTGGAGCTGATGAAGACACTCTTATGCTATTGACTTGTCTGGTTAAACAATCAATTTTTGCCTGCATTTCTTTTATCAAATCAATAACAATGGCTCCCTTCTGATCACAAAAGGTTGTCTGTTATCTACTTCTGTCTAAAGTCCTAGGAAATCTATTGCTCACCAACTCTTCTGACAATTCCTTCACTTCCTCATCTGTTTTTCTCATTAGAGATCCTGAAGATGCTACATAAATGATGCCCCTTGTCAGTGGATTAATTCCATTGTAAAAGGTTTATAGTAGGAATTCTTTGGGTAAGTTATGGTGAGAACATCTCCTCTGCAAATCCTTATAACGTTCCCACGCTTCATAAAATGACTCCCCATTGCTTTGTTGGAAATTTGTAATTTCCTCTATCAACCTTGTCATCTTTGTCAGGGGGAAGTACTTGTCTAAAAACACACGCACACGCTGCTCCTATATTGTGATGTTTGTCAGGTTTAAGGAGTGATACCATGTCTTGGCTTTATCCCTTAGTGTGAAGGGAAAGAGCCTCATCCTAACAACATCTTCTAACATGCCATGATATATAAAAGTATCACATATTCCTAGAAAATTTACCAAATGGATGTTAGGATCCTTATTAGTTAACCCATAAAACTTTACATTGGTTTGAAACATGTTCAACAAAGTTGGCTTGATCTTGAATGATACTGCTTGCACTGGTGGTTGAGTGATGTCTTGATGTGTAGCATTGAACCTTAGTCTCGTAAAATCCATAAGGGTTCGTTGCTGGAGTCCTTCATTGAATTCTTCTGTCATTCTTTCTTCGGTCTCTTCTTGGGGTCTCGCCCTTTAAATTGCTCTTCTAGTCGAGTGATATCAAGTGCTAAAGTTTCTGCAATCTTGTTTGAACTCTGAGTAACTCTTGTGCTCATGTAGTCGTAAGAATACAAGAAAGGCAAAAAGTTCCTTACAACAAAGGAATTCAAAAGGTCCTAAATGGTGCCAAAAACTTGTTGAGCAAGTTTTACCTAATATAAAACTCTTAATATCCACATTTATACAGATTGTAAATTGTAGTATTAAAGGTTTTAATCCTACGAGGAAATAGATAAAATTAAGTGAACCTAACTTTGTCTAAGATTGTGAGATATGATTTGAATGAAAATAAAATACTAGAAATTAAAACAATCAAATAAAATTGAGCACTTAACCACTTAATAATTGAGCTGTCACAACAAAATAAGGATGATTATGTAACATCCCACTACTATAGAGTATATACCCGAACATCCAGAGGACTTTCAAGTACATATCCTATGACAATGGTATGTTAAAGCAAATATAATCTCTTAAATGGCATAATAAAGAATATACAATACTAAAAAACTTCAACACTTCATTTCATTTATTGACAAAAGTTTACATTGTATTCATTGAAACAAATATTTACAATCCTTATACAAAAGTTCTATATGATAAGAAACTACCAATTACAAACTATAACTCCTCTGATGTCAAATGATAGACCTTTAAGCCATAACTTAATCCAAAATGTTCCTCTCGACAATCTTAGGAATTAGGTCTCTTGTCTTGTACCTGAAAAGCCACGTTGTAATTTTTGATGAGTTTTTCGAACTTAATGAGTGAACCATCATTGATGATCTCACTCAGGTCAAATACACAAATATTACACAATCAACCAATTTCACAAACATTCTTTCGGAACATGAATAACCTAATCAATCACATTATCACGGTACATCACTTTACCATCACAATTTCAAAAAGATTTTATGATAATATATTTCATAATCATAAGTATACAAACGCAGACGCTTATGAGACTCCAGATTCGTTATTATTTGTTGTGACCGAGTGCCTTTCAGATATAGATATAGATACTAGCTCATTGGACACAGTTAGATACATAAATCATGGAGCAAAGCTCTACGTGCAGAATTTTGAGCTTACAGCTCTTTCAGACTAGCTACTCTGATCACAACGCCTTTTTCTGAACACACATTTTATGGAATGCATCAAATAACATAATATGCCATGTATAGCATTCATTTATGATGCATAGACAGAATCTCATATTTATCGGACCTAAGTCCGACATTCAACTTTCGTTGAGAATACAGACTATTTTCAAACAGTGACAGAATCCAAAAACTTAACTTCAAGCTAAATTGTAAATTTCTCAGAGACAGAATTAAAATTATATTCCTTCATTAAAAATATATCCATATGTCTCTAATTTAATATGAACTTAAAATTATCACATTTGGATATCTATAGATCAATTTATGGGCAAAATATCGATGCATATTTAGTGAAAACACTACAGCTAACATATTCCAGCAAGTCTTTTTTCATTTTTTTCCAGATGGTTTTACACTTTATACCAAGGTTAAACAACCTATTTATAATTCATCAATTAAACGTCTATTAGGCCTTAATCATACTTCAATTCCTCATCAGTAACATCTCTTATTCCAGTTCAAAAATTTTCAATTAACAACTCACAAAGTATCAAACCAGAAACTTTTACATTATTATACATATAGTCCTAGTTCTTTCCCAATTCAAGAACATCAAATTAACATCTTTCTTTGGTATAAATCTACCTTCATTATACTTAAAAACCAGACCTAATTCATCCTAAAATCAATGTATATCCCACAGTTTTCATAAACCAAAAACAAAATAGAAAATTTTCCAAGTTCACGTAACATTTTCCAGCACATATCTTCACCAATATCATATGCATTTCATTCCAATTCAAGCATCATCCTTATATCATTTGACATGCCATAAAACTCATATTGTTACTTACCTATT
>JANKOD010000004.1:18962592-18980527 GCA_026284645.1 Erythroxylum acuminatum | reverse complement strand
TAATTGGATTGTTAAATATGTTCTGAAAGTGCATTTGCGTGTAAATGAAAAGTGATACTCAACTTTAATGTTGAATGTCAGACTACGGTCCGATGACATGTGAAAGTGAGTGAATGGAAACATGCAACTGTGATTGATGCATTTCATTGCATGAGTGTATGAATATAATGGCTGTTGTGACTAGGGTAGCCAACAATCAGAGCTTAAAGCTCAACGAGTGAAAACGAGCTTCGAGCTCAAAAGTGAATCAGAGCCTCAGGCTCAAAGTTTAATGAGTCCTATATCCTCCAAAGGGATAAGGGACAGCTATTAATAAGCCCTATATGAGACAGTTTAGGCACTCGGTCACAACAAAATAACAAATGGAAAGTGGGTCTCATGTGCACTGCATATGCATATATGACTGATTATATCTATTGAATATGAAGTGTGAAATGTTGTGAATGTGATTATGTGTTATGTGACTGGGTGAGCCATCGATAATGGTCACTCATTGAGTTCGCAAACTCATCCAAAATTTACAAATATTTTTCAAAACTCAGAAGAATGCCCCGATAGGCAAACGGGAGTACAATTACTGCATGCAAGGGAAAGATAGAAGTCGGGATCAGTTCGCGTCTGCATTGTGTCTCCTGATTTGCGCACTGAATCGTCTTTTCCGCAAATTATTGTATTTTATGTATTTGAATATATTTGTTGTGTATAACTTTCCAATTCGAAAAAGGTTTTGCAAAAGAGATTGTTCAAAGTGTAATACGTTTTGTTTTTGGAATGGGCCCTAGTGATTAACGAAATTCTGGTATTTGAAAAATGTTAGTAACTCTTGTAAATGAAAATGTTTCTGAATAAAAGTGGACCCAAATTTTCAATTACTGATTTTCGCGTACGCTTTAAAAAAAATTATACTGAGTTTTTGACTAAGTGATTTAGCACGCCACCCTCGCGGGGTACGGACTCGAATATCACCCATCGATATCGGGTTCAGGTCTTGCGATAGTGGGGTGTTACAAATGTAAAGCTATAGTGTAAATTATGTTGTGAATGAAACGATAGTACGAGCTTTTGGCTATGAATGAGATTCAGCAATCTAGTTCTATGATATTTGTGTATGTATGATGTCATGATTAAGTTAGTGATATGACTGCTATAACATGTCACCCTTGTGGGGTATGTATTCGGATATTCTCTATAATGTCGGGTTTGTATCCTATAAGAGTGAGATGTTACAAAAACCCTCCAGTTTAGAGGGAAAGATCTCAGGACAAACTGACAAGTACATCTCCTAAACTTAATAAGGATTTATAAAAAAAGTTGATATCTCACCCCATAATAAGAAGTTGTCTCACAAAGTTTCAAGATTGAAATGGAAGTTGATATCGCAATCAACAATCTCTCAAACCAATTTTAAAACTAATCAAACAAGGATGAGAATATAACAATATTTGTCTTCTCTCTGTTTTTCCTCACTTTTGGATGTTGTGACCACATTTTCTGCAAAAACCTACATCTTTTTTTCTTTTATATCACAAAATAAGTTTTTCAACACTGTGCATAGTCACTTACAAGGCTCATGTATGTTTGCGATTAAGGCGGTGTTAGAAGATACATGATCACTTACATGACCACACTCTCCATAAAAACCTACGTCTTTTTCTCTTTTATATCACGAAATAAGTTTTCCATCACTATACATAATCACTTACACAACTCGTATAAGTTTCCGACTGAGGTGGTGTTGAAGGATACACAATCACTTATACGGTATGTTTGCAACTGGGCCGTATATCTTCCAACACCGCTTCAGTCGCATACATGGTTATAGAGAGTTATACGGTCTCTATAACGGTCGTGTCTTCACACAAGTTTGTACATAGGCATGTACAAGACAGTATATACCTTTACCTCTTCACACTTTCTTCACAATTTTACAAAGACTTACATGGTTGATCTACATAGCCATGTAAGTCAAGACACCTACATATAGTACTACTCTACACAGCCATGTATCTCTCCATAAAAGATTTTTCCATCTTGTCTTCGCTAGGTTGTTATTCTCACGAGCCATAAAGTAATTTACGATTACGAAAAGCCTCAAAATAAGACTAAACACTCTAACAGTTATGCTACTTCAAAGTTACAGATTTTAGAGAACTTATTTACTTTAATTTAGGGCTGTTGGCTAAGAAGTGGTCAAAAGATTTAATTAACACATACTGGTGGTGAAAAGATCTTAAATCCTTAAAGTGTCATCCATTTTACAAAGGCAGTAAAAGACTTTTGAATTGTTGTCGTCAATTAAATTGAACAAACATTCACAAGACAACCCACGTTAACCAAGAGCGGGTTGTTACACTTAGTCTTTCAACGCTATTCCAAGATACACAAACATCCCCAACTATTAATGCACGACTCTTTTTACAGACACTACTCTATTGTAAGGTATACATGAAAAAAGAAGGCCATTTGTCACCACTGACCCATAGACCATCTTGGATAAATTCCCACTAACTATCAACTTTCGGACTTTCTCTTGCTGAGTCAGATTTATCTGTATCAGGCCCGTGGGATTTTTTCAACTTCGCTACAAGTACCCACATATTAGCCAGTTCATTTTCCAGATATGCTTCTCTTTGCTTGGATTCTTCAACCTTCCTCTAAAGATCAGCTTCTTTCTGATCCTTCTCAGTAAGAGCAGATTCATATTGGAGTTCCCTTTCTCGACTCAAAGCCAACTCTCTCTTGAGATCTGAAGCTAACGCCACCTGGTCTTGGCGTTTTATGTTATTCTCTCTCCGCCCATTCCGCAAAGTACTACTAGCTCTGCGTTGAGAGGGTGAGTTTTTCAGTGCTACCAGCTCAGAATTTAATCTCTCATTATGATTCATCAGCTTGGCAACTTCTTCTGATAACGCCTTTAGCTCAACAGCAGCTGCAGACGCTAGACCTTTTGCATAAGAACTTTCCTCAGCAAGTTTTTGGTTCCGCATTTCTAATTGTTCTTTTGAATCCGTTAGTGTTGCGACCTTCTCTTTTAATTCTTCAATCTCTGCAGCCTGATTGAAGAAAAGCAAGGAATTAGATAAAGTGAAACTTTTGAAGTCATAACATAATTTGCGCTCTCAAGAACTTGAAAATATTTATTACATTCAGAATTAAAAAGTTGAAACCAGAAAGTTTTAGTTTCTGATGAAACCAAAACGTTTTAGATAACTATCTAAGCCATTTTTTCTCCTTGAATTAGTGGCAAAGTACAATGCAAATTGCCCATAAACCCTTCTACCCATCTGATGATATCAACAGTGTACAATGAGCTTCTTATTTTGCACCATCACTTTCTGAGATGCATGTGGTTTATCATGTGATTCAGTAGTGATCTGTGCCTTTGCTTGATAGTTGCAGAAAGAATTCTGCCAAATGGTTGTACGCATCATACATGTAGTTGACTATGATTCTTGGAAGTTAATTCCTTTTGCTAGTTATGTAAACACGGAGAGCTGTAATCACAAGATAAAAGAGTAATCACATCATGTTAACTTGAAGTATGCCACCAAGCTGAACTCCAATTCTCCATGCATCCTCAAAAAATTGAAGGGGTTCTTATGTATCAAATAGCTATCGAATCCTAGTTGCATAAGTATTCACACCTATCTCAGTAATAGTTAATCTCAAGGTTCATCAGTTGGCCCAAAAAGTAAACGAGAAGTGCTTGAGAACATACTCAAGTTATCAAGAAACTCCTCAACACAGTATAGATTGTCCCATTACCATAATGATCTTTAAGACTAAAATTGCATAATATAAAAAAACCAGAAAAAAGCAGATAACATCATGATCTCTAAGAAGCAAAGGTGAATAAAGATAATTCACAAGCTTTGGACAGGATCACCCACAGTGGAACACTATGGGTTCTTCATCTGACACCAACAATTGAAGAAAATAAAATTCATTATCTAAACTTCAACAAATTTAAATTTTTTCTAAGGGCGAATATATTACTCAGTGAAGATAGTGAATATCCAAATATTCTGGAAGATAAAATGGATTGCCAACAGTGGAGGATAGCCACGCAAATGGATGGTGTTATTTGCAAAATTAGTTCATTATGACTCCTTTTGTTTCCCCTTTCTGATTATGGATAAACGTTAGTCCTCAAAATAAACAATAAGGGGCAGTTGAACTGTTTTAAAAACCAGGATCACAAACTTGATCATGCAGTCATATAATCAGACTAACCTGTGCTTTTAGGAGCAGATCTTCTTTCCTCTCCTTCAAGGCCAAAATGTCCTTGTTAACTTGATGTTGGCTGTAAGAACCTTTTAGTTCAGAAAATCTCTGTGAGAAACTAGAGAGAGAACTAAGATTTTTGTTTTCAAGAGCATCTGCAAGTTGCTGTTTCAAAGAGGCAATCGACTCCTGTAAGCCCTCACATTCACAAATCTGATAAAACAAGGTCAAGTTACTACTCTTTCTTGATAATATGACTAAAAAGACAATGGTAAGCATCCATTGTCCAGCAAAGACAGAGTAGTGTCGATTAGCTTTTGTACCTTTTGGCTCAGCTGCTCTTGAATTATACGGTTATCTGCAGCTTTAACCTGAAAAGAGGATAGCATAAGAAGTATCAAGCCATGATTAGCATATAGATTACATAAACAAATGGGATGCTATCCGCCAAGAAGTATATGAAAATAGGAATCCAGTCCTCAGTTCTGTACTGAACTTGAAAATATCAAACACACGTTTCATTATTCTCATTATTTGTGAATAATCATACAGTCACGTCTCATCAGTAAAATAGAAGATTGCTGTTAGAGAAATTTATGAGTCATATTTGTTTTTATATAAAAAGATTCGCAAGATCAAACAAGCAATCAGTATCAAAAATGAAACATATTGGAACTTAATAAGCTGAAGTCAAACTGGGAGGCGGATCACCTCAAGCTCAAATGACTTCTCATTCAACTGTGCCATCAAATCAGCAATTGTCTGCAGCATAAAACAACAAACAGCTCATAGACATACATGCAACAATAGCAAACAGTTCAAGTAAACAGAAGCAGAGTTCACTAACTTGTGACATTTCCGAGTTATCCATCTTGTTGTGGGAAGCCAGGACAGAATCGGCAATTTGTTTTTCCAGCAATGATATTTCATGATATTTCATCTTTATTTCCTCTTTCAACTTCTTCATCTCATCCTTTAAGTATGACAGATGGAAATTGAATTCTCTGTGCATTCAAAAGGGGCTAATGAAAGAAAAAGGAACAAGAATAACATACATAAATCTGCTCCTTCTGTGGATTTCGAGAAGCCTCCTCAGACAATCTCTTCAAAGCACTTGAATGAAGGGCCACCTCCCCAGACAAAATTTTCTGCTGCTCCCTCAGAAGATCAATCTGATCACTTGTTTTTATGCTCGTCTAGCAAAAATAATGCAAAGGAATTCAGGCCATAGACTTTGCAGAATACATGTTTACCCAAACAGAAATTTTCATTTACAGTTGGTAGAAAAGCAATTAGCTTACTGAAGGAGTTTCTTGTCCAAGGAAATTGTCCTCAGGAAGTTCTCCATCCTGCCTAACCTCAGACAGCAAAACGGCTGATGGAGAGCCTTCTAATAGTAAAGGATTTGAAAGTCTTGATTCTGCATGAAAATTACTGTTTTCTGCTTGAGGTGTTGAAGGTGTACTATTAGATTTCACTCCACTTGATTTATCACTAGTGCTTGTCCCCACCCCATTATCTCGTTTCTAATCAAGAACAGGCAATACAAGCACTTTAGAGAAGAGGTGGGAAATACGAAGGTAAAGAGGAAAGAAACCAGCATACCACTACAAAAGGAAGACCATTAACTGATTAAACGACAATCCAATAAGATGAATTTCAAATGAAACAGAACAATAGGTTCTGATATCTTGGACTTTGACAAACATACGTTCAAAAATAAAGGGTCTAATAATCTTTCAGAATGAAAATAACAGAATGAAGTGAGTCTGATTTCTCAGGGTTTGAGCTGTAAAACAAATTACTCAGATGATCTGAATTTGTGGCCCTGAAACATCAGTTTGAGTTTAGCCATACTTTAAGGCCCTTGCCAGTCCTACAATCTTCAACTTGCATATACAAAACTTAAACTAAATGATCCTACCAAAACCGCACTATTCAGGAATGCATCGAACATACTAGGCACTATCATACAAGATATTCAGTTATATTATTACGACAGAAAATAACCATAGAGAAGCAGAAATTTATTGACAAATATATTGAACCACAAGCTCAATAAACATCAAACAAAGGTACTCAAAAATCAAGAGCACACATACACGCAGTTTTAGCCAGTTTAGCAATCCATGCTTCCGAGTCTTTTTGTCCTCCTTAAGTGTTTCATCTGCAGGTTCAGCACTTCCTTCAAGAGAAACATAAAGATCTACGTTTTCATCATCTAACATCAGATCCCTTCTTTTGTATGGTAGGTAAGCAAGCTGTGTACAACAAATAATCCTCTTCAATCAGTTCAAACTAATTTAAGACAAGACAAAAGGATAAAATCTCGTGCACGTGTAGAATCAACAAGTTCATCCAATTGGGAGCAAGCAAGGAAAATTCTGCTTAGGAAGAAGTAATACGAGGGAACTTAAATACTTCTATAGTACCTCTTCTTCCCCAAAGGAATGTCTTCTCCTAGGACCTGGACGCTGAGGAAACCTTGATGGCTGTGAGGCTTTTGTTGAGACCAAAATTAATTTTGTCAACCGCTGTATTCTGCTCAAAAGAGCTGCTTTCGCTTCTTCTTCTTGTTCCAATCTTGATTGCAACTTGACTTGACCATCTTCTAGCTTTACATGTTAAAACACAATAAAGAAATCAAAAAAATCAGACACGATACTACCCTTCAATAAAAATGATAATAAACAATACATGCACTCTAAGTAGATGAAGGAGAAGAAATTGATTGACTAATAATAGTTGCGAAATGACATGCACATTATCTCATTTTATTCAATTGGAATTGAAACTGCAAATCACTTTATGCAATTTTTACGTGTTGCAATGCAATCAGGCCAAGCAAAAATTCCCAAAAATGCATGTAATTAAGTTGGAGAACCTTTGAGTCTACAACTGAAACATGTAATGGCTACTTCAAACACCCCTTTTGCTGGTCCTCAAAACATTTGAAAGTATCAAAAGAAAGGCAAAATTAAAATCAGAATATAGTTGTGACATATTCTTAGTTAATAAAGCACTGGTATCAGGACTACATTAACTGGGGGAAGTTGAACATATATAATAGGGGCCACGGTTAGACAATAAAAGAGTATTTTTTAAAAGCTAAGACATGCTCGTAATGTTGTTCTTATACTATCGACCTTAAATTTTTTTCTTGAAGCTCCATCATGGTTATGCTGATACCTAGCTATATTGAAGTGATTCTATGTATTTCATGTAAAATGATTATATTCTCACTCTTGGGCTGATAATTGAAACTGCATATCGTGGATACCCAACTGAAATAAGCAACTAGTTGAACAGGGAAAATGATCAAGAACTTGCTGATAGACAAACCCAATATTTTAATGATTTTGTCATTTCCTTTTCTTTCAGAATGAATTGGTCAAACTCTTGAAGAGCCAGGTCCCAATGTTAAGAAATGTAGTGAACCAATAACAAATACATGTCTACCCAACCCATCTGATAGCTAGACTTGTGATCCTCCAAAGATTACCTTGAGTCTTATGCTGCATTTGTAGAGAAGGAACTCTAATAACATTTATCATTCTATGATAAAGTCAATATACCAAGACTGATAATTTTCTTTCCAAAGACATGAGATAGTCAAATGAAGATGGTGGCTTTCAATTAAGCTAATAAGTGGAATGCAAAAGTAAGGCCTGCACCAACAATCAAGCATGGAATTGAAATTAGATATTTGATCCAAAGCAGAAACTTTCTAGTGTACCTTCTGTTTTAGGAGGACAATGTCATCTTCCACGATCTCCTTCAACTGAGGAACCATGACGATACCCCTTTTCAGTTGTTCTAACTCTTCCTTCAGACAGCGTATCTCATTTTGATATTTCTTGATAAGTGATTTCTCATCAATAATCTGCAAGCCAGAAAATATTCAGATTTCAAAACAAATTTTGTTTTGGAGGTGCAGATGGCAAAGGAAAAGAGAAATACCTTGTTCTGGGCTGCTTGAATTTCAATGTGCTTTGCACGGTGGGCAAATTTCAGAGTATTATGTGTCTCTTCCGAACTGCTTGATGAAGGAGTTACAGTGCAAATGAGCTGTAATTTCAATCATGAAAGAAAAGGCAAAGAAGCAGTCTCAGGTACAATTGTTCAAACATGGAAGCATGCATGACTATAGGATTACATCAATATTTTCCTACAATAGTATGCCAAGATACTTACAGATACACGCCCATGACCACTTAGAGAGGACTGAAGGAGCCTTGTCAATTTAGAGTCCCTATAAGGAATATGTGTTGCCCGTCCATCTGTCAATTTTGATATAACCTATGAAAACCAGAGCATCAATGTGAATTCATGTCTGTATTTCAAACAATGAAATAACGAATTCTCTCAGAAAAACTTCTGAATTTGTCATGGAAAAATAAGAACCAATTCAGTTGTTAAAATAGTAAATTATTAAGGCACAAGAAGATGATCACAGTTATTGAGTAAAAACTCATTCCAATAATTTGAAATCCGATTTTTAAAATAAGAACACAGATATATGATATGTGTCTGTGTGTGCCAGAGATTCATTGTTTGGGCTATAAATGTCATAAGATTATGTAGACTTTTAAATGCCACCCAAATACCAAATTTCAGCTTGTTGAATAATTCGGAGATGGCAGATTTTACAGATATTATACTCTTCAACTTGGATGGCTGGAAAGAGTCCTAATAGTACTTACAGTTCCAAGCGTCAGCAGGCTCTTATTTATATAGGAGCCTTCCTTGCGTCTCAAACCAGTCGTTTCAGCCTTTGAGCTTTCAGAACCTGCTAGATCGATGAGGTGCTGCAGGTATAAGTAAATTATGAAGGAGTTAAAAATAGATTATTCATATTAAAGCAGCCATAACATAGCTACCGAAGTAAACCAAGGAAACAGAGAGGTGGAAACTCAAGTAACAAAACCATGTCCTAACTTAAACATAAAGCCTTAGAAATTACCAGTTGGGACAGATTTACAGCCTCTCCTTCGCTATTTTCACCACAAGGGCTACTCTCTATCGTCTGTGTGAGGTAATTGCAAAGACTTAGACCAAAATGGATAAAGGAAAATTGAACATGTCAATAGAAAATGATGATTTCCAAACTGTATCCCTCAAAAACATGAAATAAGATAGATGGCATGCCTTTCCACTAAAAACTATCAAGTTAAAGCAGACAACCATTCAACTTCACTAATTTGCCAGTTAAAAGCTTTTCAGCATTAAAAGAGTAGTTAAGCATGCAATCAGTAAGCTTATCCACAAGATGTATGCCAGGGATATCAAATATAAATCAATACAAGCCTGGAAATACAAAGCTAAGCAACTAGATGTTGATGGACTAAAATGTACAATAAAAAGAAGAAAAGAAAACAGAGTAAATGTGGATGATGACATAAACAAAAAAAAATTAGAGCTTATGATAAACAAAGTTAGGAAAGTTAAAGTTACTTATAAGAGAATGTCATAACTATAGCAATTAAAAGGTTTTCCTTCAACTAACGTGCGAAAGATAATGTCAAAAAATTTGCAAACTGAAAATTGGCTGCTTAGAAAGACTCATATTGAAGAAAGTGCAAAATTTAGCAATCAATCAACATTGCTGAATGCTTCAACTATGTAACCCAAAGTTACCAGTGTAAATATTGTATGACTCCGGCTGCTGAGTAAATTGAAGTTTGTGGATCCAACATGCCTGTGCTCTGTATCAAACAGAAAAGGGCAGTCACAATGAGGGACAATAATCAAGCTGTAAGGAAACATTAATGAAGTAAAGGAAAAAGCACATCACATGGCAGTGTACTATTAGGATGACATACATACAGCACTAATCACGAATGAGTAAAAGCACAATGGAGAGAGCAAGTTCATACCACTTCAGATTTAGAATCTAGCAAATAACTTAACAACATTCTAGTACACATGAAGCACAGATTGAGACATCACAGAAACAGACACAAAAGCTCCTAAAACTCTAGATACAAATTCATTGAAACAGATATCATCAAAAACACAAAAACCCAGGTCTTAATGCATGAATGCAGACATCTATTTGCATATATGCCAGTCACTGCCAAACAAAAATCTCAAACTTATAATGGTAACATAATCTTTAATTAGTTCTACTATGGGCTCTAGTAACAAGAGAACCTCTATACTACAAAATCCATCCACTAAAGCCACTTAGTTTTGGATGTTGTGTGTGATTACGTGAGATTTACCTTCTCCTGCTGCTATAAGAGAAAGGGCATGAGCAGGGGACAGCACAACTTCTTCCTTTATTCCCTCAACAAAAGTTCCCTGCAAATATCCAGCTTAATTAGCAAAATTAGTTGTCTTATGATCTATCTGAAACTATCTTCCTAACATAAACAGAAAATTCCATTCCCTGAGAAGCAACTGAATTGTTGCTTATGATAGTTGAAAAAAGTTTACATTGACAAGCAGTCAAAATCAGAAGTGTATACTGCATACTTGTGAATGCCTTCTATCTGGTCAAAATGCTTTCTGTTTAAGTCCTTTACAATTTGAAAACATAGCATTAGTTGCAAACAAGTTAATTAATATGTCTAGAATCACATATTTTTAACAATTATTCCCTTTCCTTATTCCAGAACAAACTTGATGATGTCATTCAAGTGCATAAATTGGTAGCCTTGAAGAACTCTCCAAGAACTTATCAAGCAATAAACCACCCTCAACCACTTTGTCCACGTCATGATATGTAACATAAACTCGAGTCGTTGCTAGACACCCCAAGAAAGATACTACCCAAAGGCCATCAACAGGAGCTATATTTCTCATCATCATATAAAAACAAGTGCCAAAAGAAGGTGAACATCAAACAGATCCACAGAATCACCTCAAAGAAAGGAAAGGAAAATATCCTTCTGGAACTTTGGGGAAAAGAGGGTTTTAGATATGATCAACCTAAAAGCTAAAGTCAAGCATTCCAACTCTTTCTTGGATTGCAACCTCAAAGAAAACCAGCTATTTCGCTTTGGACAAAGTATTGCTCATTAAAATGGCATTCCCTAAACAACAAATGTGAGACAATAAAGCACGCTATAAGTCACACCAAAAATGGGACAACTTCAAGTGATTAATTTCATTTATAGTTCCCAAATCAACCTAATTAAACAATCATCATTAATGCATATTCTCATAGACCTTGCTCGGTGTCATCATAACATCATCAGTTTTGTATACTCAGAAGACATCGCTAAAATTTGTGGAACTCGGAAACATCAAGAGAGAGCTAGTCTACCATCACTGCAATAATAGAGCAATGGCCTCTAGAACTTCTACTTGTTTCAGCAACTCTTTAGCCTCAATTATACAAGTAAAAGAAGCTCATCAGTTTAAAAGGATTGAGTGTCATCACCCTGTACAAATGACAGAATAATTGCAATGGGCTTCACCATAATCCTAAAGATGCGTAATGCACACAAACTGATATAGATATAGCTCTAAACCTTCAGGTGCAGCTCAGGTATTTGTTTTCAACAACTTCAAATTATGGTACCACACAATGTGTAGATAAACCCCATCCTTTTCAACAACTCGAGTTTCAAAAGTATATTTCGAGGACAACTTGAGCTAAATAATCAGTTCATCAGTAGCAAACCATTTTAACAAGAATCTAACTTCACATTAGGCATAACTCAATAGCAAAATCTGACAAGTGCATGCCCAGCTTTATATTGAAACAGCTTCATGATTAAAATAATGGCAGTCTGAGAGGATTATTAGGACAGTTCGGTATCACCATTTGCACCTTCAGATCAGTTAATAAAAGTTTATAATTTTGTCATTTTTCACCTGCTAATCCGACCCCCCTTTGTAAATTACCTTCATTCTAATATGTCAAGATATTGAATGACAACCAGTATGATTCCACTTGCATAACAATGGAAAATTGAAGAGTAAGGCTACCAAACTACTAGCCCACAGAAAAAGAGAATTTAAGCTCAGTTATTCACCATGATGCACTGCTGAAAGCTTTGGTGCTTTTTCAGACAATAATAGCCATTATACTTTTGATCAAGAGTTCGTCTAGTTGATTGAAGCTATTACTCAATGTGTTTGCAGTGCATATTAATGGACCATAGCACCTAAACAACTGCACCCTTGTCTTTATTGATATGTCATGGCAGCACTACTTATTTTCAGTCAAGGAAGAAGGAGACCGGAAATTTCTAAGTACCTGAGTGTCTTCTCTAATTCTTAAATTTTGGCCAGCTGGATTCAACAAGTCATTAACAACCTGAAATGAAACAGAAGTTCAATAGACAGCACAATTTGGAAAAGATTAATTCCAAACGTGGCTGAAGCATGCCATATGATGAGTATTCAAATACAAGGCAGATGAAAAGAGGCAAAGAAGAATCACCAAGTCAACAAAGGGAATGTAAAAAACTTACCTCATTGTATATCTCCAAGTATGAGACACGTAGAAGAAACTCTCTGTTTGGAGTCTAGATCAGAGATTGTATCAAATTAATTAGTAGATCTAATGATGACCTAGCAAAGAATGCACATGAGGAAAGTAATGTTAGATAAAGTACCTCCTGAATAATACTAAAAGCGTCCTTCACTGCCAATGGTATAATACCAGGAGACCTCTGATCACCCTGTCATTTACATAGTGCCCACATTATCATCAGTTATCTTCTTGCAGATCCAGTGAAAATGTTTGATTTCTGTTTCAATACAATGTTTATAAACTAAAATGCATGTAAAGTATAGACATGACACCACTTGGCACACAATGTTAACAACTTTCAGAAACTCATGCTTGCCAATATGTGCAGATGTCAGTTAGATGAGATAATATAACCAAATTAAACCCACACAGTATGTCAATTACTTCAGATGATTTGGACTATTACATAAGAAATACAATTCATGAAGATATACATCCTAAAATACACTAGGTAAAAGAACTATGGGTTACTAGTGAAGTCCATAGTACATATGCATTGCAGATGTGCTATAACGGCTCAAAACGAAAAATATCTGAGCAAAGTGGTGCATGAATCTCACATGCATTGTATGAGTCTTCCCGCTGCTTGTCACACCATAAGCAAAAATCGTGCCTGCAAATTGCATGAAAAACAATGTTAGATGGACATTTTCAAACACAGGATGAAGAACTAGGTACCTAAATAGAGGTAATTTCCACATAAATACCATTAATGCCTTCCATAGCACCACTGACTACATGTTGAGCAGCAACATCATAGACATGGCGTGTTGTGGTTGTTGGACCAAACACCCGATCTAAATAGCATTCACAAATAAGCAAAACACCGTTATAGGATTAAATCGAGACACAAAGCTACTTCCAAAGTTGTATTCTTTAGTACATATAAGGGAATTTAAGTAAAACAGTTATAACTTTCTTCATAAGCTGACCTTGTTACAAAATTTGCAAAACATAAGAAACCTCTAAATTAATCATGAAATCCCAAAAAATGAAGAAATTTTTAACTAAACGAGCAAAGTTGGGTCAAGTTAAAACTCATCAGTCCGGTGATGGAAAAAATTTCGTGATGATCCAACCGAATTAACACAGAACGGAGAGAAATTCACCATAAGCATAGGCAATCGAAGGATTATGTTCATTTCGAACAATAGTTTCCCCATCTGCATACCAAGCAATTTCCTCTCCTTGACGAATCTCTCTCGGACTAAATCAGTCAAAACAAATACACAATCACAAATTAATAAAATTGTTTCTACACCAAAAGAAAAAGAAAAGAGAAGAAAATACATCAGAAACAAAAAAGAAGCAGACCTCAAAGGCCGAAAGCGCACAGTGACGGTTACGTTTTCTTTGGATCTCTCGCCATCTAAAGCCACACTCTCGGAGTAAATGTACTGCGGTTTACTTGGTGCGGAGGACGCAGGAGAACTCTGGCCATCTACTGAAGTTTCAGGAAACTGCTTGGACGACGACGTAGTGGAAGAGGAGGGTGAATTAGCAGCTTTAGAGCTTGCGGAGCCCAACCTTTTGGATTTCTTGGATCCTTGTTTGAACGACATCATCCAAAAGCTTCAGACTATCAGGGGGAAAAAAAAAGAATAATAAACGAAACTGGGTAGAGCAAATGAATCAACAATGCGGTGAACTTAAGAGCAGAAATCAACAGTACTTGAATCAAAAAGGCATCTGGAACAGAAAGCAAGTGTGAGCATGCAAGGGGTGATCTTCCTCGAAGAGAGAGAAGCAAGCAAACAGAAAATATTATATACAAAGAATTGGTGAGGTCAGATCTGGTAAAAGGAGGTGTGGGCGTCTTTCTCTAAGAAAATAAAAAAGGAGTGTGGGTGTGGAAGAAGAACAGAATGATACCCAGTCATTAGTCAGAGACCTAGAAAGAACAAAACGTAAATTATGTTATTTTCTGTTAGTCATGGAAAATGGATAATGAAAGGTGTTCTCATTTTTAACTTGCCTTGGAAGCGATGCCCTTAATTAAACCATTTTCATTCTTAAACAACTACAAAAAGGAAATAAAATGAAAAACAAACTAATTAAGTAATGTTTGTTTACAGACAGCGGAGGCGAGAGTGTAGTGTGTCCTGAGTGGCTGAGTCCTCAGCAAAGTTACGAATATCTATACCATATTGACTGAAAAACAGTCCGAAATTTGGCAGTGCTGTATTGGCTAGTGGCATCAACCCATATTAACCTTTCGGATTAGTACCGGTGGTTATTTGAAATATTAGCCACATGTCAGTTAATTTTGCAAAAACCAAAAAACTTGAGAAATAAAACGCAAAAAAATGTTACCCTAAAAACACTAATAACCTGTTTGGAAACCTTCGAATTGAATTCATTAACGAATTGAATTAAATTACATTAATGAGATTGAATTGAATTTGGTTCTGCCTAAACTTGATGGGGCTGGACGTTGCTGCTTGGATCCATGATCCTGACTGACTTCAGCTAAAGGACACCTGCAAAACAAATAAGGCACGCCGGGGGTTGACTGCCGGCAGGCCCCTCCGACGCTCAAGTTAGTCTTTTTGAGAGCGTTTTGGTTGCTAAGAACAGAGAAATTAGGGTTGTAATCTCGTACCTGTATCATGGTGAAATAGTACCTTATATACATAATAGTTGTTAGGTTTAGGTCTTTACGTATGCATGGGAGGTTACCAACTGCGAATGGGTTGTCGATGCATGGGCCTTAGACCGGGCCTAGTATGACCAACCCAACCAGAATTCAATTTCCACTGTTTGGAATAAATCTCATAATATTAGAATTGAATTCAATTACACTGTTTGGAACAAATCTAATAATATTAAAATTGAATTCAATTATTAGGGTGATTAATGCATATTAGGGTGATTAATAAATATATGATAATCTCTATCTTTAGCAATAAAAATATTATCACCTAAGAATCTACCCTAAATGAAAGAAGATAAGAGGAATTGATATTATTGTTGTAAAAATCATCAAGACCTAAGCACTTCATAGAGTGGAAGCGAAATAGAATTTTGATTTATAAACTCTAATTGGATCCACAGCTTATGTTAATTAAGAATGTTTTCATTCTTAGATATTAAGCATTGTATTTTTAAAATTAAGCATGCATTAGTTCCCCAAAATCATAACCAAGATGCATTTTACCATCCACAGTTCTTTCGGCCTCTCTATTATTACTACTTGACCTAAGTTCTTTCCTAATATTATTGCTAAAGTGAACAGCATTCCCTTCACCAATATCATTCCGTCCACAGTGCAATTCGTCACTGAACCCATCTCTCTTATCTACCTTTGCTCCTTCATTCATATTCACTGAACCCATCTCTCTTATCTACCTTTGCTCCTTCATTCAGATTCCAAATCATTCACATCACAGTCTGCAATCACTTCGACTTCCTCATTTCTACCCACTAGCTTGCTACTTGATCTCAAGCCCTCTCTCATCCTAAGAGAATCAGAAAACGCCATCTGATTTCATCTAACATACAAGCAAACAACCTCCGGGATCTCGCATTGAACAGTCGCGAGCTGGATCTGGAACAAAAGTTTCAACAAGGCCGACACTTGCAAGCAAAACAAATAAACAAGCAGATTAGAAGCAGAGTTGTTGCTGGTGCGTGGGAGAAGGCGTTGTCTGCTGCTGCGTGGGAGAAGGCATCCTCTCGTCTGCTGCTGCATCTTCGGGTAATTCGCGTGAATTGAATTTACGAAGGGAGGTGGGTTTAAACCCACACATGAATTGAATTCATGCCCATCTTTTTATTTCAAACAAGTGAATTGAATTCAACTACATAATTGAATTCAATTTATTGTGTTCCAAACAGGGTGTTAAACTTCTGGGTTCAAGATTTTGCTTCTTGTTTGTTTGATTCTGTGGAATATAGGTAACTTGAGTAAGTTGGGATCTATCTTAGGGATTTCATGTCATACGTTCGATTGTGAATTGTTGTGAAGAGGGTTTTAGGATTTCAAGTTCAGTTTTCTGATAACCCCCTTATCTAAGCCATCAGCCTATATCCCCATTCACCTTCTTCCTTCACTGTTCTTGAATTATCCTTCTTTCTCTTTATTGGGTTTTCATTTTCCTTTTCTGGGTATTTCTTTTTACTGGGTTTTGGGGGTTTGGGTTCCAGATCGTGGATGATCATTTTGTTCTCCATGTTGAGAAAGATGCGATCTTTGAGGTATTTGTTTTGAGGCTTGGTGATATTATGATCGGTTTGATTCCAGGCATTTTTCGGTTTTGTTGTTTTTTTTTTCCTTCTGATTTTTGAGGTTGATGTTGCGATTGCAGGATCTAAGGGCACTGTCTTTGCTTGAAGAGGAGTCTGATACTGAAGTAATTTTCTCACTTGTAGTCTCGTGCAAGATGGTCTTTTTTTTATTTGATTTTTTTTCGGATTTTCCGTTTCTGGGCGTGAGCGTGAGCTTTGCGTGCTAATTTGTTTTTATTTGAACTTTCAGCTTGTGCGTTCATATGCTTCTTTATGAGGATCTAAACCTTGAGATATGCTGTTGGATTTCCCTTTGCATTGTTGTTTCTGCTTCAACTTTAAAAATAAAAATTAAAAATCCCCCTTTTGAAGTTTTTGTTTAACTGCTTTTCTTGTTTTCCTGTTAGCATTCACCCATATTATTTTCTTTTAGCACCCATCTATGTTATATTTCCATCTTTTTATTTCGGTTAAGACAATAATACTACCATCTTCTTTAATAGGTTTTGCTTACTAGGTCTGCTGTTGTTTTGATGATTGCATTAAACAAATTTGGAAGCCTGTGGTATGATCATATCATTATCATGTTCCCTGGATTTTGCAGTTTTTGAATCTGTATGTAGATCGATCAATTCAGTAGTCTGCTCTTTATGTGTTTGATCGATCTGTTTGCTTTTTAGTTTGGACTTTTTGATGGAGTATAGACTTAGCTTCTTTGCTGCACATGACTATTCAATGAGTTGTTGTGATCTTGATAGACCTTTCGCATGATGATTGTAGTCGTTTTAACTGGTTAACATTGTTCAATAAGAGATTTTTCTTTGAAGTAGGTCCGAAGTAGTGGATGGTTGCGTCTTTGTGAAGCTGCATATGTATATATATACATATATATATATATGTATATAACAGTGCAAGGTCATGCATATTATAGATACTAACCATGGAACTTCTGAGATAGTCAGTAAAACTATCATGCATATTATAGATACTAACCAT
>JANKOD010000004.1:18896751-18917220 GCA_026284645.1 Erythroxylum acuminatum | reverse complement strand
TTGGTAGAGTCTCGGACCTTGTGGAGATTGACTCGACCCAGGCTAGGACTTGACGGACAAAGGACTTAGCCACGCTCAGATGGATGGATCACGACAAACGAACTTGTTGTGGGAAGCATTAGATCAGGCCATTGTGCTAGTGGGCTTCGGCAAGATCACACTAAATCATCAGCGGATAGAGATCACGGGGAGATCTTGGATGATGTGGTGATGACTGGGAGTTAGAGTTACAGTGAAACTCAACATTTGAAGATAGTGGAGATCTTCGCGGATAAGGATGTTAGTGTTCTAGATAAATGTAAACTCTATCTTTATGTTATTTTGTTAGATTCTATCTTATCAGTTAGAGTCCTATTCGGATGGGGGTGTCATCCAATTGGTTCATGAGATCTTATCTGATAGAGATAGACGTGATCGTAAGTAGTTCAGATTTAGTGGGAATCTATGACTCTAAGCTACGATGCCTATATGTAGCTCATTCGAGCTCTGCTCTACGAACTTGATTAGAGGGAGCATTCTTTGTATTCTTTTGAGGGAAAGTTTATAAAGTTGCTCTTTTCACCGTTTCTCTATGTGTTTCCTTGTTGCCTATATTTTTGTTGCTTTCACATTGTTTCTTCGAGTGTGTGCGAGGTAAACACTTTGAGGGTTGGGAAAGGCTGAGTCTTACTTTAACGGATCTAAGTGAGATTGCCGTGCAAAGGGTGTGAGAGAGAAACTTCGGGTAAAAGTTCGAGTCTCCAAGATGACCTTTGTATCAATACCCATGTACCAAACTATGTCTATTATTGTAATTCATATTGTTATATAATGAAGGAATTTTCTTTATAGGAAGCTTTGATGAGAAATTTCAAATAACTCCTCCTGCTCAATATAATGTAACGTCATCTTCTTCCATTTCTTAGTGTCAAGTAGAGCCTAAAAGAAAATAATCCCAATCTCTATTATTTCTTCTTCCATTTCTTATATTGTAGTTAGTATGTACTTTTCATGGTATTAGGTAACAATCAATAGCTTATAACTTAGTCTTGTGTGTATTTATTAGCAAATATACTTTGGTATATATAGATATTATGTCTAGTTAGGAAAAGGTTTAGTGACTATTATCCAAATTTATGGGAACTTAAGCATTTTAGAAAGAGAAATCAAGAACATTTGTGTTGACCTAAAGAGGCATCTAGTCAAACAATGGTTAGAAAATTATAATTAAAATACAAACATGTTATGTTGGCCTAATAAACATTAATTTTACGTATAGTTAAAATATACATATTCACATTTAATATGTTTCAATCATGTTTAACTCCATCCTAATCATGTAAAACATATCCTCACTTAGTAGTTTAGTGAATATGCCAACAAATTGATATAATGTCTCAAAAAACTCAAGCTTGATATTCCAGTTTCCAATTTCCAATTTCCAATACAATATTTAATTAAAAAATCACTAAACATGAAATTAGGCCTAATTATGGTAAGGTAATGCAAACTATATAGCATACCTGGGTAAAACTATACATTATTAGGTTTGCCCTCATCATCTTTACTTAATTGATGAAGATTACCTCCTTCATTTTCTTAATTTAAAGTATAATAAAGAAGTTGAGTTTTCTCATCATGCTCATCTCAAATTCTTTGCCCATACTCTTAAAAGATTCCTTATATAACCTTTCATTAGTAGTACCAAAAATAAGGTCAAAAAATTTTAAGCAATAAGATTATCACACTTTTTTTTATGGCAAAGAGTTCTATCAACCTTTTAAAATTAATTTTCTTAAATAATTTCACTTAAATCTTTCATACAAAGCTTTAAGAGCATGTTTCATGCCATATAAAGTTTTAAATATCGTCAGATACCAATATGTAATTCAAAATTAGAAGGTTCATCAACAAAAACTTCTTGAACAAAACCCTTCAAAAACACACATTTCACATCTATTTTAAAAATCTTAAAATCCATGCATTACTGATGTGCATTTTAACTTTATAAATTTTGTAATACTAATTTGTTACCCATAACTAAGGCAAGTGTACATATAATTGATAAGCTATATAATGGTAAGTAGAAGTTGATCCTTCTAGAAAGTGGTGTGGATTAAAACAATATATATAGCTACTACTAACTAGTGTAAACTAAAGTAACAAAAAGAACGAAGTTGATGGACTTTGATTATTAAAATATAAAATAGAAAAAAACCTATATTGATAGAATAAACCATGAATAACAAGACAAAATTACAAAAGATAATTCAATCAAATATCAATATTTAGACAATTACCACCCTCGATGCTTTTAATAACCTAGAATTGATATATTAAATTGGATTGGTAGGATCTCATAGACATTAAATTTGTACCATCTAAAGCTATAGTCAACTACTTTCTGGTAGGTTGACCCATACCTCTACTAAGTTAACTAATATATAATCTATTTGCAAGTGTATAGAATTAATTGTAGTAAGTTTATAAATCTAGAGTACTCTAGTATATTGATCCCACATGGATAGTAGAACTAATTCTATTAATCCTACCTTAATAATAAAACTATTAAAATAATAATTAATAAAAATAATTAAATTTCTATACTAAAAAACTAGGACAATTAAGCAAGTGAAGATAAATCAATAAAGAAAAACCTTATAGTTTTAGGGTTCACATGAGTATAATATTAGTTATTATATAAGGTTGATTATTTATGTTGAAATAAAAATCAACTTAAAGTATCTATGCCCTTTCTTAAGAATCATATATATATGCAATTAATTAACAATCAGTTCTCAATTAACAATTCAATCTAATCAAACTCATTATACCTAGTTAATATTTTTATTATTATAGTAATCTAGGATATTTTTGTTCTTTAGATTTAAGGTGTTTATTCTCCTACATCGGTTAATTTTAAAAAAATATTTGTACACTAAACAATTTAATAATTATAAAAGAACCTAAACCTAGTTACATATATATATATATATGTGTGTGTATAGGTTGTCATTAGGGTGGAAAGCATTGTAGATAGGCCCATATAGAATCTACCATGGCATGTAGACCCATAAGTTCTCCTTGAGGTTGATCAATTGATGATGTCAGCTGCTATATCGTTATCCTTTTTGGGCTAGTAATCTTAATTTCCTCTCTTGCTCTTTAGCATCTTCATCATCATTAATTTTCCTTGCCTCATATCCTAGGTTATTTGGATATGCTCTATCAAGCTTGTGTGGGTTAATCCACTTATTGTTCTCCATAATATAACTAAATATCCATATCCATTCATCATTGTTGTAATTTACCGCTCTTGTCTTCATAACCTCATCATTAGAGAGGTTAACCCTGACCTTTCTAACAACAAACTAATTAACATTAAGAACATAAAATTTTTATCTTGTGACATATATCAAACCACATTTCTAATGGGTTGCAATATTATTGATGAAAATGGGATTGGTGGAGCGCCTTACCTAAACCGTTCAGAATCAAATTAATAAGGTATAAATCTATGGTCCAAACTTGGTTCAATCCACTAGACTGAAGTAATACATTATGGTTTAGTGTATAAGGCACTAGTTATGGTTATATAGGGGCTTACATAAGAAGTGCATATGTTTAATAGAATATGTGATCCTAAATCCAAATTTGTACAATGCATCTCTCTGGTTCTACTCATCATATCTTAATAGCATCTTACTTTGAAAGCTCAACCTTCTAGCATCTGATGGTAGCCTGAGATGCTCCTTAATCGTTTCCTTTGTAATCAATACCTTAATGCCTCAAATATAGAAGTATATGCATAAGGATTTTGTTACTTTCTCCTTAATGTTGATATATGACTCTTTTACCACCTCTAGGTAATAATCTCCTAAAAAAGTTAACAAATGACCCTATTGTAAATTTTAGAACACATTATAAATCTCAAAAACCTATCAATATCTAAGATTATGGTCTTTTGATAACCATATTGCTAGTGATCCACTTATTGTAACATTTCTTATTATACCAATTGGTAAACCTCATAATGACCTCCTGAGGGGGTGTTAAAGAAAAGAAGAAGGAATATGATTCCTAGTCTTTTTATTAAGTCTTGGAGTCAGCATTTAAGTACAAACAATCAAATATGCAAACACTTCACCACCCTTCACAAACTTCACTCCATAAGTTCAACACACAACACCACTTCCGCACTTCAAACAATTAAATAATGTAAAAAACTATATCATAATAATCCTTAATCAATACAAACTTCAAAATTCCAAGTTAATATAATTCACAATTCCATAAGATCAGCACTCAATCCATAAATTTCCACACTCAATAGGCTAATACTCATCTTCATTGTACTATTACCATGAAATTAGAAATAACTTAGTTAGATAATTTATAACCTAAGATATGCGTCTAATATTTCCCAAAACTTCTTAAAAGAAAATCCCTAATTTGCATATTCTAATTGTATGAATTCAATGAATAGAGATGATTTATGTTTTAAGATATAGGTTTTGTGTTTTAAGGAAGGACTTTGTGTTTAGAAGGTCACAGTTTTTTAAAACTTGAGATTTAGGTAACAAAAGATGCATTGTATATGTTAGGTTGCAATAAAAAAAGAAGGAATTGGGGCTTTAGGTTGAAAATTTTGAGTCTAGGTTTTATTTTGTCTGAGTCCATAACAGGAATAACATCATATACATTATAACACCAATGCTGGTTTTGTTATGCTTTCTTAGAGTTTTGTTCGCTCATAAACTAACACCAAATACTGATGCTGATTTCTTAACACTCTCTTACACTGTGTTAGCACTAACACCTATCTCATCCTATAGACTAGAGTTGGTTTTCGTTTGTAACCTTCACTTCTTGCTTCAACTCTATTTTTCATGTTATTTCTACCAATTCTTTTTCCTTATAAACTTTGAATCATTAAACATAATATTTATTTATTAATTAACACATAATAATATAAAAAATCCATTCTAAACACATATCAAACCAAAAATTTAAAAGAGAAAATATGTTTATTAAAACAAAAATGAAAATAAAGAAATTTCAACCCAATTCACACTTAAATATGGCATTATTCCTAATTTCAAACAATTAAGATATTAAACTTAGTCAAATGCGGTAACTAAGGCTGAGAAGTCTCTTCTAATTCCGTACAAGTTTAATGACATAAAATTCCAAAAAAATCCCTTAAAAATTTACATACAAACAAAATTACACATTAATTAAGAACATAAAAACGAAGACAATAAAATAAAATAAAATAAAAATTGGAATCATTGGGTCGCTTCCTAATAAGTGCTTCTTTTGGGTTTTAATAAATATAAAATTTTTTATAAAATTTATAATAAACGAAATTAAAGTTTTTCAACATTATCATCTTTTTATCTATCATCATCATTCAAAAAATCATACCTATTTATATGAAATAAATTACTCAAAACAAGTCCTTTTGTGGTCGTCCAACTCTTAAAAGTAACGAGAGATTCTATTGTATTTTGTTTGAGTGAAATGTGAGATGAACTTACCATTTTTTAGCTAAACTAAATGTAGATTCTAAAGGTGCTATAGAAATATGAATAGCCAAAAGATCTCTAGTCAACATTCCCAATGTGCAAAATCTTTTAGAAGCCACATTCCAATATTTTAACATATCAATGTTATTATCTGGATCTATAAGATGCTCTTTCAAATAAATATCTAATTCAAATTGCTTAAGTTTGGGATTTAACATTGACTTCAAATACTCTTTATAATCATATTTTTTAGAACTCTTACTTCATTTAATATCATTTAAACTAGAAGAAGATTCAACATTTTGAGTGATATTATCTTTCCCATTACTTTTGTAACACTCAAGAATAATAAGTATGGTCTTTTTCACTTGTGCAGTAAAATTAAATGTCAAATTATCGTAAAGTACAAACTAGAAAAAGTGAAGATAAGCCAATTTATAATGAGGTTCCAAAATAGTAGCACATGATAATAACAAAAAGTACTTTGACCAATACTTTCCAATTTCTTCTATTCTTATAGATCATACAAGCCATAAATACATAAGTTTTTCTAGTAACATATTTTAAATATTTATAAATTTTTCATATACCTTCAAAGTGAACATTTGATGTTAGATAATTTTAATAAAAAAAGAACAATGTTATGTCATAAAAGACTTCTAACAACTTTTGAAGAAGTCTCACTTTATGCCATCCCTTATCAGTAATTCAAAAACTAAAGAACTCTTTATCTAATTACGCCAAATAAAATAAAATATACTTATAATGTAAAGCACAATCAATCATAATATTGGTAGAATTTCACCTTATACGTATATTAGTTCTTAGTTTCTTTATTATATTCAAATGAAAACTTTTACAAGCTATCTTAAAAAACTTCTTAAGTTTTGGAATAGACTTATGCAAATGCTTAAATCTATTCAAATTTTAGCAATAGAATCATAAATCATTTATAGTCCTACTTGTATAATAAGATTTAGAATGTTTGCAAAATTTACCTACTGAAAAATAATGAACTACTTATAGGAAGGTGAAACTTGATAAACTTGACCATATTATCATTATAAGAAGCTTTATTTATTAATATTGATAAAATCTTTTTATCTACCTTCCATTGAGCCAAATAAAGAGCTACTTCATTCACAAGTAATAATCTATCAAAAGGAAGTTTTAACGACTTAAAAAGAATTATCCTTTTCTACAACTTCCACTTGTTATCAATAAAATGAGTAGTAATGCACGTGTTTTCATCCTTTGAAACTTCATTCTTCCAATTATCAAATTCAAGTAAATATAAGTAGGAAATTTAAGCAACTCTTCATGTATTGATTCTCATTCTGGATCAATAAAAGACATTGTTTCGCACTTACAAGTAACCCTACTAGTTAGTTGATATATTAAGTAAGAAGTAAGGCTCATCATATATCAAAATAAAAGCAATTCAATAAACATAGAAGGAAGCTTACCATAAAAAATTTATATTAATTACCCTAAAAAAATTATTATGATCATATTTCATATTTTTTAATGCAATAATACCATTAGAATATGATTTTAGTTCGAATCACATATTGTCTTATATCATTCTAATTTTTCATTGGATATTTTTCTAAATGATGTAGGTGAGAATTCGAAGTACTATTTATAATTAGATTAAACATTTCTTTTCCACGGTAATTGCATTGAGCTTTTGGATATTCTTATAATCCTTTCTTAGTCATATAGTTTCATATGATAGAATGCCACTTTTTTGTTTTAGCAAAATTAATCTTTTCTTGTTTATAAGAATCATCAGATGGTAGACAAAAACTTATCACTATCATTATAATTCTTGCATTAACAATAACTAATTATTTTTATATAATAAAAGTAAACTTCCAATACATGTTACAGAAATGGACTTGTACTTTGATAATGAATTCTTCAAAGAACATTACTTTGGTTACTTGTTTCATTTTGTTTTTCAAAAAATTAACACAACTATTTCAACACTAGAAACATAGACTATCATCACCTTATTTGGTTCAATAAAACTAAGTGTTTTCTATTAATCAGTCATCTGTACTTTTGTCATAATTCAACTGGTTCTTGATCATTAAACAAACAAGTAAAGCATACTTTTGTTCTACCTTTTCACATGGGAGTTTCCTTAAATGATGGCCGAAAAGATACTTAGTCATAATCACTATGTCTATAATAATATTTAGTCATCATTGCATAGGAAAATAAGAGGAATACCCAAACAATTGACTTTCATTAAACAATTTCCAATTGTTAAACTATGCAAAATAAAAAATGAATCTTTTCTCAAGAATGTATATTCTAAACTATATTATAAAGATTTTAAACAGAGACTATCTTGCACTATTTGATTTTTAGTTTAGAATATTAATAATCTTTACAAAGGATGTAATTAATTATAGTTTACAAACAAAAAATTTGTATAAAGAAAGTAAATGAAAGAACATATATAAAACCCATATATAGAGAGTTTTGTGACTTCTAATTTATTTGTCTAATAATAATTCGAATGAAAACTTGTATGTTAACCTAAATTTAGAATATTTATAAAAACAGGTTTAAATTGAACTTGTTGAAACTTTTTGTAACCTAAACCTAATCCACAAATTTTTTTGAGCCTAATTTTTAAACTAAACCTAACCCTTGGACTGATTTTTAAAACCTAAACCGTTTAATTTTTGGAATTAACCCATTGAAACATATGTGCCTTATGAATCATTTTAGACAACCTGACTTTCTTTCATGTTACAACTTTATATTCTTTTAATTATATACTCCTACCAATTTACGGATATACAAGGTTTTGGTATTATTTAATGATGAATACTTTTTTTCATTAAGTTGGAAAAAAAATAAATGTTGAACCCCCTGTATTATTTTGACTTTTCCAATTAGTTAATACATTAATTCAAAACTTGAAAAGAAGGTAAATGTTTGAAAGAGATTAGCCGAAGGTAAAAAGAAGAAGAAGAAGAAGATGCGTCTCTCACGTGGACATCATGAATGAAATATGTGGACCAATTTAAAAAGAAAATCAAAAGATGCGTCTCTCATGTTTATACCATGAGTGAAATATGTGGACCAATTTATCAGTGATTGAAGTAAATTAGGGGAACATTATTCTTGTGAACGTCCTTAACCTGCAACTACCAAATTCAGATACCTTCTTGTTGGTTCACCTAACCTAGCCTACTGGCTTTAAATTCTGTTCGTTACTGTAATTTTTTTTGGGTCTTAGACCAGGGTCCACCGACGGATCCAGTGACTAATTCCCTTGCTGATTTGTAGGCACCTCACAGGGTGGGACAGCTGACCCAAAGATTTAAGGTTGCTTCATATCTAAAGTCAAGGATCGAACCCCTTACCTTTGGTTTTAATTTCAAGCTAAAGTCAACAATTAAATTATCTTGGTCCATCTTAATTAATATAAAGCATAATCTGATGGGTTTTATGTGACACTACAATCACCGGAACTGATGGAGCTAACATAGTACTCCTTAATGGACCTTCAATGCATGGGGTACAGCTAATGATGACTTCCAAGTACACGTGTACAATTAAAAGGAGCGACGTAGGTGTTACATAAGGTGCATGTTGCTGGAGATAGTAAAGGCTTTGGCATTGTCTTCCTCCACATTTGATAATGTTCAAGGTCGTCCAGGACACCACATAGCAAAAAACAATCCGTCGGCTTTCACTTCTAACCCATGCTAAAAAGACCCACTGACAAGGATTGTCGTGTCCATATTCATCGAAACCCTTTGAAACTCTCGGAGGAATATGAATATTCAATATACATTGGCAGAAGTGTCAAGTGTTTTGATTTTCCGTGCCATTTAGTGGAAATTATGATAACTATTAGGAATTATTTTATAGATATATATTGTAGTTAATGTAAATATTTGTTTCCCTTTTATTAGGAGATTAGGTGCTAAAGTTTAGGAGAGATTTTTTCTATCTTTTGTATTTATCGTGTATATATGGGTTTGCATCAGATGAATGAAAGACACAGAAAATTCTCACAATCATTCTATTGATTTCTTCAATAACCTTAGTTAATTTGGTATTTTTTTCAACCACATTTTCTTGATTTCGAGTATGTCCCTCATCTTGTTTTAGTTTTAAAATCATCGCACAATATGGTTTTTATTCAATTTTACTTTTCTTCTACTAGGAATTTTCAGCTAATATGACAAGTTGTAAACTTTGGCCAGAGAGATTTTAGTAAAGCAGTATCTATCACAAAATTTGCAAAACCTAAAACACACTCTGTTAAAGGAGTACGAGACCATTCTTATGTAAGAGGAATTGCTGTGGCACCAACGGGCGAGCTGTGATTGGATTCAGTTTGGAGATTGTAATACCTCTTATTTGCATGCTAAAACAAGAGCACGGAGATGGCGAAATCTTGTCAATATGTTGAAGCTTGAAGGTAACAATTGGTGCAATAACGAGGAGGCATTGTGTTGGGTAGCAATCCATTTCTTTATCGACCTATAAACCACAGAGGAGGGGGAACTTCGTTGGTACGCACTTAGGGGTAAATTCCCTCTCATTGTAGACCAGGATATGTAGCACCATGTGAGACTCATGCACCATACTGAAGTGCACCAGACGCTATTTGCCATGGGTCTGATAAAAGTGACTAGAAGTGATGGATTTCTCGCACTTTTCTACCAAAGTTAATGCGAAGTTGTCGGCCCATCGTTGGTTACTATGGTACAGGAAGCTTTCTCTAAGGGTGAAATTCCAGAAACCCTAAACTCAACACTTTTGCTCCTTATTCCCAAATTGAAAGTTCTGTGCGTTTGTACCAGTTCTGTTCGACTAGCTTGTGCAATGTGTTGTATAAGCTAATCACGAAAGTGATTATAAACAGGTTAAAATGATTGCTCCCTGCCTTGGTGAATCCGTCACAAACAAGCTTTGTACCGGGATGTCAGATCATGGACAACATTAGCATTACTCAAGAGATCCTTCATTCTATGAGACGTCGGGGGGATATAAATATATGATGATTAAGATAGACCTACAAAAGGAGTATGATCGATTATGTTGGGAGTTTGTTCAGGATGCCTTAGAGGACATTGGACTTCCCCATCCCTTAGTTAAGTTGATTCTTGCCTGCATTAGCTCCCCAGCCATGCAGATACTTTGGAATGGTAACTCAACCGAGAAGTTTTTGCCTTCACAAGGATTGCGCCAAAGGTACCCTCTCTCTCCGTATCTCTTTGTTGTATGCATGGAATGCCTCTCCCAGGCCGTAGAGGCCAAAGTCAGTGCTAAGAAATGACATCTTTTTAAAAACAGACGGTGAGGGCCTGCCATATCTTACTTATTCTTTGCCAATGACCTCATCCTATTTGCTAAGGCCTCGAGTGATCAAATGGACACCATCAAAAATGTGTTGTAGGAGTTTTGCGACAGCTCAGGTTAAATGGTGAGTCAGGCCAAGGCTACCCTCTTCTGCTCCAATAGTGTATCTGTGAGGGAAGCCTGATATCTTAGTAACCGATTAGGGTTCAAGCATGCAACATATTTGGGAAGATATCTAGGAGTCCCACTTCTGCATAAGCGAGTCACTACAAACACCTACCAATTGCTGGCCGATCGTGTTCATCAGAGGTTCACCAACTGGTCCGCGCATACTATGCCCTTGGCTAGCCGTACCACTCTTACTTAATCAGTTCTCCTTGCCATTCCTTACTACACCATGCAAACTACATCTATTCCTTACGGAATCCTCAACCAACTTGAGCATAGTTGCTGGCAGTTTCTGTGGGGAGCTTAAGGGGAAGAGCGAAAGCTAAATTTGGTTAATTGGACAGATGTTTGTTAACCCAGAAATCATGGGGGTCTAGGCTTGCGAAAACTGAAGGCAAATAACGATGTTTTTCTCATGAAGTTAGGCTGGCACATATTTACTAATCCTCAATCTCTTTGGGTTCAAGTTTTACAAGCCAAATATCTTCACAGCATGACAACCATATCTTAGACAATACATGCAGGAAGTTGCTCATTCCTTTGGCGAGCGCTTTGTCGGGTATGGCCAGTCATGTCCACAGGTATTTGGTGGGCTTTAGGGGATGGTACTACTGTTTGGTTTTGAGAAAATATCAGGCTGGGAACTACTAAACTATCTGAGTTAGCGATGTCTCCTATTTCCCAGGGCAAGCAAAATACTCAAGTGAAAGATTATGACACGACGGGCGGTTAATGGAATAGGAATATTCTCCAAGCCCGACTCCCAGCCATTGTTTGCCTAAGCCTTACAACTATGAGCCCTCTTACGGATACAACTGAATGTGATTGAATATATAATGGTTGGACGGCTTCAAGATGCTTTTGTGTTAAATCCTCATATAAGAAGATGTGTAATCGCTTCTGGAACCCACCGGATATTCATTGCAAACTTGCGTGGAACTTCAAGTGCCCCCAATGCATTCACACGTTTCTTTGGCTAGTTCTGTAAGGCAAACTTTTGACTAACGTGGAACGCTATCGCAGACACCTTAGTACTGATAATACATGTGGAAGGTGCTTAATCGTTGAGGAGTCTTGCATCCATGTACTGCGTAACTGCCCAACCGCTACCATAGTTTGGAAAAGGCTACTTCCCCACCATTTATGGAGTAGTTTTTTTTCCTACAGAATCCAACCCCTAGTTGATTGATAATTTACCCAGGCCACTTATGTTGTTGGTGACTTTAAATGGAGCATCATCTTTAGTGTGGCTTGTTGGTTTATATGGAAGTGGCATAATCATCGAATATTCTCTGAGGTCCCTCTGAATCCCCAAGTGGGTGTGATTATGGCCCGGGTTAAAATAATTATACAGGCAAATACATGTGAACTTCTTACCATGCAGTACAAATTGGGTGGCATGCCCTACCAACGGGCTGGTGCAAGCTAAATACGGATGGCGCCGTGAAAGGCACTCATGGATTGGCATTAACGGAAGGAGTACTGTGGGTTGAACAGGGATATTAGAAGAAGAACTTTGCCTTTCATACTGGGAGTTGCATACATATCGCTTCCTAACTATGGGGAGCTTTGAAAAGGTTAGAATTGACATGGAATGCAGGTGTGATGCGTGTCATCCTGGAGGTGGATAGTACAAATGTATTGACACTTCTGACTGAGATAAATCCTATCATCCATTGCAACTGTACATAGGTCTGTAAGATCAAAACTTTTCTCTCCAAAGACTGGAAAATTCGCCTGGTACACACTTATCGTAAAGGAAACTGTGCAGCAGATTGGATGGAAAATTTTGCCTTAAGCCTCCTGTTCGGTTACCATGTTTTCATTGCCCCTCTTTCAGGGATCATCACCACTTTAGATAAGCATTGCTTCGGTACCACTACTCCCAGGATGTGTCCACTGTAATCAGCAGTTAGTGGCGTTTTGCCTCCCCTATTATCAAAAAATAAAAGCATTAATGAGTTAATTGCTTATGGACACTAATGACTGGAGATGAATGATATGAATGAAAGGGAAAGGGACCAGGTTATATATTGCGTAATTAAGGATGTCCCACAATCCCACTATGTGTTAATTCAACATAAGAAAAAATGCCCGCTCCTATGTGGTCCAAACTGGTAACTTTTAGACATCAATAATCACACCCCACACTAAGCTTTTAAGGAGTTCAAAAAGCTGTCCTTACATTGGCAATTAATGTTTCTTTACATGTTGCTAGAAAGCCTCATTCCCATCATCATAATCATCATCACATATGTGTCGAAAGAGAGGGTTAGTAGCCTCTTAAAGCATACTAGTCATTTGTTCAACAATTATGCTGCCACTAATCCACTCATTATGTCCCACTCTGTGTTAATTCAACATAAGAAAAAAGATGCCCACTCCTATGTGGTCCAAACTGGTAACTTTCAAACATCAATAATCACACCCCACACCAAGCTTTTATGGAGTTCAAAGAGCTGTCCTTGCATTGTCAATTAATGTGTCTTTACATATTGTTAGAAAGCCTTATTCCCATCATCATAATCATTATCATGACATATGTGACGAAAGAGAGGGTTGGTAGCCTCTTAAAGCATGCTAGCCATTTGTTCAATAATTATGCTGCCACTAATCCACTCATTATGCTGCCATTTGTCACCCTTTAATCAGTTCACATGTTACTCCAAGATTGGTCCACTTGTCACATTTTAATTGATCCAGTTGTCATTTAATTACTAGTCCATTTGTCACCAATTTAACTATGCTAAATGTCACTCAATTTTAGGCTTAATCATCTTAATTTCCATATATCAATTTTTTCTTACTACTTGACTCTTTTTTGACCAAATATACATTTAATCCATTAATCTCTCAATTAATAACATTTAATCCTAATTTACTAATCAAAATCCAATCATACCAAAATTCAAGACACATTAATTCATAATTCACATCATGGTCACTTAACATTTTTCATACCCCAGAATAAGTCAATTAAGTGCATATGCTATCTTTGTAATGTGTTCTAATATCAATTCATGTACGAATGCTAATGTTATGCATGTATATGCAATACTTAATCTAGGGCTAAACCCTAAGCATAGACTGGAAAAATAGGATATCACAATTCTCCCCCTTAAGAAATTTCGTTTTCAAAATTCTTAATTAAATGGTCAAATAGGTAGGGTTACTGATTTCTCTTGTGCTCCTCCATTTTCCGTGTGGCTTCCTCACTTAAATGGTTTCTCCAAAGTACTTTCACCATTGGGATCACTCAATTTCTCAATTGTTTATTCTAATAGCCAATTATCTTAACTGGTTATTCAACATAACTTAGATTACTAGAAATTCCAATCTCCTAAGTCGGTATCACATGAGTTGGATCCGACTGATATCCCCTAAGCATACTCACATGAAACATATTATGTATCTGCGTCATTTAAGAAGGTAAGGCTAACTTATAAGCCAATGGCCCAATTCTTTCGATTATCTCATATGGACCAATGTATCTTGGGCTTAACTTACCCTTCTTACCAAACCTTAGCACACCTCGCCAAGGTGATACTCTTGGAAATACTCTATCTCCTACCTGATATTCCATATCTCTTCTGTGTTGATCCACATAACTTTTCTTTCTATCTTGTGCTACTTTTTTTTGATAAATCAAAAACTTTATACAAAAAATAAGAGGGTTTGTACAAAGCTTGAGATTCCAACATATGAATTTTTAGACTAACAAAAGGAATCCAAAATAACCTTTGGGAAATCTTCCATCCTAATTCCTAACATCAACCAGAAAATCCTATACTAGACAACTTTTTACCATAAACCTTTTAAGGTTTGCCAATCTAAGCAATTCACACAATTAGACCAGCAATTCAGCTACAGTTCCAACAGTCAATCTAACATCCTAGTCTAAGATCTTCATAGGTTGAGGAGGGTGATGAACTTCAGATAAATTCTACTACAGATCAATTTCACCTTGTCAATAGTATCCTGAATCAATTCTGGGCCTTCGATAGTTCTTAGACCCTCTTCATCCCATTATAAAGGCGAATGACACTTTCTGCCATACAACGCCTCATATGGAGCCATATCGATACTAATATGATACTGATTATTATAGGCAAATTCAATTAGAGCCACATACTACTACCATGCTCCTTGAAACTCTAGAACACAAGCTCTGAGCATATCCTCAATAGTCTTAATCGTCCTCTCACTCTGACTATCTGTCTGAGGATGAAATGCAGTACTGAAATTCAGTTTTGTACCCAAAGCTATCTGTAAGCTACCCTAAAATCTCAAGGTAAATCTTGGATCCTTTTCTGATACAATAGACACTAGAACCCCATGTAATGTCACTACTTCATTCACGTATCTTCGAGCTAACTGATCTAGTGGTTATTCTCTCTCACTAGCAAGAAATGAGCCGACTTGGTCAATCGATCAACAATGACCTAAATGGTATCATGTTGCCTCGGAGTCCTCGGCAAACCCATAATAAAATCCATCATGATTCTCTTCCATTTTCACTCCGGAATAGGCAAGGACTGCAACTTACCAACTGGAGCCTGATCCTCAGCTTTTATCTGTTGGCAAGTCAAACACTTAGCCACATATTCAGCCACTTGCTTTTTCATCCCTAGCCACCAAAAATGTTGCTTTAGTGTATTATACATCTTAGTAGTACCATGATGCATAGCATAAGCTGTTATATGTGCTTCCTCCATAATATCTTTCCTCAGATCTTCAACATCGGGTACACACAACCTCTATTTCAACCACAATGTATCATCTCTTAATTCAAATTTAGAATCCAGATTCACTTTCAACTTCTTAATTAACTTCACCAATTCTGGATCTTTATTGTGAGCCTCTCTGATTTGTTCATGCAATATAGGTCTCAACTTCAATGTAGCTATCAATGCTTCATTCTGCCCCAAATTCAATTCAACATTCAGTGCTCTCAAATGAACTAGGGTTGGTAACCTTGATAACTGTACTTGAGCCATACTACTATTGGACTTCCTATTTAATGCATTAGCTACCACCTTAGCTTTGCTAGGATGATACTCAATTATACAATCATAATCTTTCAACAATTCTATTCGTCTCCTTTGTCTCACATTCAACTCTTTCTGACTCAACAAATATTTTTAAACTTTTATGATTAGTAAATACCTGAAAAGTTTCACTATACAGGTAGTGTCTCTAAATCTTTAAAGCAAATACCATAGCAATAAGTTCTAAATCATATACTGGATAATTAAACTTATGAGACCTCGGCTGTCTCGATACATATGCTATCACTCTGCCATGGTGCATCAACACACATTCTAATCCTGGATGTGAAGCATCACTATATACTACATGCCCTCCTCTTCCGGATGGAATAACTAACACTGGTGCTGTAGTTATTCGTGCTTAAGCCCTTCAAAACTTCTTTGAAAATTATCATTCCATCTAAAAGGCACACTCTTCCTCAGAAGTTTTGTCAAAAGGGTTGAGATCAATGAAAACCCCTCGACAAACCTCCTATAGTATCCAGCTAATCCAAGGAAACTCTGAATCTCAAACACATTCCTCGGAGCCTCCCACTTCATCACTGCTTCTACTTTCTTTGGGTCTACCTGAATGCCCTGTTCAAACACTATGTGACCTAAAAATACTACTTGTCAAGCCAAAATTCATACTTACTGAACTTGGCATACAACTGTTTCTCTCTCATTATTTGCAGAACTAATCTCAAATGCTTTGAATGTTCTTCTCTACACTTTGAATACACCAAGATGTCATCAACAAACATAGTCACAAAGTGATCTAAATAAGGTTGGAATACCTTATTTATCAAGGCCATAAAAGCTGCTGGGGTATTAGTCGATCGAAACGACATCACCAAAAACTTGAAGTGCCCATATCTTATTCTAAATGCACTTTTTGGTACGTCAAACTCAGTTATTTTCAACTGATAATATCCCGATGTCAAGTATAACTTTGTGAACACCTGAGCAACCTATAACTAATCGAGCAAATCATCAATCCTCAGCAATGGGTATTTATTCTTAACTGTCACCCAATTCAATTGTCGATAATCAATACACATTCTCAAAGTTCCATCCTTCTTCTTTACAAACAATACCGGAGCTCCCCAAGGTGACACACTAGGCCCGATGAAACCCTTATCTAACAACTCTTGTAACTGGGTCTTCAATTCCTTCAGTTCTACAGGTACCATCCTATATAGAGGAATTGATATATGAGTGGTACCTAGAACAAGGTCTATAGTAAACTCCATCTCCCCTTTTGGGGGTAAACTCAATAGTTCTACAGGAAACACATATAGGAAATCCCTAACAATTGGAATATCCTAAATGGTTTGTTCATTCCGGGTATCAACTACATGGGCCAGATAAGCATCACATCCACCTCAGATCATTTTCAAAACACTCTTGAATGAAATTAGTCGAGCTGGCACTGCCTGACTAACTCTTCGAAACACCACTCTCAGTTCATTAGGGGATTCAAGAACCACTTCCATACTATAACAGTTTATCACAACCTGATAAGTAGTAAGCCAATCCATGCCTACAATAATATCTATTTTCTTTAACTAAAATATGATAAAATTAGCTTCCAACTCTGCCTGATCAAGCCGAACTATACACCCTTTACATACCTCACCAATCACTGTTGTGCTACCCATTGAGGTACTTTCCTGTAATCCACATTTCAATATCTCTCTTTGACAATGCAATCTAGATGCTAGAAGCGGTGTGATGAATGAATGTGTAGATCTTGGATCTACTAATGCAAATGCTTCAAAATGAAAAATATTAAACACACCTGCTACCATATCTGGGGAGTTCTGTGCCTCCTGTCTAGTGATGGTATAAACCCTGGCCTGAGACTACGACTGGTTACTCCACACCTCAGTCCTAACATTAAGCCCTGCTAACTGAGTTCTACCTCTACCTTTGCCTCTTTGTACAGATCCGACAGCTCTACTTTACTGATTCGTTGTCTCAGTCATTGTTCCTCCACTAACTCCAAATTGTGGTCTAACGTTTCAGGACAATCTCTAATCTAATGCTCTACAAAGCCACAATGGAAACAAGCTCCCGATAACCTTCAACACTCACCACCATGCTTCTTACCACAATGTTCACAATTAGGCATCTGTTGTGACTGCCAAAAGGGCACTTTTCCTCTACCTCTGCCAGTTTAAAGAAATCCACCTTTTTGTCAAAATGTAGATTGTCTTGATCTAGCCTAGAATCGAGAAGACCTATTCTGGAGTTTGCTAAAGTTTCTACCAAAATCAGCCTGAGATTTAACCTGTCTCTTCCCTCTAAACTCCTGTTTCTACTCTCCCTGACCATCTTTTAACAATTGCTCAATTCTGATCGAGACCGCTCGTAGTTTCATAAAAATACCCAAATTAGAAATAGCTAGTCTCATTCTGATCTCTATGTTCAACCCGTCCTTAAACTGTCTACATTTGTCTTCCTCAGTTGGGATCAATGTAGCTGCATGCGCTATTAACTCATTGAATCGTATCTCGTACTCTACCATTATGAGCCTGCCTTACTTAAGATCTAAAAATTCTTTCATCTTTCTATCTAGATAAATCTTGGCATATAATTCTCTTGAAACACCCTTAAAAAATCTTCCCAAGTCAAACTACAAGGTCTGGTGGTACTGTTGGGAATAATCTTCCACAATTGGTCTGTTCGACCTTGCAATAGTGAGACTGCATAATCAAATCTTTTAGCTGCCTTATAGTCCATCTGATTGAACACTCTTTCAGTTCTCTCTAACCACCCTTTTGCCTCAGCAAGGTCTGTACTTTTGTAGAAGTCCGCAACCCCTGCTTTCTTAGTTTATCATATCTTCTTTCATGCCTCTTTGGAATTCTCAGACGTATTTGAGCAAACTTAGGTACTGGAGACTCCCTATTGGCTCCTACAGACTCCATGTCAGCTGACTCTCCAACTTGATCTCTTATGATAGGTGACCTATAACAAAAATGGTTGTAATCACTAACTGAGTCTCTTACTATTTATCATGTCTCAATACTCTTATATGTCCCTATGGATGCCAAATCATACTCTGATACCAAAATTGTAACATCCCACAACCATAGAACATATACCTGAACATCTAGAGGACATTCAAGTACATATCCTCTTACATGACATCGCAAAGAATATGCAATACTAACATTTCATTTCATTCACTGGCAAAAGTTTGCACTGTATTCATTGAAGCAAATATTTACAATCCTTATACAAAAGTTCTACATGACAAGAAACTATAAATTACAAACTATAACTCCTGTGATGTCATCTGACAAACCTTTGACCCTTAACTTAATCCAAAATGTTCCTCTAGACAATCTTAGGAACTAGGTCTCCTGTATAGTACCTGAAAAGCCACGTAGCAATTTTTAATGAGTTTTGCAAACTCAATGAGTGAACCATCATTGATGATATCACTCAGGTCAAATACACAAAAATCACACAATCAACTAATTTCACAAACACTCTTTTAGAAACCCAATCAATCACATTATCATGGCATATCACTTAATCATCACAACTTTAGAAAAGATTTCATGATAATATATTTCGTAATCTTAAGTATACAAATGCATATGCATATGAGACTCTAAATTCATTATTATTTATTGTGACTGAGCACCTTTCAGATACAAATATAGATACTGACCCATTGGGCTCAGTCAGATACAGAAATCACGGAGCAAAGCTCTACGTGCAAAATTCTGAGCTTAAAGCTCTTTCAGACTACCTACTCTAATCACAACGCCTTTATCTAAACATGCATTTTATGAAATGCATCAAATAACAGAATATGCCATGTATAGCGTTCACTTATGATGCATAGAAAGAATCTCATATTTATCGGAACTAAGTTTGGCATTCAACTTTCGTTGAGTATACAGATATCATTCAGAATTGAGATTCAAACAGAACACTTCCAATACATTCCCAAATATCAAACTCCTCGAACCATTAAAGTCCAGAATTCATAAACAAATCACAATCAATTCATTACCAGTTCAATATATAGGAATTAAACATAAATAAAAATAAATCAATCCTAATGATATCATTGTTGGAGTTATGTAAATATGGTGCCCTGAAAAGCAAGTGTATTTACATGTACCTGAATCTTTTTCAGTTATAGTTATATAATGAAAATATTTATTATTAATAAAATAAAAGAGTTTGGTTTTAATGAGCATTATATATCTAGTCGTAAGGTACCGAGATTCTTTTGTAAGTAATATACATATATATAAAGATGTATGGGAAACATGTATATTATAAGAATCTAAAATAATTGATTTACAGTTGAATAATCAAGTTGGTCATTTGATTATGGTTTAGACTGTAGTGTTGCGATTTATCTCCATGTAAGTAAAGGAGTTTACTTCAAGGGAATGATGAGT
>JANKOD010000004.1:18863613-18874819 GCA_026284645.1 Erythroxylum acuminatum | reverse complement strand
TCACAAGTAAGAGAAAAGGGTTTCAAGCATGGTGACTGTTTTGTGTAGGGCACACCATTGAACAAATTGTGAGTGAAATTTTGGGATGTTATGAGCATGAAGATGATTGATAATGTCTAATAAGGGTTTATTGGAAAAAAAATTATGGCTAATGAGGGTCTAATGCAATAACCCTTCAAGGTAATATGCACGCTCACGTTTCATGATTATTAGAGCAAGCGTTGGACTCTGGAAACAAGCAGGGTCCAACAGACGTACGAGTAAGCAAGAGAGTTGAGTTCCAAAAACGGGATCCAACAAATACTAATCGATGATATTGGAATGTTTTTCTAATCACTTTAAGTGATGAATCCTACATTGACCTTTCAACTACCTTCACGTATTCATAGTGATTACTGTCTGAGCTACCCTTGATTAGAATAGTTTATAAGTAGTATCCAACATATTAATCTCTATATGGGATACTTTGGTGATTTCAAGTCAAAGAATTACTTATAAAATCATTACAATAAGAAGTTCATAAACATACAAGTAATGTTCTAAATGAAGTTTTCATATGAAGTCAGTTCAGTGAACTTATTCTCTAGCAAGAACCCACATGTTTATTGTTTTAGTATCTCCATATTTTAGCCTATGAGATTTAGTACTTAATTTATAAAGAAAAACGTAATGTATGCTAGCCTTTTTATACTTTATTAATGCTCATTTTTAATAAAACGACTAGAAACGATGTATGAATAATAAATAAATACAAGATGAATATCATAATTTGACCTCATTATAAATTTATTTACAATATATATTTAGCTCATGGACTTTATCATATACATCCGAATATGTATAAGATAAAAAGTGTCTTTAAATAATTATGCCCGTAAAATTTAATCAATCGGTTGACTGTAAAGTATAAACTAACAGATTTTACTTTTAATCTTCTTACATAAATTTGAAATAAATAAAGTTATATATAAAAATATAATAAAATTTTCATTAACATACAATAGAAAGAACATTTACCAAGAAAAATCAGAATCAGAAAACCAAATACGAGAAAGAGTGCCCAATTTTATTTTGTTTAAAACAATATTGGACATTAGAATCATATAGGTGATAGTGGCAATCAAAATTATCATTAAAAAAATAACAAGAAACATAATCTAAATTTTATATCTAAAACACTTGAAATAATTGTAATAAAAATATGATGATATAATTTATCACATTCACATATATTTAGAAACCTACAAACAAGACGCTTTCTTATGCGCAAAAATACGTGAATTTAAATAGTTTTGAGAAGAAAATCTGGTTAGGTTCTACACGGTATAGAAAGAACTTGGGCTGGAACATAACAAACAAAAACATTTTAAAAGAAAAGCAAGTGTGTTTACATACAGCAGATCCATAAACTTTTCAAAGCCCATAGAACTCCAAAGCCCGTATCCCTCCGAAAACAAAACCCTAACTCATGAGGTATATGTAGAAGTATTTTTTCGTTAGGGTTCGCAGACACAAAAATCAGAAAGGGCGAGAGAGAGTTAAGTGAAAATGCCTGCTGGTCACGGGCTTCGCTCAAGAACAAGAGATCTGTTCGCGAGACCATTTCGGAAGAAGGGTTACATCCCATTGACCACATATCTTAGGACCTACAAGATCGGCGACTACGTCGACATAAAGGTTAACGGCGCCGTTCACAAGGGTATGCCCCACAAGTTCTACCATGGTCGTACTGGTCGCGTTTGGAACGTCACCAAGCGAGCTATTGGCGTCGAGATTAACAAGCAGGTACATTTCTTGTTTTAATTGTTTCAAATGCTCTTTCTTTAAATGAATTTTTTGGTCTTTTGTAACGGGTTTTGCTTATTTTGTATTTTTGCTTGGTTTGTGCTTCATTTTTCTGTTTTAGTCTTGTGCGGCTTTATTTTTGGGTATTTTTAATTGCATATGAGGAAAGGTAAGGAAGTCTTTGCATCTGATGATATCTCATCATCGTATTTTTTCGTTGGTGTTTAGGACATTTGGTTTTAAATTGCAGATTGCTACGTAGTTTCAGGAGATACAGTTGGATGTTAAATGTTGTAAAAATTTCACTCTGTTTATTGTTTCTGATAATTCATTTTTGCTTGTTTCTATTGTGTGGATTGAGGTTTAGGGACTGATGCTTGTTCAACACTGTGTTCTCATAGTTATGGATCTTCAATTTTAATTTTGACGGGAATTTTAATGCGGAATGCAATTAGATGCTGGACATTTTATGTTTTCTCACATCTTTAATTTTTGATTGTGCATTCCACTTTCTACTTTTATTATTACGTCATTTGGATTGTCTATTAGAAATGGGAAATTGTATATAATACATGTATTGGATCACAGGTTGGTAACAGGATTATTAAGAAGAGGATCCATGTACGAGTTGAGCATCTGCAGCCTTCAAGATGCACCGAGGAGTTCCAGTTAAGGAAGAAGAAAAATGATGAATTGAAGGCTGAAGCCAAGGCCAAAGGCGTTATTATTAGCACAAAGAGGCAGCCAGAGGGTCCTAAGCCTGGCTTCATGGTAGAAGGTGCAACATTGGAAACTGTTACACCCATCCCCTACGACGTTGTCAACGATCTCAAGGGTGGCTACTAAGTTATGTTCAAGGTTTCACTTTTTGCTGTTTTATCTGTGTCCAAAACTTTTGTGGGTACTTTCAGTTTTGCAAAGGTAATTTTGGGATTATGTTTCACCTGAATGTTTTGGTACTTCAAATTTTGTATGTTAAGTATAATGGATATCCTACTCTTAGGTCATACGTGAATAATGTGGACTAGTAGTCAGTTAACTCATTTTGGTAGATTTTACAAAGTCTGTGATCATCGTGCTTTAAGGTTGAACCAGCGTCTGAATGCACGGTAGACTACTAGCAAATTTTGATAGTGGACGGTTGGTCATGCATCATCTTTCTGTTTCTTTACAAGTGGGATCATGGCACCATTTGCGTTCGCTCACTAATTTAAAGATTATGTCATTTCTTTAGGTTAATTTTCATTCTGTCCGACAGTAGAGTGGTCAAGTTTACTTTCTAAATCAAATTCTTTCGAATTTTGTGGATTACAAACTTTTAAGTGATATTGTTTGGTGTTGCCACAGTCTAATCGAGATTGTTAGAAATTAAAAATCAAACCCAAAGTGAATTTGCGAATGCTCACCCCTTCCCCCATGTATAAAGTAAGTTATTAGCATGGCACGTCATCGCCCATATTTCTTTGAGCCAAAGTAGACTAAAGTTGGAATATGTGAATGAAACGTTGCTGCCTGTTAAATACGAGTTAGCTTTACCACATACAGCTTGGTGTAAATAAGAAAATAGTCTGATTAGCAAATCAAGTGGTTCTGTGTTTTGGGGATCAATTGGAAGTACATACTCCGCAAGGGCAATGAGCGGCCGATGCTTCCTCTTGTAGCTTGATACTTACCATGACTTCCATTGTTAAAAGCATAAAAATAATTACCAAAAACAAAAGAGAAGGGGATAAAAGACATTCCAACAATGGAGTCCTAGTTGATTGAAACGTATCTGCAACGGTCTGTTTCTCTTTTCTTTTTCTTCACGCCTCCCTTTTGTCTCTGCATTAGGGATGGCGTGAGCGAGAAAGCATACTCCGAAGCCTGAAAAAAGAAACGGACATATTCTCTTGAAAAAGAAGAAGCTTATGAGAAATGACGTGGGGATCTTTGACAAAACTTGTTCTCCTGGACAGAATATAAACGTATGTTAACAACTATATATCTTAAGTACCATATAAGCAACGCACTAAACTTGGGGCTTTCTCTCTTAGTCTTAACCAAGAGGAAACAGAACTTGGACTCTCTGAGGCTGGACAATCAAGTTGGAGAAATTGAAAGCATGAAGATATTCAGTGCATACTTCTGTTTTCTCCTCCTGATTATCTCAGGTTCTTCTGTTTAGAATCTTTTAGCTTATGACTTGCATAACACATTTATTCAAATTTGATAGCTGCCAAACACCTTAACATCTATCATCACTACTCAGCCAACAGAGTTTGAGCTAAAAAACAAAATAGAAAACCCATGGTCTTAATTTGTAGAAGAACGAACCCATGGTCTTAATAAGAATAAAAAACGATGTTACATGTGTCTGGGATGGTAGAAACAAAATTAAGTACTTTCATTTGTCTCATCGCACTATTCTATAACTTGGACTGTTTTGTGTTCATAGACCTGCAAACCTGAAGTAATTTGATGTTAAAAACTCTAGAAAAGTAGGCAAGTTCTATAAATTACCCACTGATTTTTTTAGCCCACTTTAGGAATCTGTACCTTTTGTGATAGAGAATTTTATCAGCTTTGTCCCCAGATAAACCAGTTTTACTTAAAAGGAAATGCCTGCAGCAACCAGGAACACACGCACACATACATGTAAACTGCCATCGCATGTTTAAATTGCTTCACATTTTCTGAGAGACAGGTCAAGTTTTGGGTCTTCAAGGCGCTAGGATACCTGAACATACATGTCATAAACGGCTGACCATTCACACTTGCGATATTCAGAACTGCAGAAAAGAATGTTCCAAGGAACCCTATGGTGAAGGAGAGTGCAGAGACACTGTATGCTTTTGCAGATACTATTGTAAGCTACCTCCAATATAAATGGACGTAGACCTATCTAATTGGCTTATACTTTACCTTGTATCAATTAGTTAATAAACCATTTCATCCACATCTAGACTCTTCAGTAACGCAATAAACACAGTTCTGTGCATATAGTTTCCATATTTGGATCACAATCACAGTCACTTGAGTGATATTGATTTTAGCATCTCTAACGTTTTATGCGAGTTTACTGTTCTTCACTGCATACTTGGAAGTTCTTTTTCTGTCAAACTTAGAAGCAAAAGTGAGCGGGACTCTGCTCAATTTTATGGTTTCTAACCCTATCTAATGTCTAAAATGATGTCGTTTTGGCTACTGGATAGAGTTGGACAGAGTAAAATTAGACAGAGGATGTATGCTTTTAACAATGCTCTAGATTACTTTTGTTATCACGAAAACGACGATTCTGAAGAAAAAAGAAAAGCATTGGTGTTATTTCATTTGGGAAACAGAAGAAGCAACACAGTAAGTATAAGAAGCGAAAAGAAACATTAAATTTGGGAGCAGGGGCATTCACAAACACAGTGGAATGAGATTGGGAAGTCGAAAAAGGCGCAATAGCCAATGCCACCACAACTCTTTCTACACGACATGTTGCATTCCACAATATCGCAGTAGTTGGGATTTAATTCAACTGAGCATATTATGCGACCAGGTTCTGCCTCTTGTGCTGTCTCTAATTGATCTGCGACTTACATGTTAAAAATACGATTACGCACAGATAAACACACATGTACGTATTCTATTTCATAAAGTAATGAGTGTTTTTGAAAAGAAACCTATTCCCCTCGTGAACAATTACATGCAAAAATGTTGAGATGCTAGTGTTATCTTTAGTAATGCTACACTTCGACACTAAACAGACCACCTGAACACTCAAAAGGTTTTGACAAATTCCATCCCAGCAAATGGTAAGGGTCTAAATCAAATGTTCTTCAAATCTCTAACAAATTGTCTGACAAGTTTGAGATTGATCTTGTATACAAGTTGTTTTGCCAAAATCAACGTGCAATGTAAACAATTGCTTAACTAATTAATGATCAAACCTGAAGAGAGCAGAATGAGAAGGAACAGAAAATGAGTGAAGTGAAGCTTGTGCTTGGCCATCATGAAATTCTGCCCTTAAACTTTTCTCTACAAGTAAATTGATCTGCTTCATGAGCAAAAATATAAAGAGTACGAGCCTATTCGGTGAGACATTTAATGCAAAGATGAAATACTGCCATTTGGAGTCTAAGGGTTGCTTCAAGGGTTTGACGCGTTCAGATTAAGGCCTTTAGTGCCATTTGAAGAAAAGTAGGATTAATTCTACCTGATCCTTTTATGTTTTGCTCATTGAATAGGTTCCATAAAGTAGTAAATGTCGAATTTTTGTTTGCAAGTAATTGCTTGAACAAGCCTATACCTAATGTACAAATAATACAAGGCTCCTCAAAACTTTTTTTTTTCTTTCTGTATATTGAAACTTCAATGGCTTAATTGGCAACATGAGAGGTACAATCCCATTTTTTTAAAAAAAGAAATTAGTATAAAAAGAGAAAAAATTACAAGGTCATCAAAAGGAAACACCCATTATATACAACACAAAAGGAGAACCAGCAATAAAGAAATCAGCAACCACAACAATAGGAACCTAAATAAAACCCCCCGCTAGCAGCTATAACCGTAAGGCATGACAAACATTAGGCTTACAAGGAACCTTCTTAGTTAAAACTAACGCCCGAACATCAGACATAATTAAGCAGATCAAACTCTCCTTCATAGAAGAGGTACTTTGGAAGCGGCGAGAGTTGCGCTCACGCCAAAGAGAATATAAACAGACCCCCAAAACAATAAGCTGGACAGGTTTGTTCGAATCTGCAGTAGAAGACAAATAACTAGTAATAGGTATAAGGTCGGACCCAGGATTCGTCCAACAACATAAGCCACAAACAGCTCTCCAAATAGAATAGGTAAAAGGGCACTCGAAAAAAAGATGAGAACAAGATTCCATTTGCAGGGTACACATCGGGCAAGAAGGATCTATGTGCACATAAGGAAGACGATCAGCAGTCGAAAGCTTATTCTGAATAGCTAACCAGAAGATGAAGGAAATTCGGAGCATTAGAAGGTTGCTCCAAACCGTGGGTGCCCAGGGAACCGGGGGTCGACGATGACGCAAATTGTCGCAAATGAAGCGATTAGTCAACTTATGCAGTGGAGTCCCCTTCCAAAAGAAAGTGTCGGATTCTTGAGGAGTTGGAGAATAGCTAGGTTGGAGATGGCGCAAAATTCTTGGGAATTTCCAGGAGCTCCCGTCAATAAATGAAATCATGCAAGTTTTGAGAGGAAACAGTGGAGAGGTTCAGGAAGGAGTTACCTGAGAGATTAGGGGACCTCGACTATCCCAATTATCATACCAAAGAGAAACCCGAAGTCCATCCTTGATAATACAAGAAGTCTCATGGCAGATATCATCTCTTAGCTTCAAGAGTTGGTTGAGAAAAAAAGATAAACTGGTTTTCGGTTGAAGCGCCCAAATAGAATGCCCTTTCAGGAAATAAGTGTGCAGCCATTGGATCCACAAGGTTTTCTTATCCTTTAAGATCCACCAAAGGTGCTTGAGAATCAAGGAGCGATTTGCAATTTTAATGGAAATAAGATTTAATCCTCCTTCCGTCTTAGGAGAGCAAATATCAGACCATTTCACTTTGGAGGCTCCTCAATTGCCATTAGGATGACTCCATAAGAAGGTTCGAAGAAGCCATTCAATTTCTTTGATGATTCCTTGCAATAAAAAAATATGGGAACTCCAGTAAACATGCAAGGAATTAAGGACAGATTTAATAAGCTGTAGTTTACCAGCATAAGACAGAGATTTGTTAACCCAAGATTTAATCCTCCACTGAATCTTCTCAAGGAGTGGACGATAATCAGCATAGGAGAGCCTTTTAGTAGACACAGTAAGCCCAAGGTAAAGAAGACGGGGATCTTTCAACATCATACCCGTGGCAGCAGAAATCGAGGGGCCATGGATGCCGCACCCTTTGACAAAATACAATGACTTTTAAGCAAATTGATCTGTAAGCCAGAGTGATGTTTGAAGAGACTGAGGGCATGCAGAAAAGTCCTAATAGACTCCAAATCCACCCTGCAAAATAAGAGGAGGTCATCTACAAAACATAAGTTAGTCAGATCGAGAGTTTTACACTTGGAATGATACCTAAATCTTGGATTAGAAAGAGTTGCATTCCGGATAAAATCATTAAGGGTTTCCATGACGAGAAGAAAAATATAAGGAGAAAGGGGATCCCCCTGGCGAATGCCCTTAGCAGCTTTAAAGGATCGAGTAGGAGCACCATTAATCAAGATCGAGAAAGATGCCAAAATGATGCATTCCATGATCCACCGGGTAAATTGAGCTGGAAAGCCAAAGGCCTCCAACATGGCATGCAGGAAGCCCCAATCAATACTATCAAAGGCCTTATGAAAATCAATCTTCAAGGTGCAATTATGGGGGGCTCGAAGAAGTAGAATAACCTCTCAGAAGCTCTTAAACAATAAGAAAGTTTTCCCCAATATAACGATCCGACAAGAAAGCACTTTGGTTAGCACTGATTAATGGAGTCAGAGCTTCCTACAATTTGGTAGCAAGGAGCTTAGAGATAATTTTGTAAAGAAAATTAGTACACGAGATTGGACGATAATCGGCAAAGGTGGTTGGAGTTGGTCCTTTCGGAATCAAGCATAAGAACGTGCGATTAATCTCTTTCAGCAAAACTCTAGTTCGGAAGAACTCATGGATGGCTGCCTTAACAAAATCACCAATAGTAGGCCAAGCTTGTTGGTAAAAGTAACCGTTAAACCCATCAGGCCCAGGAGCTTTCTTGCCATTCATGTTAAAAACACAATCCTCAATTTCCTTATCCTCCACCGGTCTAGTTAAGAGAGGAACAACAGAGGGTCATACCTACTTAAGGTTAAGACACTGTAAATCCCGAGAAGAGACAAAAATATGATCGACAGTACCAAAGAGGTTGTGAAAAAAATCCAAAGCTGCTTCCCTAATAGCCATCGGATCATGAATAACAGTGCCATTATGAGAAATGGAATGAATCTTGTTCTGGTTCCGTCTAGAAAGAATTGAGTGGAAGAAAAATTGTGTACACTGGTCTCCATCTTGAAGCCAATTGATTCGAGCTCATTGCTGCAAAAGAGAGGAGTGATTGCTAATAACTTGCATATAGTTGGAGAGGGCGATCTTTTCCTGATCAAGAAGAAGCTAGTTCACCGGGGTATCTGATAAAAGAGTCTGCACTCGAGTAAGCTCAGATCTAGTCTGACTGATTGCTTCAAAGGTAGAGCTCTGAGAGGTCTTAAGAAGTTTAAGTGCCTGTTTAATAACTTTCAATTTCTGGACACAAACAAACTGCTTGGTGCCCCGACATTCATGTGTAGCTCTACTCAAACAAGCATCTCTAAAACCAGGAACTGTAACTAAATAATTATTGAAGAGAAACGGTTAATGAGCAACCACGGTTGGAAACAGATAGGAAACCTGTATAGGAGTGTGGTCCGAAAATAGAGGGTCCAAAAACCTAGCCGAGATACTAGGGAAAGACTGAAGACAAAGATTATTGACAAGTGCCCGATCAAGCTTTTTACGAATAAACCACTGATCCTTTTGCTTATTGGACCATGTAAAGAAATGACCAGCAGAACTAAGATCAGATAATCCAACCTGCTCCAAGCAATCCAACAAGTCAATGGAGTAGTTACGAAGACTAATATTACCTTAAGCCTCCGAAGAATAGAGGGTAGTGTTGAAATCCCCACATAGGAGCCAAGGTTGAGAAACAGAACCATTAACACGGCGGATGGTATTCCATAGATCCCGGCGCTGAAATTCAAAATTGCTGGCATACACAAAAGAAACAAAGAAGTCAAGGTTACCCTGCAAAATCAAAACTCGGAGGCGCATAATTTGATCTGTAGCCTCAACTAGGTCAACCTTAACTTCGGAAGGATTGAAACAAACTATAATCCGGCCAAATGCATGATGATAGTGATTAGATATCCAGCTCCATTGAGGGCCCAAAATGTGAAGTTTATTCAAATTAGCCAATCTGATTTTAGTATCAATTAAACCAAGCAACATAGGACATTCTCGAAGCACAAAGTCCTTTAGAGCTTGCAACTTAGAAGGGAGATTGAGACCACGGACATTCCAAGCCAAAATCGACATATTAAGCAGCAGAGGTGGTGAGGCCTTTACTCTTGCCCCTTTTGGATTTTCTGGTAGGAATGCCACTACTCTCTGCGGCAGAAGTACTAGGAGAAGAGGGGCCAGGGACATCCCGAACCAATTGATCAGTAGAGGGTTCAGAGGACAGAGTGGAATTCGCTAAACCAAGAAAATCCACAGGGGCGGTGCATAAGATTCCAACGACCACCTCCTCGAGATGACGAGGGGGAGAAGAGCTCAGACCCAAAGCAAAATCCGCATTCTCAGGCAGGGCAGAGACAGGCATCACAGTCGACACAGAAGGGGCTGTCACAGACATTGGGAGAATAGCAGCAGCAAGAGGGGCAGTCTTAGAGTGACGAGCCTCAGAAGACGCCAATGTCGGAGCAGGAGCTACCGTGGCGTGGACGGTTGAGATAGTAGAGCATGAAGAGCCATCCTCCTTAGGAGGAGAAACAACAAGAGGGTTAGTCGCAGAGGACCCAGCCCCAGAAGACCCCGATATCGGAGCTGAAACAAGATCCACATTGTCAGACCCAGAAATTTTTTTTATTAATCATAATTAGCCCAAATTGAGTAAATTAGATTAGCATTGATTAAGATGACAATGATTAAGTAAGATTATGTTAGTAAGATGACATTAATGAAGTTAGCTAATGAATTAAATGAGTTAAGAAATAAATGCATGTTACTAAATGAAGAATTGATGGCATGAATTAATGAAAATAAATGAATTAGATAGTATGAATAAATGAATTTAATATGTTAGATACATTTAATGTGATAGCAAGAATTAAATATGTTAGATGACATAAATGAGATGATTGGGCTTCGGGCCCAAATGAAATAAAGGGATTAATGATGTGGGCCTAAAGGAATGGATGAGCTTAAGTGTTAGTTGATGATTGGGCTTAAATGAGTAGAGAAGGAAATAAGAAGGGAATGGGCTTGGACCTTAGTTTGTGGGCTTAAGTAAGGATGAGTAGTATAAAAAGAAGAAGGAAAATAAAATGAAGTAGTAGAAAATGAGAGTGCCCACCGAAAATTAGAAAGAGGAGAGAAGGAGGAGAATTTCGTGGGAGAGAAAAGAAAAGGAGAAGAAGAGTTGCCCTAGGGTGTTGATTCCTAAGAGATTGAAGAAGATTTGGAAGAAAGTCCAAGAGGAAAAAGTGTGGGAAATCACTAGAGCTCCATCTTGAACCAAGAAACTCTTGGTGTTGTTGAAGATTTAAGGTAAGCCCTTTTGTTTAAGTTGAAGTTGTGGTTGAGTTTTTGGTTGGGTTATGATTGAGAAAGCCTAAGAAATGAATGGGTATAGTGATTTTA
>JANKOD010000004.1:18843240-18853392 GCA_026284645.1 Erythroxylum acuminatum | reverse complement strand
CCATTGTACACCTGCAGTTAACAATATGAATTAGCACAACCCTTAGCAGATATAATTACCTACCAATTACAGAAAGTTATCAAATAACCTCATTGGTTTTTCTTTTGAATAGAGCTTGATACCCATGCTTGTCCAGTTCAGGGGAAAAAAATTCGTCAAAATGATCGCTTTGAACCTGAAGCAGAAAGTAAAGAAGCTTTCACTGATGAGCATTATCCAAAACAAACCTTCCTTAAAATCATTCATACAAAACAGATGGGCCGTAAAGCACAATACCATTTATTTGAAAAAGTAAATGATAACACCTACAAACAGTAACTACCTGTTCATATACTAGATTTCGAAGTCATTATCTTCACTCAAGAGGAAGACTTCCCACTAAACAGAAGCTCAGCCCTAAACCTCATACCTAATAACAATGCTCCATATATTGAACATAAGCCTTACCTCTTGAAGGCAGACAATATCTGCACGGTAGCCAACAATCTCTCTCAGTAAATTTTGTCGACGATATGGCCAGGAAAGAGCCCAAGATGGGCAATAACTGTAAGACTCATTTGTAGCATACAGATCAGACAATATGTTGTAAGAGAGTACTGTAAAATTTCCTGAGGATGATATACGGACATCTGAATCTAAATGGCCCGCTACATCAACTCCACTTACAGGAACCAGACGACGTGGAGTAGGACAGGGAGCTGGAATGACACGAGAAGTTAAAATGGTGCTAGCATGTCCTACAGGTAATTTGGTTTCGGCATCCACTACAACACATTCAAATTTTAGGACATGGCCAATGTCATCAGCAGATGGTGTGTATGTTTTAGTACGTCCAACTTCAAACCAAGTTTCGCCACCACTCCTCTGTGTAACTGCAGCCGGATATAAAGGAGTGGAACCATTTGTCAAGCTGGCAGTTGATGCTGAACCAGACAAACTAGCATTTATAATCCCAGACCCTGAGCTATTGAATCGCCCAAATAACTCTTCATCCTCGGTTCCATTTTCGCTGACAGCACTAGCTGCACGCTCATGTAAAACACGATGATGCTGCCATGCATCAGAGAAGCACTTAGGGGAGCAATGGTAACTTTTGGCAACAGGTATTTTGGCCTTAACACAACCTAGGCACTGCAACGTGGCTTGCTCAGAAGGGTGAACACTACATACAGCAACTTTTCTGTCACTTTGTATCCGATACCTAGAAGAGGAGATCCCAAATCAATATTGCTAGAAAAAATCACAGAACATGAACACAAACGCAGATTGCAAGAAGAGAGCATGAGATCTGTTGTGCTTATCAACTATGATAAATCCATGGACAATCATACTCTTTCATTATGGGGCAAAGAGAATTAATGGGCAATTACAACTGGCCAGAACACCCTTCCTCACAAAATCCCCTCCTGGTAATTTCTAAGCAAATTTACTCTCTATCAAATAGGATCCCCAAAAATATATATATATAACATCAGATAATAGAACCGAATTCTATCTTTCAACCATTGAACATTTAAAAATGCAACTTGTCATTTTATGAAATATAAGAAACCATACACCAAGTGTCATCTGGCTAAGTGAATACAGCCTGAACACATAAGAAGACCATCATCAAGTAACTCAACAACAGTGATCTTATATAATATTCATTTCAGAAGGGAGGTTCATATAGCAACATACACATTAAATGTAAATAAATTGGCTTAACGTATTAGTCAATATCTCTAATCAAAGTGACAAACCATTTCAGTTAGATGGTTTACCAAATTTTATACGTTATATTCCCTTATCAGACTTTCTACCATCAGTATATTATATTCCTCAACTCCTCATGTTTGCTTCATCCTGGAATCTTTCTTGACTGTCTAATCTTATTGCATAAGTTACCCTCAAATGTCCATTGCTGCTAGCAAGCCCTCAGAATTAAATAATATCAACCTAGTTCTCAAAATTATGGTTAAACTTCAGTGTCAACACAAGAACATCTTAAGTTGAAAAACCCTTTAGCTACTGATTATGAACAGATACAATGCACAGCAAAGAAAAACATTGCGTTGTAGTTTAATTTCCGTCAAAAATTTGCTTAGAAGAACTTATCTTATGACTAATTAAGTGGCAGCGTCATTGAAGTCCAATTCTGTCCCATCAGAGTTCTTTTTTTCCAAGCCTTTGAATGTTTTAGGAAACAAAAAAGAAAAAGCATAGAGGCCCCATTAGACCTCACTAAAGTAACAAATTAGGGTAATATACCAAAATTTTGACAGATTCCAGCCCAAACTACATTAACAAAAATTTATGCTTCCCCACCTCTCGTATACTATGTTTAATCAGAGTTAGATAGCGTCTTTATTCAAAAATTTCCTCCTTATTTACGACGAGTCGACAATCCATAGGGAGTGTAACACTTAGTAAACAATTTAAATGAATTCGCAAGCATACGAAATGAACCACAAAGTCCCAATTTTTGAACAAGACGTGTAGGTGGAGAAACAGAGAACCAAGAAAAAAAACACTTATAAAACCTCACATAACCCGATTATTCACACAACCCTAATCACCTCCACACACAACAAAAAAAAAGTAATCAAATACCTCGGAAACGGAAACGTCAAAATGGTGTAGTGCACTTACCATTTATACCTAAGGAAATGACCGTCGAGAGGGGCCGACTCAGGAACATCATCAGTCGTGACGTTTTTGTCCAGCCGTCGCAAGAGCACGTACGGCGTTAGCTCACAACCTACAATGGGGATATCCGAGGGGAGGTGCACACGTAGCACGCTCAGCATGCTTTTACTCTGCTTTTCACTCTTCTTTTGCCTCACCACTACGTAACTTTATCAATTCGTCCTCCACACCAATCAACAGTCGTCGGGGGATAATTGGCGGATCCGGATCCGCCATTTCTTGACCGAAATGCCCGCCAGCCTTTAAAACACCAAACTCCAAACCCAAGATTTCAAGAACAAAGAAATCAACCGTAGATCTCCGAAATCAAATGCAAGGTCAATGGAGGATTCGGGAAGTTTGCGATAGGAAGGATCGATTTGAAGAGTCGATTGGAGAATTGTTTGAAGAAAGAAGTCGAATTTAATAGAAAGAGAAGAAGAGAAGAGAAAGACACAGAAGAGGAGGATCGATGATTAGGGTTTTACAAGAGAGAAAGTGAAGAAGAGGAAAATAGACTCAAAACATGTAAAGATATATATATATATAGATATATGTAATTATTGTTCAATAAGATATAAATAGAGATAAGATAAGAGTAAGAGTAAATAATAACTAGAATTAATCCACAAAGAGAGAGATAGTGGTGGCTGGCCAAATTCGAGTTAGCGGTGGTGATAAAGGACACGGTTAGGTCCTTCAATTTGGAGAAGGCCTTGTACTCAAATGATTTTTAATTCCCCGGCATGTTTTAAACTTTTCTTAAATACATTGCCATTTTTCATGTTTTCCTTAATATCTTCTTTTTATCAGTTTTCTCACGAGTCATGATCCTTTTACATTATTTTTCTAATTATTGTCATTTAAGAGTGACAAATCTGAAACAGTTTTCCTATAACATTTGGTTCTGCTAAAATTTGTGGACTAAAAATTAAATTTAACAACATTATGAAAAATAATGTATTTCTAAAAAGTGATTTATGTGGAAAATATGAAAAAACAATAACGCAAATTCTTTTTTTTTTTACATTCAAGAAATCATTTTATCAAGGAGGATATTCTTTTAAAAGCATATATTCAAATAGGAAAATTAAAGATGTAGCTATAAATTTTAAAAGTAAATTACAGGTAATTAGCCGCAAAATCCAATAGTTCCATTTTCTTTGGTACAAGTAAACTACCTTCCTTTTCATCAATCAATCAAGAATCAAGACAAATCGGGCACTACAGTAAGACGTGGTAACACCCGATTCCATTCCGACCTTGATATGTGGAGTCGTCTTGTGCCATATGTACTGAGATTGTTTGGGAGACATGATCCAAGCTCGGTAAAGAAATGCAAATTTATTAGATGTAGTGAGGGATTACCTTAAGTAACTTCGTCATTGTAATGGAATCCAAACCCCATGTTTTCATTAGTATAAAATTGGTAAGGTAAAAAAGTGATAAAATTGCCATCATGCTTTTCTTGATTTCTCTACTCTTCTTTGTTTTTCTTTTTAGCAATGGACATTCGGATTTATAGTGTTCAGGTTTATTGCATTCATAGCAGATGACCGATGATTTCTCATTCTTGCCTTCATCTTTGCTATTCTTCTTGAAAGAAAACTCTTTGTTTCCTTTTGCCTTCTTCCACATGTGCCTGATCTTCCTTGAGATAAAGGATAATTCATCATCTTCTTTGCTCGAATCTTGATCTGATTCACTAGAGTTGTCATTCTTGACTTCCTTGATCTTCAACACTTTCGACGATGAACTCCTCTTCCTCGGAACCTTATGGTTCTTTTGTCTAGCCTTCAATGCTATAGACTTATCCCGTCCGCGTTTATCTTCTGCATCGAGTTTGACTTCATGTCTCTTCAAGGATCCAAGCAATTCATCAAGCTTTAACACGCTCAAGTCCTTGGCTTCTTATACCGCGATGACTTTTGGTCTCCATCTTTTCGGTAGACTTCTGAGAATCTTTCAAACGTGATCTTGATTATTATAAGTTCTGCCGAGAGCTTTTAGTCCATTGAAGATAGTTTGAAATCGTCCAAACATCTGATCGATAGACTCTTCGTCCTTTATCTTGAATAGCTCATACTGGTGTACAAGAATGCTTATCTTGGATTCCTTTACTTGACTGGTGCCTTCATGTGCAATGGATAGAGTATCCCACATCTCCTTCGTAGTGTTGCATCCGTGAACTTTATCGTACTCACTTCTGCTTAGGGCACAACTTAGAAAGAACTTGGCCTTTGAATTTAGCTGGAATCTCGCTTTTTGATCTGTTGTCCATCTAATTTGTGGAATAGCATTTCCTTCATCATCTACCGGTGTATATGGTCCATTCTCTATAATCTCCCAAAGGTCAATATGAGTAGATTCAATGAAGAGCCGCATCCTGTCTTTCTAGTAATGGTAATCTTCACCATTGAATACAGGTGGTCTAGTGACAGAGGCGCCTTCAGCTATGTATACGTGTGATTCTGCCATGAATTTTTATCCACACTTTGTAACGGTGGTTCTTGGACACCGAGCTCTGATACCAATTGAAGTAAATCACGCGTTAGTATAGAATTTATATTCTATATACAAAATGCACAAGAAGGAGGGTTGAATTGTGTATTCTTTTTGGTGAATATAATCCCCTTTTCAAATTCTTTGAAAACTTTGCTTTTTCAAAACTACTGAGTAAGATTATCACGATGTATGGCAATTAACTTCTAAGTATTTGTATAAAACAATAGAAATCAAAAGTTTGAGAGTTGGAGAGTAAGAGTCGACAAGCAGTTTTATCCTGGTTCACCCCAAACCGTGGGCTACGTCCAGTTTTCAGAATCCTTTCTGAGATTTCACTATACTTCTAAAAAATACAAGTATTCTTTTCACCGAGCCTCTTCAGGTCTCTTACAACAAGTATTCTTTTCACTTAGCCTCTTCAGGCTTTCAGCTTTTCTTCTTTCTACTGAAAGATGTTTCGAGCTTTGTTACAGACAATATAGCTCTAGAGTTTAGCTCAATGAATACAATGATTTTGTAACTTTCGTAACTTTGAATTCACTCGTGTAACTTTTTAAAATCTCTAACTTCTTCAGTCTTTGACTCCGACTCGTATTTATATCCTTCGTCTTCAACTGCTTCTTGATAACTGTTTCTTTTTTCTTGTTTCTTGATCTTTAAAGAAATCGTTATTCAGTTAAGTTCTGTAACTAACTCAGACTAATTAACCATCCGACGTGGTATCAGGTATTCGTCTTAGTTTCTGCTTCTGCTTCGTCTTACTTTCTATCGTCTCATTTTCGGCTTCGCTTCGTCTTACTTTTCGCTTCGTCTTAGTTTCTTGCGTCTTACTTTTCGCTTCGACTTTGTTTCTTACGTCTTACTTTCCGCTTCGTCTTATTTTCTTTCGTCTTACTTTTCGCTTCCGCTTCGTCTTATTTTCAGCTTTGTCTTAGTTTGACTCTAGCTTCCGTCTCATTTTCTTGATTCGCTTCGTCTTACTTTTCTGCTTCGCAGCTTCCGTCTTACTTTTTTGCTTCGCAGCTTCCGTCTTATTTTCTTCAGCTTCCGTCTTACTTTCTTCAACTTTCGTCTTACTTTCTTCAGCTTCCATCTTGCTTTCTAATATTGTTATTATTTGATTTTCATCAAAATTATTAATCTTGAAGTCATTTTGACTTAACAATCTCCTCCTTTTTGATGATAACAAATAATCATAAATGTTAGAAAGATAATCAAGTAAGATATACAATTGAAAAAAGTTGTAAGCTATACTACAGTTCTCTTCTTCTTCTTTTCTCTTCTATTCTCTCTCTTCTTCTTCTCTTCTCCCCCTTTATCTTTCTCTTTCTCTCCTTTCTCCCCCTATTTGTTATTTATCAAAAATCATGACCGAAGATGCTTCATTATTTATGAAAACATTTCATTCATTTCAGTGCGAAGTAACTTAAGGTCTTGTCGTATATGAGCTACTTCCTCACGTAAGTTACTTATTGAAGCACTCAGGTCATCATCCTTCTGTTGTTCTTCTTCAAAAGCAATAGTAGTGCTATACGCATCTGAAGATATAACATTCGGTTCAAGGACTGTAAGGGCAAGAGGGTTGAGGGATAGGTTTAGTTCAAAGAGTTCAAAGTCATCAGGGCTGGGTAGTCGTGGGACTTGTTTTTCAAATAAGTGTAGGACATCTCCAATTGAAGACACAGTACTCAAGGGTCTAATGTGCATAATTAGATGCACAAGAGTCTCTATGCTGCAGCTAACATCTCCAATCATAATGGATCTGTATTGCCCTTCTGAAAGTTTTCCAACTACCTAAGAAGATTATTTAGTGGTTCGACGACCATGATTGCTTCCTGATGCCTTTGAAATATAGTGGGAAACATAAGTGCCTTTGTGATGAGCTGCATAGCACGCTGCATCTATGTTTCTCACTTCTTCCTCTATCTGATCCTCTGTTAGATGACTTGTTATCCCTTCTGGATACATTTTCTTCTTCCCATTTTCCTCATTGCGAACAATGTAAGGTCTTGGTTGAATGTGAGCTACAATCTTGATCACAGTTTTCTTTGTAATTAGTAAGATAGTGTACTTCTATCTTGTCATCTGCGTGGGGTATGGTTTGGTTCTCTCATCCCGCAGAACACTATACGTACTTATCTCTTCATCATTCAACAGATGCATTGTACCACTATTTACCAAGATTGGTTGAAATTGTACCTTGATTGACCTTTTTGGGGTTTCTTTGATGATTATAGAGTTGCTACTTCTGACAAGTTGAGCTTCTTCAATAATCTTCATTCTCAAATCCTCTTTTCTTAAAGGTTGAGAGGTATTGACCTATGCTGGATTGCGTTCAACTGACTTCTTCTTCTGAACAGCAGTTGGAGTGCTCTTCTTCTCACTAGTTTTGTGCTTCTTAATTTCTCCAACCAGTCTAAGAGTCTATTGAGATTGAGGTTTCTTCTTCTCAAACTCCAATTTCCTCTTTATCTCATTCTCTTTAGCCAGTTTTGCTACATCTTCCTTCAAAATTGAGACTAAAGACCTAGTTGCCTGAGGTGTTTTCTTCTTAGAGTCTCCATCATGAGTCAACTCTTTTCCTTTCTTTTTCTCTTGCTGATGTAGGGCTCGTACTCTGGGCGACCTTTTTGCTTGTTTAGGTATGTCCGAAAGGAGTGTTTCTCCCTTTCTCTTCAAGGTCACTTTCTCCCTATATTGCACCTGCCTTCCTTCTTTATGAGAAATCGCCTTAACCTTTATTGCCTCCTCTGATGATTTCTTTCCTCCTTCTGCAGGCATTCTCTCAATGGATTGAGATTTTGATTTTCTTGTAGGAGTTCCTTTTTCATTCAAACTTTGCTTAATAGCACGCTCCCCCTTAATCGTTGCTATCGTATTAGAATCTGCTTCTCCTTTTTCCAGATTCTTCAAGCCCATTCTACTAATATTCAACTTCATCCTGTCTCCTCTCTCCAGGAGAATTCCAGAATCTCTGAAGATTCTTGTCAGTATCATTCCATACGGTAGGACTGTTGAATCTTTCTTCGTCTTTACCATATAATGAAAAATAAGAAATGGTAGGTCTATGGGTTAGTGATTGAGTAGATGAAATAGACACAATTCATCTAAAGTCATCACCAGATTTCTCGATCCTGTTCTTGGTAGGACATAGTGAAAGAGTAATGAGTGTAGAACCCTAGCCTTCGGCACAAGACTTGAGGCCTTCTTCTCCTTTGGGTTATTGCTTTCATAGAGTTTTCGATCAATCTAAAACTCTTTCGTGTTAGCTTGAGTCATCTATTTAGCCTTATGAGCAAGCTTTACTCCAACACTTGGACACTCAGTAGCCTTCTCGATCGATTTTAATGTTATTATCACTGACAATCTATCCACTACTGATACTAGCGTATCTTCTACTACTTCCACATTATTCCAAAAGTCATATACTTCATTCATGTAGATAGTCTCACAAACTTGAAAGAAGTTATTCCATCTAGCTGCCATAATCTCTGGTTCAATATCCATCTGATCCTTCTTCAAAGACTCAAAATCAACGATTCTTCCACTAGTCATCGATTGGTCCATTTGTTTCTGTGGTTAATAATAAACTGAAAACACAACTATATTTCTTCACAAGGTGAGGTTGGTTTCTGAGGTTGAGAGTGAGGGCGAAGAGGGTTTGATATTAGAACAGAGTAATGGAAAACGTTGTTGAGAGTTCTTCAAAAGTCAATGTCAGGGTATGTCAAGAGTGTTCTAGAGTAGCTGGTATTCTTAAGGCTTTGAGACACTTTCCCTCCAAAACTTTCTTATGACAGAAGTTACTGTTACCGTTAACTCTTACGACTTTTTATCTTCTTCAATAAGAGAACCATTTGGGTCATGACGTATCAGACGGTTGATCACTCAACATCACCATGTTAAGGTTTCGTCTGATTTCTTTGAATCTTTCTTCACTCAACGGCCTAGTGAATATGTCCGCCAACTGATAGTTCGTCTCAACAAACTGAAGACTCACGATCTTTCTCTAAACGTAGTCTCATAGAAAATGGTGTCTAACTTCGATATGCTTGACTCTCGAGTGTTGTATAGGGTTCTTCGACAAGTTGATGGCACTTGTGTTGTCATAGTAGATTGGGATTTTGTCTTCTTGTATTGAGTAGTCTTCTAACTGGTACTTAATCCACAACGTCTGTGAACAGCAACTTGCGGCTGACATATACTCGGCTTCTGTAGTTGATAGAGCAATTGAGCTTTACCTCTTACTTGACCAGGAAACTAGGTTATGGTCAAGGAAGTGACATCCTCCACTCGTACTTTTTCTATCAATCCTATCTCCGACATAATCCGCATCACAGTAGCCAATTAACCTGAAATCTTTACCTTTCTCATACATTAAGCAAAGATCAGTAGTGCTTGATAGATATCTCAAAATTCTTTTAACAACAATGGAATGAGACTCTCTAGGATTTGCCTAAAATCTTGCACACAAGCAAACATTAAACAGAATTTCAGGTCTGCTTGCTGTAAGGTAAAGTAAAGAATTAATAATCCCTCTATATAAGGTTTGATTAACCTTCTTGCCAGTTTCATCCTTAGACAAAAGGTTTGAAGGATGCATCGGAGTTGACATTAGTTTTACTTTTTTCATATCATATTTAATCAACAGTTCCTTTATACTTCTGTTGATGGATAAAAATCTTTTCTTCGGTTTGCTTAACTTGCAATCCAAGAAAGAATTTTAACTCACCCATCATGCTCATCTCAAACTCATTCTTCATCAAATGCTCAAAACTAGTACATATCATTTTAGAAGTTGCACTAAAGATAATGTCATCAACATAAATTTGAACTATGATAAAATCATTCTTAATGCACTTTCTAAATAATGTCTTATCTACCTAACCTCTACTGAACTTATTCTCAATAAGAAAAGAACTTAGACGATCATACCAAGCTCGAGGAGCTTGTTTCAAGCCATACAAAGCTTTATGAAGT
>JANKOD010000004.1:18821179-18834243 GCA_026284645.1 Erythroxylum acuminatum | reverse complement strand
TAAATTCTTATAAGAATATTCAACGAAATACTAAGATATATAATATTTATACCCTTATAATTTTTTTAAGTCATGTCTTCATAAGTCATTTTACACATAAACAGCTAACACTAAATAGCTAATTTTATCAATCATCTCTAACAAATAGCTAATGCAATCCGCTGGTCAAATCAGCTGATATAATCAGCTATCAGCTAACAGCTGATAGAATCAGTTAACAGCTAATGCAATCAGTTGATTGTCAAACAGGGCCACAAATTCTTTTTATTAAATATAGGAAAGTCATCAAAATTATTTAACTTAGACTTCATCATGTGTTAGTTAGTCTATACGAATATGCTCACAATTTAAAATTAAGTTCTCAAAAAATATAAATGTAAAAGTCAAAAGATTATTAACTAAAACAACACCCATTAAATTAAACAAATTGAAGCATATAAAATTGAAGTAAAACCTTCCCTTATATCGAGGGAAATCGATACAATCGAGCAAAAGTCCAAAGACATTAAAATTAATATAAAGTCTACTTTAAGCTTTGTCTCCACTACAGAAAAGAACAGCATTTATTGATGGAGAAAGGTAACGGGACCTCAGGTTGAGCAAGCAACACACTGAAGCAGTAGCAGTGGACTAGTGGTAATACAAGAGCAAACAGAGAGGCGTTTTGAGCCACAAAATCATGATAGTATGCTCTTTTGTTAGTTGCAATTAAGAACCTCATACTTATATATTGCAAAACACACCTATTCTTTTGCTTTTATATTTACCTTTTGCTTTGCCGTGCGAAGCAGCATATGATAAATTTAAAAAAATTAACAAGAGATATAAATTAAGAAGCAGAATTTGTAGTGGGGTTTATACCAAAAGTCAAAGTACTTCTCGCTTTTCTTCTCTCTTTACCTGTGCCGTTAATAATAAGGTGGTCGATGGTGTTAAAAATAGTAAGCTCCATTTTCTCCAAAAGAGATAAAATTGAAGATAAAAAGATAGGTAAGGACGTGAGTGGTGGTTCGTGACTGGAAATGGTTGAAGCAAACACAGACCATTGAAAAGAAATCGAAATAAAATCTCAATCACTTACGTGCCAAAACTTGGAATCCTTATTGAATGCCACCTTTTGGAGGTTGAAAGATGTACACTAGTGAGTGAGTAGTGAAATGAGTGGTTGCATACACTTGCAGCAAGTGATAGTAGCCAAGTCTTTTAAGTAGGCAAGGCAGTATTGATGCGTGGGAGAACCACTTCGGATCGATGTTGTATATAATACACTTAACACAAACCAAATTAATATAATTTAATAGTTATATCAATTTTATAGATTTTTTATTAGAGATAAAGAAAAGAAATTTTGATTTTTTCAATGAAAGAAAATGAAAGAGAAATAAGGATGGGGTTCGAGTGACAAGGACATACGCCCTTAGTGGATTAAGCTTTGAGGCCACTCTTTTTCACTCGCTAACTCTTACTTGTCTTCTCAGTCACACTTGGCTCGTGAATTCTGTCTCAATCAACCAGACACTTGGCAACTTGTTCATATATGCGCTGGTCCATTTAGTGCCCTGCAAGCAATTCACACCCAGTGATTTACTCTCCAAGTGGTCTAAGCGATGAATCTAGAGGTAGGGAGGAGACTTTGAACTCAATTCAATCTAAAATATATTAAAATTTACAAATGTGATTTGGATTAGTTTTAAATCACTAATTAATCATAATTTAGTTCGGTTAATGCTCGGAGTGAATTTTCGTCTAGTGCATTCCACTTGCTTATTACTCTACTTGGCTTCACAGTAAACGATTTTGTCGATAAAGATTGTTCACCTAATTAGTTTGCATGTTGAAGCAAATCATGGTGGTTTGTTAGCCAATCAATCCGTTGACAATACATTTATGTTGTTTTTCCTTCTATTTCTTTTCCATTTCTAGTTAAAGCTGGAATTGCGTCTTTAAATTGCCAGAGTTGACATAAACACTTTTCCTATTAACCAAGTCAAAGTGGTGGTTGATGTCTTAGTTCTCTTATATATTCTTACACACTAATAAATAGTTTAAAGGTGCTCAAAGATTAATATAAATTAACATTGGTCTTGATCTTGATGTTCATAAAAAATATTCAAATAATGTATTTGATAATATGATATGATATAATCTTGTAGATAATGTTATTTTAATGTTGAATGTGTATCATGTAAAGATAGAGATAAGATACCTATAAATAATTAGAAAATAAGGACAGTAAAATAATTTTAGTTAGGAGAAATAGTAAAATAATTTTAGTTAGGAGAAAATATTAGAGATAAGCATCTTGTAACATAAGGACATAGTAAAATAATTTTAGTTAATCAGGGTTGAATAAAGTAGAGAAAAATAGGAATCGGATTTCCTACATGATATCAGAGCCATCGAACATGTTGAGTGCGTACTGTTCTCTCAAGTTTATAGCTGGCATTCAATCAAACTCAGCAAACCCAATAGTTGACGCCATAGCCACGAGTGGAAATAAGTTATAAGTTGGGGATCTTCGATGCAAAAGATAGTTGCGGAGTAGGAGTACTTCTGGAAGAAGTAGTAGTGTCTCCGGTTATTTCTACGTGACAAACGGTCTAATTCTTCTTATGGAGTAGGATTGCAATTGGAAGGAGTCACAGTATCTCTGGCAGTGGAAATGACAACTGGTCGACTAACTGATCTTGGAACCGGTCAACTACTATTTTTTCAACTGGTCGACCACTCACTAACTCAAAATGGTGAGATCAAACATTTTGACCATAGAGCCACTTCCGGAGTTGATGCGTATACACTCTATGATTGTTAAAAAGGAACAACACCGAAATATGGCAAGAACAAAAGAGGAACGAGGAGATGCTGCAGCCTTCGGCCCTTCGTTATACAAAGTACAAACCAGGCAAAAAACAGTTATAGGCAAAGGGAAGGACAATTCAGTAACTAGCACCCATTATGGACGAAACAGTTATAGTGCAAGAGAATGCTTCCAGCTAATTGGGTACTCGAAGTGGAGGGGTGACCGACCTTAAGATGTAGGAAGAGGATCTGCTCGTGGCAAAGGGAGATTAGAGGGTATAGGGTTAGGATGCGGTGGCATACAAGCAAATGCAGTATAAACCTTAAGTTCTGATGGACAACAACAAAATAAGATAACCGATGTCAGCAAGAGTGGGCTTATCGGTTTGAGTAACAAGCAGTGGATAACCCTCAGAACACTCACAGGTAGGGGAAAAGCCATGTGATTGGTTACTAGATACAAGGGCCTCGCAACATATGATCAGAGATATCACTTTATTCACAAACATGAAGAAGATTACGCCATGCTTGGTGGGGTTACCGAATATGGAATGAACCGCAATCATGAAGAAGGGGTCTTTGCATATTGGGAGAAATATTTGTTTGCATGATGATGTTCTATTTGTTCCCAAATTGAACTGCACACTTATCTCTGTTGCTCACATGAATAAAGAATTAAATTGTATTGCCATATTTTTTTTTGATTAAATGGAAAATAAAGCAAACAGCTTACATAACAAGGTGTGGGCTGCTAAAACCTGCTATATCCTCTAGGAGGATCGAAAGGCACCCTGAGGGAGAGTTAACAAAAGTAGTGACACCCAAATCAAAATTTACAACAAAAGAGGCTAACCAATCGGCACACCAATTGCCTTACTTGTACGTGTGACGAGGAAGAATAGTCCAATTACGACTGAGGAGTTTGTTGATGCTGAAGATGAGGGGATTAGTAGATGTGGTGCAGGTAGCTGAATCAGAAATAGTGCTTAGCGTCACTTAGGAGTCTAATTCTAAGATCACCCAATGGTATCCGAGGTCCCAAGCCAGCGTCAATCCGGAGAACACACCCCAAAGTTCTACGATGAAAAAAGAGCACCAGCCCATATTTTGGACAAAGCCTCCAAGCCAAGATCCGGCATTGTCCCAGAGAAGTCCGCCAGCGAAGGCCAAGGAAGGGTCTATTCGGCTTGCCCCATCCGTATTGAGTTTCACCCATCCCGGGGTTGGGATACGCCAGCCAATGAGCTGCTCGTGACGCGATCGGTGTCCAGGCACAGCTCTCCTGTGCCAGCTCAAAGCAATGTGTAGCTGATGGACATAGGCAAGAATACTGTGAACAGGAGAGGTTGGGTAGGAGAACTGCAGATCAAAAATAGTCCACTTCTGCCAGGACCACGGGAACTAACAAGCCGTCTCAAAAATAAGGGACCAGTCGAATCCACAAATCTCTCGATGCCACTGGAGATTTGTGGGAAGCCATTCATGGACCCTAAGGGTGAAAAATTCAGAGGACAAGGCTTGTGGAGGGAAGGCGAGCCACAAGCTTCTGGCTCATGGGTAATCGCGCATCACATGCAGTGAAGACTCTTCGACCTGACAGTGATTACAATTGACAGTCATAATAAGTCGCTTGCGCATCCATTATTGATTGGGCAGTAGCTTGTCTTGGGCAAGGAGCCAAAGGAAGGACCGAATACAAAGAAGACCGGCCCAGCGCCAAATAACCTGCCAATAGCTGTCGGGTTCGTGGGGAGCATGTCCATAAGCATAGAGTACGCGAAAGCAGTAGAAAACTTGCCGGTATCCAACCTACCCCAGATCAGCCTGTCCGTCCCGGAATGTGGTTGAGGCGGGAGAATACCTACAATAAGCATACAAATAGAGTGAGGAAGGATAGACTGGAACTCATACCATAACCAGTTACCTGAGCTGTCCACATATTGTTGCACGTTGCAGGAGAGCACGGAAGGGGAAAGTGGGCTCAGAGCATGGGAGAGTAGTGGGCCCAAATCCTCCACCCAAGGATCCATCAAGAAACGGGCCTTCGTCCCATCATAGATCACCCATTTCATGCCTCGAATGACATGAGGTCATATAGCTTTGATGTTCCTCCAGGTCATGGATCCTTCGGTCGCCGCGAAGGAAGTAGGCGGATGGTGAACATTCAGATTGTATTTGGCGGCCAAGATGTGGGCCCATAGCTTGTTGGGTTCCGAGACCAGGGCCCACCCGAGTTTGATTAACAACGCATCATTAGTTTCCCAAATTTTGCGGATGCCCAATCCACCCAGTGTTTTGGGTTGGCAAACTGAGTCCCATTGCACAAGGTGGATCTTTCTGGCCCCCAGAGAGGAGCCCCACAAGAAGTTGTGCATAATTTTTTCTAAGTCGTCACAGAGGCGTCGAGGGAGGCGAATAGTCTGCATGGTATACGTGAGGAGCGTGGAGAGGACAGATTGAATCAGTGTAGTGCGGCCTGCTAAGGAAAGCAACTGGCCTACCCAACCCGATATGCGTTGTTGGACTTTATCAAGGATATATTGGTATGTGCGTTTGTGAACGCGTTCGTGGAGCAAAGGGACCCCAAGGTAGCGTCCTAGTTCTATGGTCTACTTAAAACCCAATTCACGGCTCAACCGACGTGCTGTAGACAGTGGTACATTCTTGGAGTAATAGCAGCGAGACTTGTCGTGACTAATCTTTTGGCTTGAGGTGTTGTAAAAAGCTGCTAAGGTATCCCAGACGGTCTGCACTTGATTAGTAGTGGCTTCAGAGAATAAAATGAGGTTGTTCGCGAAAAACAGGTGAGAAACGAGGGGACCGCTTCGGCTAAGACAAATAGGCTTCCAACGACCATGGGCCACCGATTGATTAATGTGATGGCCTAGACATTTCATACAAAAAAACGAATAGATACGGAGATAAAGGATCCCCCTAACGAATACCTCTGGAAGGAATGAAAGTCTCACAGAGTTTTCTTTCCCAATTAACTTACATGGAAACAGAAGAGACGCACTTCATGATGAGGGAGATTAACGAACCTGGAAGCCCTATATCGAGAAGAGTGTCCTGGATGAAGTCCTAAGAGAGGCGATCATAAGCTTTTTCAAGGTCAACCTTGATAGCCAAGAAGCCCTTTTTACTCGATTTCCTTCGCATCGTGTGTATAATTTCCTGGGCAATAATGATGTTGTTGGCAATGGATTTGCCCGGAACAAAGCTGCATTGGTGTGGGGCAACCAGACCGTCGAGAAAGGTTTCAGTCTGTTGATGATGATCTTAGAGAGGGCTTTGTAAATCACAGAGCATAGTGCGATAGGTCGAAATTGAGTGATGGATGTGAGGGAAGGTTGTTTGGGTATGAAAACCAGGATGGTACGATTTAGCTCATTCTCCCACGCTGTATGTCTATAGGTATGTTGGAGGAACCTAACCAGTGAAGGCCCTATGGTGTCCCATTGAGATTGAAAGAATAAGGTCGTAAACCCATCAAATCTTGAGGCTTTGTTAGGAGCCTGGGCAAAGAACGCGGTCTTGACCTCTTCGGGTAGGAGTGGGCTTTCTAGTGCAAGAGTACCGCTTAAAGGGAGGGGGGGGATAGCCTGTGAGGGGGAAGTGCGTAGGAGAAGTAGGCTCGGCTGTATAGAGATTTTTGAAGAAGCTCTTGGCCATGTTTAAAATGGCTGCAGAATCGGAATGCGGAGTTCCAGTGGTTTCCTTTAAAGAGGCAATGTGCAGCTTACGTCTTTTGGACATCGTGATGGAATGATAGTACTTGGACTTCCTGTCACCCTGACTGAGCACTGACATCGAGATTGTTAATGCCAGTAGAGTTCCTCCTGAATAAGGACGTGTTCCAGCTCCTGACGAAGATAAGTTTCCAGCTCATGTAAGGAATCAGAGTACTGAGTGTCCAAATCATCTTTTGATACCCATGAGTCGAGCCAGAAGTCGCTTCTTGCGAATAAAAATATTGCCAAAGGTCAAGTAGTTCCACCGCTGTAAATGTTCGCCCAGGTGTTGGGCCGTTCCACAGAAAGAAGGAAGATGAGGATTCCAGTGATCTTCCACAATTTTCGGGAAACCTTCGTAGGTCAACCAAGCCGATTAAAAACGAAAAGGACACACCGAGGGAGAATGGTGGTGAAGTTGATGGAAAGTCACTAGAAGGGGGCGGTGATCAGATTTGAGGAAAGGCAAGTGGGTAACGTTCGTATGACTGTATGAGGGAAGGAGGTGGTTCAGGAGGTCGAACAAAAAATACGATCTAATCTGGCAAGGTGGTGACCGCGGCGCCACTTGAATCGTGGGCCAGTAAAGCCGGGGTCCTGAAGGTGGTAACACTGAATGCAGTCACGAAGGTGATGATTTATGATCTGTTAATTATAAGCGGCTCCTTGTTTGTTGGCCCAATCGAGCTTAGCATTGAAATTGCCCCCAACGAGCTAAGGAAGAGTCGTGGCGCTGGCAATATTGCGAAGGTGCTTCCAAAGAAAATGTTGAAGGGGGTAAATCGGACTCGCGTAGATGGCTGTGAAATTAAACGAGAAATGAAGCGAATCAATTTTGCCGCCAGCCCCTTGACAATTCCAGATGAAAAATGGACATAATGAAGATAACTAGAGATTCGGGCCTATTCATGGATAGAGTCCATCATCTTAGACTGCTCAACTGATCCTATGATTGAAGGGTGTTGAGGGTGGGCATGCGATGGACAGTCAACGATTTCCATGGCATCATTAGGCCGATGATTAGACGGGCCTAGGTCCGGAGGTTTATAAGGAATTAGGGGAGGGTTGGTGAGTTGCACATTAGAAGAAATGTCTTTGGAAGGCAGGTCATCCTCTATAGTAATGACCACGTCCTTGTCAGACATTATTGTAACAAGGGAAGGGTCTTGGATAATTAGCTCCATATGGAAAGGAATACTAATCGCAGCATGTGGGTCTTCGGGTGTGGGTTGGATGGGGGGTTTTTGGGTGATGAGCTGGGATGGAGTTCAGTTGGACTTGAGGGGCTGAAAAGGCCTGTGGGGGACGACCCTGATGGCTGGAAGGTCGGGCTCGAGAGGTCAAATCTGCTGGCCCTTTGGACGTGGCCTGTGTGCGCTAGAAGCCCGACCTGAGGCAAGGGACTTATAAGGCGTGCGCTGCGGTCTCTCGAAGGTTCTGGGACGCAGCTGATCGGGGGGGCTCGCGTGGAAGGGCAGAGGCTCGGCCTAAGCGGGAGTGGGGTGGGTTTCATCAGCTAGGAGCTGGAACCTAGAGCCCCGAGACGTGTCAATAGAGGAGGGGCGATGGGTGTCTTGTCGTTTGACCGTTAGAAAGGAAGGCGTACGTCGACCTCGACACCGCCTGAGATGGGTCCGTATGGGGCGATGCTGGTTGATGGGCGAGAGGGGGAGCTTGAGAGGAGTCAATCGAGGTTGGGGGCGAGGCCGAAGGAGTGGGAGTGGTTTAGTAAGGGCAGCTGGCGGTACTATGTCCTAGGTGCTCACAGGAGAAACAGATTTGGGAAAGGCCTTTATAGGCGACTTTGATCTAATCGTCGTCCAATTCGACGATGGAGCGAAGAGGCTGGCTGATATCGATGTCAATTGCCACTCGAGCAAAGCGTCCCCACTGGGAGTGTTGCGTGTTGGAATCTACCTTGATGGTGCGACCAACTAGATTGCCCAGAGCGGTGAGAATAGAAGGATGATAGCGCGCCACCGAGAGCTTAGGAAAGAGCACCTAAGTGATTACATGAGAGACTTATCCAGAGGATGGTCGAAAGGAGGGGTTCCACGGTTGAACCGAAAGGGCGTGCCCCAAGAGAACCCATGAACCTTGGGTGAGGGCGTAAACATAGTCCGCAGCTTCCAGAAAGTTGATCATGAAGAAATCGTTGTCTATATCAACAATCTTCATCGGCCCAATTAGCTTCCCTAGAGAGGTAAGTCGATTCTTTAACATTGTGTATCCAATTTTGCGTCCCATAAGTTTGACAACTATTGCCAGTTCCCACTGTTTGTTGAGTCTGCCTTGGAATGAATGGGAGAGTTCTATGCTAGGTCCAAAAGCCCCAGGAACGATATTGATGTCCCCTTCTTCAATCTCAACTGGGTCTTTAGAAGGCCATGCTGGGGGGGAGGGATCTTAGGTCAATTGTCTTGTGACTGCGGCGCGATAACTGGGAACAACTTGTTGTGAAGAAGGTAGTGTGGGAGGCGGATCTTCCTCACGCTCCCTAATTCGAACTTTCTTCGTCGTGTGGCCATCATGTCAGACCAAAGGTCCACCTGCACTGGATTGTTTGTCTGCATTGGTTGAAAATGAGGGATGTTAGTGACCGTAATGCGACAATGCTGCCGGATGAACAGTAAATTTTAGAGCGTTTGTTCTTTCAGAGCGCTTCTTTTGAAAAGGCGACAGTAGGAATTCGATTATTGCCATATTTTTTGACAAGTTATATGTGATAAAGTATCTAACTATGAGGACTTTGATTGAAGCAAGTGATTTGATTGAAGCGGGTGAGTAGTGTGATGAGGTTATCTTTTTTGAGCAGTGGGAATGAAGCAAGTCAACAAGATGGATGTTTGCTTAGTTTTAATGCATGCAATACCATACTACAAGAAAATAATCGATTGTCGACGAAAAATTACCGATAAAAATAATACCGTTGAAAATTAGCAACGAAAAATCACATTCTATCAGTGAAATTGTCGTAATATATGGTAATTTACGACAGACAAAATACTTGTTGGTAAAGATGGATGAGAAATTATTTCGCTGACTTTTGCAATGGAATATAGCGATGGAATAGGAACTGAAAAACTGAAGGGGGTAGTAGTTTCGTAAACTTTCCAATTTTACCATGGACCCCTTCAGCACAAAAACAAAAGCAATAAAAAACGAAATAATAAAAAGCACCAGAAATTTGGTAACGCAGTTCGACACACCTTGCCTACGTCTGCCTGGCCCTCACCCAGCTTAATACTTTCACCGAAGTACAATAGATTTACCCAAGGCTTTACTGAGCCGACATCACTTAACTCTTGACGCTATCTCTCAACCTCACTTCCTGTGAAAGAATTTCATACCCAATAACACGATCAACTCGTGTTAACCTCATCAAAGGATTTTTCTAAACAACATTTAATTAAAAGACAATTAATAAAAGTAAAGTCAAGTGATGAATCAACTAAAAATAAAAATGGAATACACTTGAAACAGAAAAGAAGACAACTTCCCAATCTGTTCAGCTCCTCCGTAATAAATTTGAAAATTTGTTCACCAGCTGGACTGATCCACGACAACTCCAGAATCAAACTATGGCTGCTCAGCTAAAAAGAACAAGCCTTCATTCAACCAAAAATTAATTCCCCATATATGTCCAACCCAGAACCCACTCACGACTTATACCAAGTCACACCAAAACTTCCAGCCGTGCTCCACTACTTCACGCGTGGTTTTGTACTATATCAACTGCTTCTTGACTACTTACATGCTCCCAAAGTCCATCAGAAGCAAATATAACAAATTGGTAATGTGCTTGCAACTGGTGCACTAAGATTGGTGATTTTGCCTTCACATTTGGCTTTCTAAAAGGTTATTGGAGCACAAACTTGGCATATATGTCCCACTGTTTTAAATCACGGTGTATATATGAAAACATAACACCCACACCACATAAGCTGCGTTTTTCAAGTATGTAAATAACGCCCACAGCACTGTTGATTGCAAGAATCCCATGCAGAATACACTTCTCTCCAGATAAAGACATACACGATAGTCACTAGTAAGAGCCCTTTGCCAACACGCAACAACCACTTCACTGTTTCTTCTATCCACGAAATCCAAAAATTCAGTAGTAAAACAATTCCAATACCAATATGATAATAGACTTCAAAATAGTGTAGGATTCTTTCACAACTATAAGTGTAACAGCTACATCTTTTTGAATCCTACCACAATTAATATCTTATATGTCCAATTAATAAATAAGATGTCAAAACAAAATAAAAGATATATACTATATATCTTAACAGGAACCACCGTCAGTAAAAGAGGTGCTAATTCGTTTACCGACAGAAGTGTATTCCATCTGTAAAGTTGAAAGTTAAACGTCGTCGTTTGTTTCGACTGCAACGTATTTAATAAAACGTAATCAAATTGAGGTGTACCTACAGAACTAGATTCTGTCTGTGATTTACTGACGGAAGGATTATTCTGTCGGTAAATTTAAAATTTAAATGTCGCTGTTAGTTTCGTCTTCAACATTAAACATAAGAACGAAAACGATGTCGTTAGCAGACGACGTCATTTTCTTTAAATCACAACTGCTCCTTCTAGCCGTCCATCTTCTTCCTTCTGCATCCATCTTCCTCCTTTGTGTGCTTTGGTCCCTTCTACATTTTTGTTCTACGTCAGTTGTTGTTCGGTTCCCTTCATCCTTCTCGTCTTCCTGCGCTTTTTTTGTATTGCTTCCTTCTGCGTCTTCGTTTATTCATCAATTGAGGTAAGTGGGTTTTGTTTTGTACCAAGTTTTGTGTATTGCAAATATGGATTTCCAAACTGTGTTTGGTGTTTGATTTTTTGGGTAATTATTAGTTTGGAATGAACGTGTATCAGTATTTTGTAGAGTGGATGTCTTATAGATATGATTGGTTTGATCAATCTATATACATAAACTACTCATGGTAGAATGCAACGAACATTGGAGAAGTAAAATGCTCCCTTATTGAGCATGACCAGAACATGTGGACTTGTTAGTGTTGTGTGTCAGTAGGTAATTATCTCATGAATAGAATATAGCAAGCTTTGATATATGGATAAACACGACATTGTGTTCTAATTCCTTCACTTAAAATCTTCTAAAATTGCTTTAAATTAACTCATATCTACTCCAACTCATATATGGATAAACACGGTATACTTTAAAAAGGATGCTAAAAATATAATCTATTTATCATATATCAATAACAATGTCTCAACTATCATTAAAATAGTCCCTTCAATTGTAAAAATCTACGTACACTTACCATTCCTTGCATAATTGGTAACACATAATTAAAAATGTCATATTTGATTTAGGAGCATCAACTTATTTCATGTTATACACCATTTATGCTTTTTAGAACTTGACCCTTTTATTGAGACTAGGGTTGTAGATTTAGTTCTTACCTTAAGGGAATTGTCAAGGAAGGGCTTATGAAAGTGAACAATTTGGTCTTAGATGATTTATATGTACTTGATATAGGGAATAGTTCTAGATGAGTTATTCCCTTTAACTTCATCTGGATGTATACTTAAATTGAAATTCCTCATAAAGAGCTACGGTGCTTTCATATTCATAGATATCTTTTTAAGCTTTGACTATAGAGTAGTTCTTTGAAAAGGTGTAGTTGCGAGCATAAATGATGGAGATGTTCACAGTAAGATTTAGCTCCTTACAAATGACCCTCAGCTGAATTAACTTATTTCTAACTAAGGAATCAAGTGTTTTATTTTTTTTTCTTTAATGAATAGCACTAAGATTCGGACATTAAAATGAGGAATGTAATTGTTAATTAGATCCTAATAATTTGGCAAATAACTGAATATATTACACTTGATTCCAAAATACTTATAAGATAAACTTATTTTCCAAAATGAACTCTTTAAGAATGAGCTTCTTAGAAAGGGAATTCATTTCCATCACATTCCATGCAATGACTATCATATGTTTTAGACAGAAGAAGAAGTCTTCTTATTTCTATTCGAATTTTTTCTACTTAAAGATGTTAAAAACCAAAAAGGCAAACTTGAAGCTATTTATTTACAAATATGAGAATTATGAACATAACATCTAAAATGAACCCTAACAATGTAAACTATTCACCTCTTTCACCTAGAGATATTCTCGGATGATATTACTTTATTGGTTACTCTTAGTTAGTTGACTTGGTTCAATTGGTTAATTGTTTTTGAACGTATTAGGTTTGCCTTATTTAGTAAGTCCTCTTATTATATCCACATTGTTTGCAAAACAAGTATGCCACTTAAAGTTCCCTTTTGTCACTTTGTATTAATTTGTTCCTCCATTTTCTTCCCTCATTATGGCCTTATTGGGTATATTAATACTTTTTTATGAATCATGAAAGTTCCAGTACCTCCTTATGGCTCCTATTTGAAGTTAGCTAATGATGTTCACCTATAACTGATAATCATTTGGATAAAATTACATATAGTTAGTAAATGAAATAAACAACTAAATGGGAATATAAGAAGTGAAGCTTACTCAAA
>JANKOD010000004.1:18798391-18817909 GCA_026284645.1 Erythroxylum acuminatum | reverse complement strand
CGTTAACTTGATAAATACTTCAAAACTATTTCAACAACTTTTATTACAATTGTTGAAATTTGCTACTTTACTCAAAACTCACCAATAACGTTCTCTACATTCAATGCCCCAACATTGTTGGAATTTGCTACCTTACTCAATAGTCACCAACATTGTTGGAATTTGCTACGTTAGCTTAAGTAGAGGGCCCACCATTTTATTACAATTGTTGGAATTTACTACTTTTATGGTGGGCCCTCTTCTAATCGAATCAACTATTACACTCACTCCTTTCTCTCCTATCCGTACATCAATCAAATGTAAAAAAAGAAAGACAAACACTTACTTTTCAATGACAAGAAAAAAGAAGAAAAGGAGGCCCCCTTTAATGATGGGCCCTGGGCAGGTGCCCCGCCTGCCCTTGCCCAGGGCCGGCTCTGGATTGAGACTGGTAAAAGGTTTTTAATTGGACACTATGCTGAGCTGATGGGGATAGAGCAAAATGAGACCTATAATCCAGAAGAGAATGCAGTTGGGAATGGCCAGGGAGTTGCTAGCCAGGAGCATAGTGAGAAAAGCACAATTAAGTTCTACATAGGAGAATATTTTAAGGAAAAAGAAATGGGTGAAGAAGTAACTGTAGATAGGGTCCAGATCCCTAACATCATTCCACCAACTTCACAACATGAGGAGGAGATACTTGATTCTCCACCTCAGAAGGGAAGTGATCAAAACCCACAGGTGAAGAATGATGAGTGGGAGATGAGTACAGTGTAAGATTTTTGAAAAATTACCTAACCCTCATGCGGTTCATGTTATGGTCTATTTAATGCATTACCCTCTTAATCACGCACACGTTATCGCCTATACTCCCGAGCTTCTTCCTCTATGATGGATAGAGGTATGGAAACGGTTTATAAACATTGTTTTGAGTCCCCATCTTCACTAAACACAAGCAGTACACCATCCGTCGTGCTAAAGGGAGAGGATAGAAGATTCAAAACCCAGAGATGCAAGAAGATATTAGTGGGCAATGGCTGGAGGTATTTTTGGTTTGGTTATGCTTTTGTTGGTTAATATGCATGTATCTTTTACGTAAGTGTTGTTGTATGAGATGCATCTACTGTCATGAATTTATTTCATTTGTTATCAGAGCTTCAGTGATGCCTCTATCTTGCTTACAAACCGTTGGAAACAAATGTCTCTGTTTTGCTTTGTTTTCGTTGTTTTTCGTCCGTAAGAGATGAGCTTGAAGTTGTGAGAGTCATGTTTTTGTGCTCCATGGAGCGTTCAATGGTAACAAAATGATGTAGGGAGGAGGTACGACGATGATGGCTTCGAATGTTGCCATTTATGGAGCGTTGCATGGTCGATTTTCTGACGTCTCGTGCGCGTCGCCTGGTCGTCGTCATCCCATCACCGACCCGATTGGAGGTTGAGGACGACTTTTGCAATAATTTTTTTAAAATAAAAAATTGTTAATATTAATTTTGTCTAACATTAATGATTAATTGGGTTAATCAAGACATAACCCTTAAGTTGTGATTTTTAATTATAAAAATAATTTTGATATTCATAAAATATTAATTTTTAATTATGTTTGTCTTATGTTGGAATTTGAGTTTTGACATACTAGTAATAATTGTTTAATTATTTGCACAAATTACATGTGATTAAATGCAAATTTTGTTTGCATAAATTTATGATCATTATACATACAAAATTAGATTAAATAATTTGTGCATTATTATTTGATTTATTTTCCTTATTTATTAATTGATGCAAAAAAATTCATTAAACAATTCAAGTATGATTTAGAAAAAAGGGCTAAGACTTCGTGCAATAAGATGGAGTTGGATAACAATTTAAAGGAAGATTGTGTGGGCGAAGTTGGAGGTGTACAGTTCGCTGTATTCTTATGGTGGAAGAGTTATAGAAATATTTTTTTGATCATGCAAATAATTACACAAGACCTATCAGTAATTCCATCATCTACTATTGCTTCGAAGTCTACTTTTATCATTAGTGGTTGGGTTATTAGTCTTCTTCGTGCTTGACGCCATCCCCATACTATGAAAACCTTTATGTGTGCTCAAAGTTAGATAGATGATGAGGATATTGAGGGTGAACTCTCAATATATATATATATATATGTATATCAATTGTCTATCTTTTTATTTTCTTACATTATATTTTTTTAATTTGTATATTAATAAAGCCATAGGTACTGATATGGAGTTGACTAGTCATACACAAACTCATATTCATCATTTAAGTGGACATTATTTTGATAAAATATTCGATGATGAAGGTCTATTTAATTATTTATTAATTATTACCATGTGCTTAATGTTCCTTTAATTTTAGTATTACAATACTAAATATAATGTTTCTACATATAGAAGAAGTGATGCAAACTATTGATGATCACAACTACAATGATTAGCTGCTCTCTCCATTCTCCAATCTCCAGTCTCTCGTCTCACGGTCTTAGTGCAGAACATTAATTTTTGTAAATTGTATTACCTAAAAAATTTGGATAATTATTTCTATAAATTTTGTCATCAATTAATGAATTTCATTCTTATCATCAATTAAATGAATTTCTTATTTTATATATAATATTTTTCATTTTCTATAATCTTATCCTCATTTATTAATGAATAGTTTCATCTTATTCATTTTATCAATATATATATACATTTTAAATATTTATTCATTATGAAATCTTAATTTTTATTAATTAATTGAATTTCTCACTTTATATATAATAGTTTTTATTTCCTATAATCCTATAATCCTTCATGAATGAATTTATTTTCATCTTATTCATTTTATCAATATATGTACTTTTTATATATTCATTCATTATAAAATCTTAGTTTTTATTGGCAACTTCAATTAATTGAATTTCTCATATTATATTTTTAATTAAATAAATATCTATTAAAATTAAAAAAATAAAAAATTAGACTCGTCGGAGCCCGATCCAGCTTCAAGCGTAATAAGTTTAATCAGGCTTAGGCTAGTCTGACTTTTTTTAATTTAAGCCCAATTGAGTTGGGGTCTTGGGCCTAATTCATAAGGCCTCGAACCTCAGGTCATGCCCAGGCCTTAACCTTTCTAGTTTGAATTTGGGCCGGCTCACTATCATCTCTACTTACACTAGTGGAATATAGCCATAAAAGATTAGGTAGTCACAGCTACTGCATCAGAAAAGAGATCTGCTCCAAGTTTCTAACCCACATAAACAACAACAGGCCCCATAAAGTGTTGTCCAAATAGCCAGCTGATTGAGGCTAGTTAGCAGGTCCTATTATGAGCAAAGGCAGGTAGGACACCTTCTTAGTATTCACTCTCATAACCTTAGTAACAAAAAGGGACCCTATTTTACCTTTTTTTTATTCTTTACTAAGGTTCACTCTTGACCCTCGTAAATAACGTAAAGAAACAAAGACAATAATGGTCTTTTGCCAAAAAGTTCACCATCTTCGGGATTTTAGCAGAAACTTATTAACACTTGGGGTTGTGAAAGAACCCCTAATATTTGCATAACCTGTCTAGAAGCCCTTTGCAGCATGCAATCCACTTCATCTAGCACAAACATCATTTATATCATGCTTCATTAGAAGATCAATTAGTCGGCCTGGAGTTGCTACAATCAGTTCCACTCCTCGCTGGATGCGGTGGAGCTGACCAGCCAAGGCATCACCACTAACTACAAGCGCAGGCAAACCCTTTCCAAGCAACTTTGCTTGATCCTCAACCTGTAAACAAAGCTGTCTACTTGGTGTTGGAACAATTGACAAGGAACAAGAAAGGAAGCAGTTCCCTGAGCCAGAATGGAACAATGTTGTAAAGTTTAGAGTGAGCGATGTGAGAGTGAGCGATTTCTGAGCCTCCGACTCCGGTGACCTCCAGCCTTCGCCCTCCCTCTCCATGGCTTCGTTTTCCCCTCCCTCTTCTGAACCTTGTTCTCCTCTTAAAACTTCTTCTTCTCCGCTTGTGCCTCCTCCTTCCTCTTCTCCTTTCTGCGACTAGAACCTTAACCCTAATCTGCCTTTATCTCCGCTTCCGGCCCTTAATCCAACCTCGCCCCTCATCCGCACCCTCTCCCCTCCTTCACTTCCCCAACCAGAACTGGCTCCTGTCCCTAAACCCTCCTTGCCCCTTTCGGAGAACCCATTAGGGCTTCTATGCACCTGGAAAGCAGTGATCTCTGATGGACTCGAGGCTTCCTCTCAGGCCTCTTCCTTGTCTTACTTTCCACCGGAGCTGAAGGATAACCAGCTTGTGGTGACTCCTCCTCCAGATTTGGCGAAGCTTAGAGCGACCAGATTCAAAACCGCTCTCATTGGTTTCTTCCTCGGCAAACGTTCGGTTTTTCTGTTGATCCAACGAGCTTTATCTCAATCCTAGGCTGCGTGGGGCCTCACGAAAGTCTTAATCACCAGCGCCAACAACTTCCTCTTCAAATTTGACTCAGAGGCCGGCATGAAAGAGGTTCTGGAGAAAGGCCCATGGCATATCCAAGGTAAACCTCTGTTTCTCAAGAAATGGTGTTTGAATGGTGGGGAGCAGGAGGAAGTTCGCTCAGCACCTGTTTGGACACGGTTCTATAATGTCCCAGTCGAATACTAGACCACTGAGGGTATTGGGCGAATAGCTAGTGCAGTCGAAATTCCATTGCTCATGGATACCCCCACTGCCAAGATGACCCGAATTGTGTATGCCAGAGTGTGTGTCGATTTAGACTTACAAAAGATTTGGCCAAATTCCTTTCTGTTGGCCACTTATTCTGAAGCTGGGGAGTCATCTTACAAAACCATCCATGCTGAGTATGAATGGAAACCGGATTCTCCAGTGCCAAAGTAGCATTGGGCACCAACGGGGAGGACCTTTGAAACAGGACTGCAGTCAGAATTGATGGAGAAGACCACTGCCACCTCCCATCTCCAACAGCAAGACCCCTCCCTGCCAACAGTTAAGGTACAGACCTCTTCTCGCGATCAGCCCCAAATTAACCCTCCTGCATCTCTGGCAATTCAGCAAATAGACCATGAGCATCTGAAGACTAGCATTGGTGCTCAGGAAGTTTCCACTCCTATTTCCGACAAAGAGGAATGCCAAATGGACACAGCCTCTCAGGGAGTCCAAGATGATCCAAGCCTTGATACCTCTAACCAGGTTAGTAGCTCTCCTCCCTCTCCTTGTTCTGAACTGGTTCCTAGTAGCTCCGGTACTAAGAGAGGGGCAGAGGGGGATTTTACTAGAACTACTAGGAAAACTAGACGGAAACAAAGTAGGAGTTCGGTTTAGTTTCCTTTTGTCTTATGGATTTAGTTTTCTGGAATGTTAGAGGGCTTAATAGCCCAAATAAACATTTAGCTGTCAAAGGCTAGTCTTAAGAGTCTTGCCCCTGCTTTTGTGTGCTTGGTTGAAACTAGAATAAGATCCCTGTCTCTCCTGCACAATATTTGTTCCTCGATGTTCCCTAGATGGCACTACTCTTCCAACATTGATCATGCCTCCAATGCTCGGTTAGTTATTGCTTGGAATGGAGATAGACTCTCTTGCTCTAGGTTAATCTCTTCCGACCAACTCATTCACCTAGAGGTTACTCCCATGCATAGCTCTTCCCCATTCCTAGTCACTTGTGTGTATGGGTCAACTAATCTCAATCATAGGAAGCAACTATGGTTTGCCTTGTCTCATCTTTCCACCATAGTGGGGAACCAGCCTTGGCTTATTGCTGGTGACTTTAATGCGATTCTGAACCCTCATAAGGCAGAACCTTTGAGTTCTAAGGCCTTGCAATGCATGAGAGACTTTAGGCAGTGTGTAGTTGATTGTTCTGTTTTTGATCTTAATACCACTGGCCCTATTTTTACTTGGAATAATAAACAGAGTGGAGATCTCCTTGTAGCTAGAAAATTGGATAGAACTCTTATCAATTCTGAGTGGTCCTCTCGGTTTCCCAGATCTTATAGTGTTACTCTTAATCCGAATGTATCGGATCACTCTCCTCTAGTGGTTAAGGCCTTTCTCTGTTCGCAGAGGAGAAGTTCCCCCTTTCGGTTCTCTAACTTTCTAGCATCCCATCCTAACTTCCTTCAACTCATTGCAGAAGGCTGGTTTACTCAAGTCAGGGGCACTCCTATGTTTCAGGTAGTGTCCAAGCTGAAACTCATCAAAAGCTCTCTCAAATCTCTTAATTCGAGTCAAATAGGAGACGTTAGTGTCCGTGTGGAGACTTGTCAGGCAAATCTTAACTGACTCCAAGATCAGCTTCAACATAACCCCTAGTCTACCCTTTTAAAAGCCAGTGAGACTGAGGCTATACAAGATCTTCTTAGAGCGCTTCGAGACTAGGAATCCTTTTTTCACCAAGCTTCCCGTATTAAATGGCTTAAAGCAAGAGATAGAAGCACAAGATTTTTTCATCAGTCCCTCCTTGCTCACAGAAATAGGAATTCTATTCACTCCTTACTTTTGGCCAATGGTACTAGACTTGTCGGTTTCCAAGAGATTCAGGATCAGTTTTTGACTCATTTCCAGAATTCAATAGGGACTTCTAAATCCCTTCCTTCTTCTCAAGAGTTTGTGGCCTCCCTCTTTCCTCTCCCTCTCCCTGCTAGTCTTACCTACCCTCTTAGTTGCTGTGTCTGATCAAGAGATTAGGGAGGTCTTCCATTCCTTACATCCGAACAAGGCCCCAGGCCCTGATGGTTTTAATGGGCAGTTTTTCAGACAATCCTGGCACATTATTGGTCAGGAAGTCACTAAGGCTATTAAGAACTTCTTCTAGCATGGGAAACTCCTTAAGGAGCTTAACTCTACCTTCATCTCCCTCATTCCTAAGACAGCTCACCCGTCCACTATGCAAGATTACAGACCTATCTCTTGTTGCAATTTTCTGTATAAGCTCATTGCTAAGCTTATAGCTAATAGACTCCAACCTGTTATTCCCCACATTGTCAGCCACAATCAATGTGCTTTTGTTCCAAACCGTCGCATAGGTGATAATGTTTTGTTGGCACAGGAAATTCTTAGAAATTATCACATTTCCAATAGTCATAAGCGTTGTGCTTTCAAAATTGACCTTACTAAAGCGTATGACACTGTTCATTGGGAGTTTCTCATCATTGTTCTAGAATTAGTCGGTCTTCCGAGGCAATTCATTGCTTGGATTCGAGAATGTATTATGTCCCCGTCGTATTCTATCCTCATTAATGGTACCCCCTCTAAGTTCTTTAGAGGTCAGTCGGGTTTGAGGCAAGGTGACCCCTTATCCCCTTTCCTTTTCATTTTAAGTATGGAAGTTCTTTCTAGAGGTTTGAACAAGGCTCTTGATGGCAATCCCTTGTACAAATACCATTGGAGATGCAACTCTCTTAAGCTCAACCATCTTCTGTTTGCTGACGATCTTATGCTTTTTTGTCATGCAAATTTGGATTCAGTGACTTCTCTGCTAAATTGTCTTAGGACCTTCTCTCAGTTGTCTGGTTTGGAACTGAATCCCAACAAAAGCCATTTTTTTCTTATCCCCTGAGTCGATTCCCCTGACTCCTCAAATTGAGCTGGTGTCTGGTCTTCAGCGAGGTAGTCTTCCCATTAAATATTTGGGTGTCCCCCTCATTACTGGTAGGTTGACCCGTAGGGATTGTAGGCCTCTTGTGGATAAAATTGAAGCTAGGATTAATAAGTGGACTAATAAAAGTCTTTCTTATGCTGGTAGGCTTCAGTTGATTATTTCTGTGCTTTCTTCCTTTCAAGTCTATTGGTCTTCCATGTTCATTCTTCCTTCTTCCATCCTTAAAGGGATAGAGGCTAAACTTAGGAATTTTCTTTGGACCGGGCAGCACTCCTCCCATTCTAGTGCTAAGGTCAAATGGTCTGGCATATGTAGACCTAAAAAAGAAGGTCGTCTTGGGATTAAACACTTACCTACTTGGAATTCTGTTCTTCTGGAAAATAGGATTTGGATTTTGTTTCACGATCCGGAAGCTCTCTGGGTGAAGTGGGTACACTCTGTTATCCTTAGGAGAGGACTTTTTGGAGTATTCTTCCTACTAGCAATAGTTCCTGGAGTTGGAGGAAAATTTTAGCTGTGAGGGATAAACTAGGGGACCAATTCAGAATTCGGATAGGCAATGGAGCTTCTACTTACTTTTGGCAGGATCCTTGACACCCGCGAAGTATCCTACAGCATTTCTCTATTGCTAGGGTCATTAATGGCTCCGAGCTCAAAATGACAGCCACAGTTTCAGAGGTGATCAGGAATAACAGGTGGAGCTGGCAAGAGGTTATTGGTGATACTTTGGGTTTTCTGGCTCCACTCCAATATCAACCGCATAGCTCTCAACCAGATAGTTTGGAATGGTTGGCAGGGTCAGGAAACCGCCATGTCTACACTAACTCTTCAGCCTATTCCTTTTTAAGACCCCCTCAACCTATAATCCCTTGGCATACACTGGTGTGGTCCACAAAGAACAGCCCAAGATGTTCCTTCATACTTTGGTTGGCCTTTTGTGGCAAAATACAGACTAGAGACAAACTTACTTTCCTACATACTCCTAACCATTGTTCCTTATGTCTCTCTGCCAATGAATCAATAGATCACTTATTTTTTGATTGCCTCTTTTCCAAATCAGTTTGGACTTATTGCCTAGCCTACTTTCATATCACCTTCCTACCCCATCTTGACCTCATTTCAATCCCTTCTTGACTTAATTCCCCACCTATCCTCAACTCTATCAACCCTATTTTCCCCATTCTCCTTTCGGTGGCAGTCTACCTTCTGTGGAAAGAACGGAATGCTAGGACCTTTAAAGACGAAGCTATGGAGGTGGATGGAGTGAAAGCCAGAGTTCTCTCTAGTTCAGAAGCACCACAGAGTAAACACCGAGGGCAGTAAAAGTAAGAGCATGAGAGGTTTTTTATTACTAACATCCTTGAGCAGGTTTTTGTTGCAGGCTTTTAAATAGAGACACTTAAGGCAGCAATTAATTGCACCTTGGTATGAGAGCTCAATTCGTCTTCAATCTTTGAAACCCCTCCTCTGTGGTTTCCCTCATAGGCAAGGTCGTACCTTTTTGATTAATCTGAAGTAGCAGTAAAGGCACATGGAACGTCAACACCTCCACCACATTCAGCACAGCAGGTCTGTCTTTTTAAAGCAAGTTGAGAGGCCATCTCGACTTCCCCTCAGTTGTACAGATTATGATTGCTCCCTAGCGGTTCTCCCATGGTTTCTAATGGTTTTAGTATTATTTGAGGTTGGGCATGGTAGTAGTTTCTGGAATGTAGGATTGCTGCTTTAATTGTGGATTCATTGGTTGTCTGGTTACTGGTCATTGGACGGGCTCCTGTTGATGTGTTTTGGTAATTCCTTTGATCTTGTTCTCTTGAACTAGAGTTTGTAGTTGGTATAAGCTCTAGCTGTACATATTTTCTTTTTATTTATTTATTCCTTCTGATTTAACAAAAAAAAATGGAACAATGCCGTAGAAGTAGTGCATTTTTCGCACAGAAACGAAAGTTCTAAGGACACGAAGAGTTAAACATTGTGCCTTCACCCAGCATGTAGCCAGATATTTTGCATAACTTATGCACGCGTGCACATGGCATGCTTAAGGGGAGGAGCGAGAGCAAGAGAGGATGAAATAAACTGCTACCAAACACAGCACCGAAAAGGTGAACGTATACGGTTTGATCTACTGCTTCGTTAGTTACACTGCTAATCACATATTTGTCAGTAAACGTTTCTAAACTACTACCAGTTTCTTCTTCAATTTACCACAAACAAAGACTAATTCAAAACAATACAGCGAAAAAGAAGATGTTATTAATTTTGTGATCATAAAGGCAGTAACGTTAACTTCAAGCAATCTAGATGAAGGTGACAATGTGCTCACTAAATCTTTGTTTTGTATCAAAAAAGAATATGAATGCAATCCTTAGAAGTTTGGTAGGCATAAAACTCAAGACAAAAACATAGTCGGAATGGTCATGGAAGAGTTAAAACAATAATCAGTTGAACTTTTTCAACTAAAGATAATTTTACAATGACAAGTAAGAAGTGTCGAATGCACATCAAACAGCTTCAACATATCCTAAAGCTTTACACACAAAAGAACTACAATCTTCATGATCAAGTCTTTCTATAATGGTTCCTGACTTCCAACTTCTTTGATCAATTGTGTTAAAATCGGTTGTCGCAAGTAAAATCCATTGCAGGAATTAATTTGCGACAGTTGCACAAGGTTATAGTTTTTTTTTTCATGTGGGAAATAGAGAATCAAGGGGCATTACCTGTATGCAATGATTTAAAAATAGGATCGGACTGCCTGCCGGTTGGACCTGATTTAAGCTCGAAGTAGATTGATTTCTGGTTCGATTTTTAGTTTTAACCCAACCTTTCTTGTTTCCACTTTCTCGGCAGATTTGGACTTCGGCTTAGGACTAAGAAGAGGATCATCAACTGAGAAGATGGCTTCTCCTTTTTCCACTTGCGAAGCTAAATGTTTATGCTATGTCAGTATTGAAGTTTATTGCAAGAATAAAATGATTTTTCAGGGTACTTTGATTGGAGAAAAGGTAAAACAGAGATAAAGTTGGGTTGGATTAGGCATATCTTTGGATTGGTAGATGGCGACTTTTGTCTTTGTCGTCGGACTCTTCTTTTATGGTTTTACTTAAAACTCTGCATTTTCTTATTTTGAAACAACTTGTGGTAATTGTTGAAAACCAATTACCTATTGCGTAACAATTGTAAGCAATGTTTGTTTATTTTAATTTCTGGTTATAAAAAATAGTTGGCAACAACACAATACAATAGAGAATATTCCCCATGCCAAGCCATTCCAGAGATATTATAGTAAAAAATACTTAATGACAGGAATGTTAATGAAAATGGATGTTACTTGGGCAATACCTTATTGGATAATACCTTATATAATGTAATCTTTTAGTAAGAATCCAACATTCCTCCCATAACCCCAAGAGGAGGGGATTCTTGTGGGTGATGCAAGAAAATCAATCATTAGGCTCTTTCATTTATTCGCAGTATACAGGAGAGACCTAAGACATTGATGAATCTGGGAATTAGCATCTCAGCTTCAATTATGTTTAGGTTTTCACTAGAAGCAAAGTGAAATATCATCCAATAGTAACCAACCATACCCGAAACATTGTTGAAAGTTAAAATCAGTAAGAACATCAAACGTTTCTGATACATGAACAAATGCAGACCCTATCCATATCGACAAAACGTATTAAAATGAAATTAAACACCATATTCATCAAAGGATATCGTAATGCATTCCAAACTCTGATTTGCCCTATCCAAGGCTTATATATTTCTGGAAACTCAATACAAATATTTGGCAGGTAACCAACATCAACTTTCTATAAAGAGGATGCTCCTAGTTCAAATTATTCTCCTTTCTCAAACAAATAATGCACCAAAGTTCCAACAAAGAGAAAGCGACTTACTGCTGTGCTGCAGGCCTGTGGATAATTTCCACACTTGACACCACAAACAATCAGAACTCCGCATCTGGAAATGAAAAGGACTTCTTTTCTTGTCTCAACAATCATTCTTGCTGTACAGTAACAATCCAAAGGATTATTTCCAAGGGAACTTTCAATCAACTAAGAATTATTCAGTAGCAGTTTCAAAAATTACACTCACTGCAATGCGGGTAAACAAGTTTTTTATTTGCAAGTACCGACATGAATTTCAGGAATTTCCTGACTGGAAAACAATTTTGATCATTTTAGTTCAAGCACAACAGGTCAACTAATGGAAGTACTAGAGTTCCCGAAGAATCAAACTGAAACAGAAACCACTGATAATAATGCCATAATTTTGTAGTTCTCTATTACCAAATTTCTCCACTCACCAACCACCAACCCTAAATACATCCCACCTCAATGGGAGAAAGCCAAAGCAAGGTCAAAAAAGAAACAAAAAAAAAACTAAAAAATGGGGACTGAATTTGTGGAAGGGTGGTCAAGCTACGGGCACCTGGTATTCAAGATATAATGACAATATTATGCTAGTTAATATGAACAACCCTCTTGTTCCTCCATAATCTTCTACAATGTAGCTAAAGGTCAGTTATGCCGAAATGTCATCAACTTCTGTGCAGCTGTTATTCTGCATGATCCTATTTCAATCATGCAACTTTACCAAGTGTAAAGGACAAGAGGATGGCTTACAAGGTCTATTGCTCCCCACAATATTTAGATCTGAAGGGTAGCATGTATATAATAAAAACATGTTGCAGCATGTCAGCTGTGCACTTTGAAGCATCTGAGATGAGGAAACAAATGAAGCAATTCATCACGGCTCCGCCTCTACAGCAAAAATTTGTGTAGTCAAAACTCTGAATTAAACCCATAAGAGAAATATAAAACAAGAAATGATCAGTTTTACACATTTCATTTGGAAATTATCATAAACACATCTAATTGGTCTTTCTTCCATTCTTTTCCCAATTCACACCCTGTGGCAAAGAATCTTTTTGTTTATCTTGAATATAGCAAACCTCAATCAAGGAAAATGATTCCAGTACCAGCACAAAATTGGCAGGGAGTCCTATTTGAGTAGATATAGCTAGTTTCTATCTACACAGAATTGGAAGAAACCAGAATGTACATGCTTCAAATGCCAGGCATTGTTCAAGTTAGAAAAAGGAAAATGAGCTATAAGCTTCTCCTATTTGTCTCATTACCAGTTTAATTCTAGCTTCTTCATACTAATTCTAGCCAAAGTAAATAGGAGCAAGAGATATTTTACTCTTTCCTCTTCTCACTCAGAAAGGAGGGGCTGTGGATTTAGTAGTTGCAAGATAACTATTATAAATATTCAATCATGGTGAAAAGATGAGAGCTTTTCTCTTCAAGCAGTTTTGGTTGCCTTTGCAAACAATTGTTGCATGAGCGATTGTGGACTATTGATGTGTAAGGTTTAAAATAACTAGTTTAAATCTTCTTTTCTAATTAAAGGGAATGGTGACAGTTAGGAAGCTCTATTCCTCCTTTATTTGAAGAATGGAGATGGTTAGATGATGACAAGCAGGGAAATGGAAAGGGTCTAGAATGATGCAAATGGTTGCAGTGGTATTGGCATTTTTCCACAATTCTAAAGTAAAACTAGTGCCGCAGTGATCAATAAATTTCAGTAATGGTTGCAACAGAAGGCTCAAGGGTACTGGTAGTTACATGGATTATGAAGGCAAAATGGAGTTGGGTAGCATCAGCAGTGGGAGCAGATAGTATTTGCACGTGGTAGTGAAAGTCAAGGTGGTGACAACATAGGGGCCAAGTAATTGTGGTGGAAGAGCAGAAAGTAATAAAACTAGTTGTGCTAATGAAGAACTTACTTATGAATTTACTTGGACAGACGTTAGTTACATTTCCAGTATCCTAACTGTAGATCTTTTCCTTTTATTGTGCTAAACTAACTGCCTTAGATTGACACTCTAAGAGAGGAGGGGATTTGGTCCTTAACGCTACAAGAACACTATTGTCAAAATCTTTCATTAGACAAGTAAAAAGATGCCTTAGCACGTAACGATTTAATTTCAAATATAGTTAACGACACCTTCTTCACCAAGAAGAAGAGAAATACCTTGATGCCTATGCAGCCATTAACATCAAGGGTTGTGATGGTTTTGGAGCAAAATCTTGATAGGACCTCCAGGCACTTATCAGTCACACCAACTATTCCAAACAAGCTGCATTGATTATTTCAATGATATCAGTAACAAAATTAATACAAGAGCAAAGTGCAAATTTGTAACAATATATTTGAGCTCGTGAATTGCTTTTTAAGCTAACTTTGCATCCAACAGTAATTGCAAAGATGCCAATATGCTCCAAAATTCATGAACGATAGATAAATTTCAGGTTATGCACACAAAGAAGTACACAATCCAGATAATATGCCAACAGGAGATTTAATGCATTTTAAATCAAGCTCAGGCTCCTGAAAAATGTTACCCAGTAGTACATTGCCACTTTGTTGAGCATTCCTATTTTGTTTAGTTTTATTTTGACTACTAGAAGTTCCTTAACCTCAAGTTAATTGGCTACTTAGAGGTGGCAAAAGTTTTTTAAAAAATGTTGGGAGAAAGTAGTTTATGAGTCTGTTGCAAGAGAAAATATCAGAAAGCACAAAGGTAATGAGTCATATGGAAATAAAACAAGTACGAAAAACAAAAGGGCCAAGAGGAACTATTTTTCAACTTAAATTGAACTGCAGAAAAAAGGATCACCTGAGAAATTCCAGAGAGGTGCAACCTTCAGCAATAGCTATGACCCCCAAATCAGTAACACGTGTACACCTATTGAAGATATTCAAGATGTTATTAACCAACTGTTTCTTGTTATTAAAGAAATTTCTGAAGGACAGATATTTAACTGACCAAGTCAAATTGAGAGAGACAAGACTTTTGCACTTAGCTATACTGGAAAGTCCTTCATCAGATAAATACTGGAAATCCAATTTTAGGTTATGATCGACCTCAAGATAAAGATAAAAGACGTAAAAACTTGATCAGCAACACCGATTCTCACCTGTGCACCACATAAATCTAAAATTCTTAATTGGGCTAAATTTGATATGCTCTTGTAAGCCGTATCCGTGAAGCTGAAATAAGAAAATAAGATAGGAACATTGTTCAGAACAAGAATTATAAGCATAAATCTTACTTAAAAGAACATTTGTGACCTGGAAAGTGCATAAAGATTTAAACTTTGGAGAGAGAAGCACTTCATCAATATTTGCTCCAAACCAACATTCGTAAGCTTGATGCACCTAGGAGAAACAACATGATTACTAGAAGCATACAGTCTCATGAAACCATAGTTATTTTTTAGTACTACTCAATATCAACAGCACCAAAAATTCATTCTGAGACAATTTTGATATAATATCTTCATTTGCCCATCCTTTCACATCTACTTTTGTAGACAATTTACTTCATTACATCATTCATACTAGAATAGCATTGATAAGAGACATGTTTTTAGCTATATGAGCTTCACCAGTAACATTAAACATCAATTAGCTACATACCGGGTCAGGTTCAGTGATTCTAAATCTTGATACTTGTCAGCTATTAACTGCAAACTCTTGTCCGAAATATTCTGCAATGTAAAAGATTATACCAAAAGGTGGCGAAAACAAACCCAAATTATACTTGTAAAATTTGATGGAACATTTGATGACTATATATCGCACTACCTCATTTCATTGTGGGTGCATAATAATGGCCAACAAAGAATTGGAAGGTGCATGTCCTTTCAGAATTTAGATAACAATATGTAAATATGTCATTATGCCTATAATGCTACAAAGGTGATCGAATGGCAATACAATTTCTACAGAGATCCAACAAAGACACAATTGCATTCTTCAAGTAGTCTTGCTGAAAACGCAAAACAGAAGTAAATTGAATTCAGGTTGTAATCAATTACCTTGCAGCCACTTAAATTCAAAACAACGACATGTTTACAATTCTCAACCAAATGCTTTATACCAACGTCTGTTACCCTGAAGCACAAGTAAACATACAAAATATTAATCAATGGTAAAAAGAAGAAATGAAATGCCACAATCAGGTGAGATATTTAAGCTTGCAGAATCTTAGCAAATTTAAAGTACCTCACATTCCAATAGATTGAAAAAGATTTCAGTTTTGAACAAACACTGGATATAGCTTCTAATCCATCATCAGATATCTTCTGGCACCCATTCAGGTTTAAAGATTCCAGGTTTTGAAGGAGTTCAAATCGCTGAGATGTTTAAACACAAAACGATACAACCTTCAGAAACAATTTATTTATAATACTTGCAGCCATAAGCGAGACGCATACCTTGCTTCTGAGGACTTCAAGATGTATATCTTCAATACCCTGAGCAAATTCAAGGTTTATCTCCTTCACATGCCGATATCTAGACTACAAAACAAATATATATAAGTATACAGGAACGTCTACAAAACAATACCATCAAGGAAATGCTCTCGTTCTAAATTTCAATGAGACATAAATAAAGCCATTAAGACTCCACTTCAAATAAGGAGAGCCATTACTACCGCTATCCCATAAACTACAAAACAACCAAGTTACTCCACCTATACTAAGAAAGCATTAGCACTAGTTTAGCAATCAAGCTTTACTAGGAATTTACCAGTGAAAGAGCAGCAACGAGTCGATCGCCAGCGTTAGTCATCTCACGAAAATCGAGAACCTTTGACAAAAGTCACAAAAACCCAGATTCTAAATGTTGAAATAAACTGAAAACTAAATAAGAGTTATGAATCGGAGGGTTGGAGAAAGAAAGAGGACTGTACCAGCCAGAGAGAAGGATAGGAGATGAGAATACGATACAACCAAGGGCTGACAAGGAGAAGAGAGACGAGGTCTCTTTGACAAAGTCTTGTACTGACAATCCTCATTACTCTTGGGACCTTTTCTCTGTTCCATGTTTGTTCATCTTCTTCCACACTCGCTTCCATTGATGACTGCTCTCTAATTCAGTACATTGCGTACATGTATTTCGTTTTTATGCTTTTTACTTAGTATTCATAAAAAGCGCTGCCCCAGTAATCATTAATTCTACCCGTTCTTTCTTTTATATTTTACAAATTATAATTTGACCTGACTACTTATTAATTACTTAAAATTTTTATAAAATAGAAAATAATTAACAAATGCCATTCATTTATAATTTCATCCCCTAAAATTTAACAAAAGGTTTATATTAAAACCTCTAGGTACCAAGTTATACTTCAATCTTACAAAAAATTGTACAGATTACCCTAAACCTTTCTTCCCAAGGATTCTATCAATTTTTCGAAGCATCACCAACCTACATAGAAGGGCAATTGATCAAACTAAATTTAGAGAGAACAAAAATGGTCCGATCTATGGTTAACAGGCAAGGCTTGAGCTCATCAGACTTTAGACCCATTGCTTTTCAAAATATTGGTTCAAGCCTGAGACTCAACTATTTAAACTAAACAAAACGATATCATTTTGTTTTGCTTATGCTATTTTGTAATAGCAAAGGGATGTTATTTTGTTGTATGTCTATTTCTTCCTCTTTCACCTCTCCATCTGTTTCTTAACATCATTGCCGCTTGTTCTCTGATTCTCTCTATATTGTCTCTCTCTCTCATACACAAGTCACCGCTACGGATGCGACCCCTTCACCACGCCAGTCGCCACTTGACCCACCCCTTCCCCCTCTAGCCTCAACAGTTGCTCCTACCCTCTTCTCTCGGCACCAACGTATTATTTTATCATTCTCTATTTTTAACGTTTTATCTAGTTTAATCCCTTAACATTAATGAAATTTTCATCTGGTAGTTGAGCTTCGGAGTTCCTGGTTAATTGTTTGTGGTTGGGTCGGTCGTGCTAGGCCCAAGTCCAAACTTAAAACGGCGCCCTCGTTCCTCGACGTTGACCTAATTTCTATAGGTATTTACTATATAAACTCATTACCTCATCAGAAAAAAGTTACGACTTCAGAATCCTCGTACTCTCTTAATTTCTAGCCACCAAAACCCTCACAAAAAGACTGACTTGAGCGTCGGAGGGGCCTTCCGGGAGTCAACCCCCGGTGTGCCTTTATTTATTTTGCAGGTATTCTCTAGCCAAAGTTTGTTCATATTCATGGATCTAAACAATGGCGTCCAGCCCCAGTAAATTCAGACTGAACCAGATTGTTTAATGGAAATTGATTTTAATGTTACACGAATTAGCCAGCTTCTTTACTTGGTTTTGCTAAATTCTTTCATTATTGCAAGTTATATACGGAAGATTAATTAGCAAAATAATCTTGTTAGTGAATATATAAGACTAATTAAGTTGGCCTCACACAACAGCTTAAACTATTGTGATAAAACGGTCACTTAACAAATCTCATGGGCCTTTTCTTTTAAATCTTGCTATAGAAATTAAGGTACTTTGCTCAAATTTGTTTTCGTTTGGTATAGCATATAAGGTATCACAAAACAACTTGTACATCATTTTGTTGGGAATAATTCTACATTCTAATGGATGCTCAGTTAATAGAAAAGTTAATAAATAGTTACACAAAGAAGATGAATAAGCTGCAACTAATTAATAAACAGTTAGTCATCTTCTCTTTGGTTCAGTTCATGGCAACTCCATCAGTTGCATCATTGTCATTTAATCATTTGGTGTTACTGCATAAGTTCTTGAATTAAAATCCAAAACCCTATTACCAATAGTTTATTCTAGGTGAATTTAGCTCAATAATTGTGGCTTTCCTGTTATTAAATTTCACCATCCAAGTAGCAATCAGTCAGAATAATTTTCTTAAGTGGGATGGAGCGATGATGAAGTTGAATCCCAGGGAATGATGAACTCCAAATAAGTCAGAAGGGTTTTGGCGCATAGTAACTTCCATACCAAATAACTAAGACTCAGCCAACCAGTATAAAAGTCCCCTGTAACCCCTTGGCTATACTTACAGTTGAAGTAATTGTTTGAACTAGTAATTGGTGGGATCCTTCCCCACGAGTACAGCAACATTGTGTTGAATGTTGAATGTGAATACTGGTATTAGTTTAAACTAGTAATTATTAGTTTAACTTTATTATTTACATTAGGCAAACATATGTTTATTAATGTCAAAAGTAGAGTGGGATGAATTTTTTTAAAATAGTACATATATATTAATCATAATGTTATTCAATTATGATTATGAATAACATATATATTTATATATTGATTGTTTTAGATGGATGAGCATATTCCTTCTGTTGGACCCCGAACTTTTCGATTAATTGAGTAATTGTTGGAGATTATTCATGTGTAGAGAAAAGAGAATTCTTGAATTTGAAATGAAATAGAAAAGATAGTTTAGGTACAAGTATACGTAATATGTTGGAAGTTAAAAGCTGGAAAATGTAATTGAAATATGTTCAATAAGTATGCTTTGGTATTTTAGCCATAACTTTTGCTCTAGTTATCCAAATGAGATGATTCTTGATTTGGGTTAAATTAGAGAGTCAAGGCTACAAATTGTTTGATGAAATTGAGCTTTAATTCAGTCTCTAAGAATGTCAATTTTTGGATGGAAGTTGAGCACAGAATATTGTTTCAGTATAAGAACAATCTGACATGTTTGGTGTATAACTTTCAGATTACTGAACCAAATTGAATGATTTTGATGTTATTGAAAAATTGAGACAATGAGGAACATTTTTCTAGAGGAAGTGTTATCAAATTCCTTCAATTATATGATTAGAAAAGGTCTTGATTTTTTTGGAAGGAGTTAAGCATGATTTTAAATAATCTTGAGATTTTGCTAGATTAATTATTTTATTTGGAGTTAATTATTATGTTAATGTTGGTAGGATTTTAAAGTATGGTTTAGTTAAATTAAGTAGCAAGAGCATGTATGTATGAGGGCATTTTGGGAAGAACACTTAAGCATTAAGGTTATAAGGCTTTGAAGGAGGGGCAAAGAGGTCATTGCTCATTCATTAATGG
>JANKOD010000004.1:18767772-18795568 GCA_026284645.1 Erythroxylum acuminatum | reverse complement strand
GAAGGCTTTCAGATCAGATCTAAAGATGGACTTAGAGAAATCCTAAGGGATGGGAAGACTCATCATTAGAGGAGTGGAGAGGGGTGGTCTATATTATGTTATAGGCTCAACTGAAATTAATCAGATTTCAGAAATTGGAAACCATGAACCAACTAAGCATTGGCATGCTAGGTTAGGTTATGCAGGCAACAAAAGCTTGCTCCATCTCTTTAGGCAAGGTCTAATACCTGAAGGAAACCTACAGAAGTTGGAATTTTGTGAATCCTGTGTTCTAGGAAAGCACCACAGGTCAGTCTTCCAAAAGGGAGCTTATAAAACAATCATAAGTAGAGATGTCATCTTTAAGGAAGATGAATTCCCTCTACTAATTAAGAATTTACAAAATTTAGACCTCCAAAGTGAAATTCAGGGGCACTTGGGGGCATCAAACCAATCAACCCACTTTTATGTACCACCAGAATCTGAAGAAGATGGTGGCTCACAATCAGAAACTATGGAGCCTCTAGAAGGCACAACACAGTATGAAGAAAGGAGGGAAGACGTAGAAGTTGAGGGTGAAGGAGAAGCCTTAAACCCACCTACGGATGACATTCAAGAGAACCTACAAACTACCAACTCACAAGGGATAGGCAACCAAGAATCAGCATGCCAAACAGAAGGTACACTGAATTAGATATGGTTGAATTTGCATGTTTCACGACTGAAAATTTAGAAAATAAGGCTCCTGAAACCTATGATGAAGCCATGAGAAGCAAGGATGCTAGAAATTGGAAAGAAGCTTGTGAGAAGGAATACTGTTCATTAATGAAGAATAACACTTAGACTTTAGTCCCTAGACCTTACAAAGCCAAATTAATTGAGAATAAGTGGCTGTTCAAATTGAAAAAAGGTGTAACAGAAGCAGAACCTAGGATTTATAAGGCTAGGTTTGTAGTTAAGGGATTTAGGCAAAAGGAAGGGATATACTATAAGGAGATATTCTCTCCAGTAGTTAAATTCAAGACAATTAGGTTTATTTTAGTCCTAGCAACTTTATATGATTGGTAAATCCATCAAATGGATGTTAAGATAACTTTCTTATATGGAAAGCTAGAAGAGACCATATATATAAAGCAACCAATCCGATTTGAGGACAAAAACAAGATGGACCATGTTTGCCTATTGTAAAAATCCCTATATGGTCTCAAGCAAGCCCCGAGACAATGGAACAAGAAGTTCCATGATGTTGCTGCTAGTATGAACTTCATCTGAAGCTCATATGATTACTGCCTATATTATAAAGATCTAGGAATGGCTAAAGCAATGTTTATGTTAGTCTATGTAGATGATCTCATCATCACAGGGAAGGACTTGAATAAAATTCAAGAGGTTAAGGTTGAATTGTGCTCTCACTTTGAAATGAAAGACCTAGGGGAAGCTCAGAAGCTTCTAGGAATGCAAATCATTAGAAACAGGAGGGAAGGAAAGCTATGGCTTGTCCAAAGAAACCACATCCAAAAGATCCTAGCCCAATTTAATATGGAGCATGCCAAACCTACTTCAGTTCCTTTAGGTTCACACTTGCAAATGGTTTTTGACAAGTGTCCTAAGATAGAAGAAGAACATAAGGCAATGGCTCACTACCCCTATGATATAGGTGTTGGAAGTTTAATGTACCTTATGCTATGCACAAGGCCTGATCTAGTCTATGCTATTAGTATCCTAAGTAAATTCATGGTCAATCCAGGATTAGAACACTGGCAAGGGCTCAAGGGTGTTCTCAGATATATATCTGGAACAATTAACTATGGTTTATGTTTTTTTAAAATAGAACTAACAAAATGCAAATATCTGTCTTAAGATATAGGTGTCCAAATTGATCCCACCAAGAAACTGTAAGTCATAAGATAACAAAAGTAGTGTTATAAACAAAATAAAGTGATAATTAATTTTCAACAAATAAGAAAAGAAAATAAGTAATATCTGAAGAAAGTTTTCCTTTTTGTCAAATAGCAATCGACATTTCAAAATTCTTATAAGACAACTTGTAAAGCTCTATTTATGAGCTTAAAAGATCTTACATCGCGTTAATGCTAACAATTGTTGTCATAGTTAAAAGCATTCCTCTATTAACTTCAGCTTGTTTAGTAAGTTCCAGTCTAAAATAGACACTAGGATTTAAAAATGCCCCATCTGTAAACCATGGAGAAGAAAGTTGTCTTTCCCTTCTCTCATTAATGATTGAAAGATATGATGTGTATAAAGAAGGCTTATGTTTTAGACATGGAGAAGAAAGTTGTCTTCCAGCATAATATTACAAACCTCTACTCCAGCATTAGACATAGCCTGTTGAGATGTAATTCACTTATCACTTTTAAACATTTGTCTTAACTCTTTCTTCATCGAAAAAAAGATTGAAGTGATAAGAAATTTGTGGCAAATCTTGTCATAGCAGGACGACACAAATTTCTACCATTGGTAAATTCCTTTCTTATCAAATTCAATACCCATGCACGATTATAAATGAACTTTGTCACCTTTTTAGCTTTCTACTTAGTCTCATAGATAACAGGAAAATACCTTGGATCCCTTTTATTCTCCAACATTAGGTCAATGCAATGTGCAACACAAGGAGTCCAAAAAAATGAATTATACGTATTCTGCAACTTTTTTTTCCTACTGCTTTATAAGCGGAATCATTGTCAGTAATAAACATAATAATGTTTTCCAGCCCTACATCATTCACAACTTTATTAAATATTGCAAACAAAGTCTCAATATTTCTAATAAGGCCAGATGCATCAACAGATTTCAAAAACATAGAGCCATTTGTAAAATAAACCAAAAAGAATTTATAATAGGCTTTTGTCTCCTATTTGTCCAACCATTACATATGATTGAACATCTATAAGTACCCCAATTCACTCTTCTTTTAGCCAAATAACTTCTAATTTCAAAAACAACACAACTTAAAAGTTTACTTCTTAAGTCATCAATTGAAGGACCTTTGTATCTTGGACCATAAAAGGCTATTGTATCCATCATAAGTTGATAATAATAAGACTGAGAAGTATTGAATGACGATCCTGTATCATATCACTATCTAGCTACTGCCATATCGACATTGTGAGCCGCATCTCTTGATTGCATTACGCTATGAATTAAAGGTTGGGCTCTAGGAGTTGCTCGTGGTGCAAAGAAACTAGTCACTTACCTTCTTCTCTTCCTCACATCATATTCAAGTACTTCTTCTTGAGCCTGAGATGGAACACTACCATTACCATTACCACTATCACCACTACCACTATCACTTCTACCTTCAACATTTCCAAAATCACCACGGAAACTAGAAAACGAACTTTCATTACCAATTTCAAAATTCAACATTTCCCTTATATCTCTCTCATATTGATATTCATCAAGTAATGTTTTCATCTGCCACTTCACATCATGACTTACTTTTTTACAGGGTTCCACATCTCCTTTAACCCCAGCTAAATGTTTTTTTAATCGGGTGATTCCTCTACCTTTCAAATGCTTGTTACAAAACAAGCAAATAGTATGGTTTCTCATAATGGGAACCAATGCAGCATGAGCCCAAGCTAGATCATTGTATCTTCCAGAGTGGATTAATCAGGAGTACCTGAACTTTTTTTCCATTTATCTGTAAAAATAAATAAATGCATATATCAAAATAAATAACATATAAAAATAAAAAACGCACATGATGAATTGATAAAATTAAAAAATATGAGGACCGAATTGCAAAAATCATACAACTGTCATTCCCACTACTAAACATAACATAAGAAGTGGCACTACAACAATTGCCCCCAACCCTAATATTCTCATGCTCTTTCTCTCCAATTTAGAAGTCAGCTAGCCACTCCATCCAATGTTGCCAATAGTGTGTTGCAAGTCTCACCATTACAAGTCATTACTCGCCAGTTCTCTCTTGTCATTCGTCTGTCAGACTGTCACGATGTCACCACTCACTAGCTCCTTTGTCACTGCCACTGCCACTGCCACTGGCATCACCATCGTCAGCTCTAGGCTCCGTCGACAGTTGCAACGTCGCCAGTCACTAGTCTCTGGTCGCCAAGTCTCTATTCCCACTCCAGCAGCTCCATGCCTTTACTTAAACCACTCCACTTGGGTTAAAAATTAAAATGTTACCAACTTACAGTTTATTTGTATTACACTATTATGTAAAATAATTAGGGAATATCTAATAAGAATTAGGAAGAGTTTTATATATAATTACTTATTAGGGGTAACTGCCTAAAATTATATATAATCATGTTTATTTTATAACTATATTAACTATTGTTAGGTTTTTTGGAATTAAATTATAATTTAATGTGGGCAATTATACATAATATTTGTTTTTATAATTATATTAATCATTTGTAAAGATTTTCTTTGGAGTTGAATTATGAATTAATGAGGGTAAATTATATAATTGATGAATTATTTTGTAATTTTTTAAAAAATTGGGAACTGTTTTATAATTTTTAAAATTATCTTAACCGATACTCATTAGTAGTCGATGCTAATACAATACTATAAAATAACCAAATTTAGTACCTATACTAAAATGATATTCATAATATCCAGTTTCACATGAGATTAAGTCGTTGAGCTGGGTCAACCGGTTGAACCCTACCTGGTCTGGTTCTCCGGTTCAATTTGGAATCGATAACCATCCACCAGTCCATCGGATCGAACATTAAGCCCTTACTGTATTTCCGTCTCCAAAACTGATAAGCACGGACAATGATTCCCAGAACCCACAGATCATTGTTCTCACTTGGAAATCTGTTAGTATGTAGAAACTCACTTGAGCAAGCCACCACCAGCACAAGAAGCGACAGTCTTTATCCTGTTTTTCTGCAGCGTCGCAGTGTGGCGAAGGTGAGGCTTAAATGGGTAAAGAACCGCAGCATCGATCACGTTATTGACATGGAGACCGATCTCAAGGCTGCTTGTCTCTTAAAGGACGCTATCAAGCGCTCTCCAACTGGGTTTCTCACTGCCAAGTCTGTTGCTGATTGGCAGAAGCTTTTGGGCCTCACTGTTCCTGTTCTTCGCTTCTTGCGCAGGTATTTTGATTTACTTTGAAGTTTTGAAATGGACTTTAGACATTGAGATTATGGCTCATTGATTGCCATTTTGTTCATCTGAAAGTTTCCGTTTTATGATTTTGATCACTTTGTTCCTTAGCCATCAGTTAGTGTCGTAGATGGTGTGTATGTACTTGTATATTTAACCTATTTTAATATGTATGTAAAATGTAACATTCGTGGAAATGTTTGATGACATTTTGGCATTCTTTGAATGTTGGTGGAAATTGACTTGTATTGGAGCAATTGAAATATCCTCTCTGCATTTTGATGAAATTTTTATTGTAAATGATGATTAAGTTTTTAATCTACTTGTGTAGGTACCCAACTCTTTTTAATGAATTTCCACATGCCACTTATGCAAATTTGCCTTGTTTTCGACTAACGGACACTGCACTCTTGTTAGATTCGCAAGAGCAGAACATACACCAAAATTGTGAGAGCGACACTGTGGAAAGGCTTTGTAGGTTTCTTATGATGATGAAAAGTAGGATTGTGCCTCTTAAGTCGCTACACCCTTTGAAATGGGATATGGGTTTGCCTGATGATTTTGAGAAACTCGTAGTTCCAAAATACGCAGATCATTTTCGGTTTGTTAAGGCATCAAATGGTGTTGTCTGCTTGAAACTTGGACAATGGCGGGATGAACTTGCAGTTTCTGCATTGCAGAGGAGTAAAGAAAATAATGATATGGGCCATGAGTATAGGCAGTTTAAGACGGGGCAGACAGCTTTGGCTTTCCCAATGAGTTTTCCTAGGGGTTACGGAGCACAGAAAAAGGTAAAAGCTTGGATGGAGGAGTTCCAAAAGTTGCCATATATTTCACCTTATGAGGACTCAAGACAGATTGACCCTGCAAGTGAATTGATGGAGAAACGAGTTGTTGGGGTTTTGCATGAGCTGTTGAGCCTGACAATACATAAGAAGACTAAGAGAAACTACCTCAGAAGCTTGCGAGAAGAATTAGTACTTCCCCAGAAGTTCACTCGGTTGTTTACAAGGTATCCGGGGATTTTTTATCTCTCGTTGAAGTGTAAGACAACAACTGTTACCCTTAGAGAAGGTTATGAGCGAGGAAAATTAGTGAATCCTCATCCTCTTGCCCGTTTAAGAGATAAGTTTTATTATGTTATGAGAACAGGGCTTCTTTACCGTAACAAAGGAAATGATCGGATACCTGAAGATATTTTGCTAAACAATTTGAAGAATGAAGGTATTGAAGCGGGTGATGACCCCCCTTATGGGGAAATCAGTGAGAGTGATGAAGGATCTGATGAAGAATAGTTTCATACCTCAAGGGGCAGACAATGATCGCTAATGGTTTCACCCCAATTTCAAGAGTGGTGGGCAGACTCCCTCTAGGCTTTTGATCGTATTGCTGAGGTTCTATTGATTTAATTACAGATGCGAGCAAAAAGTGCTTGGAACATATTCATCTCAAGCATTGTCTTCAACTATAAAACAAACAATTTTCATCAAACCACTGATGTAAACCTATGATGGTTAAACTTGTAGCATTCTGGTTCTACATAGTCGGTTCTACTTGTACAACAGTCATTTGAGAGCAACCGTATAGCATTAAGTGCTTACGTTTTTTAAATGATACACTTATAGTTGTTCTCCATGCAAAGACTTTTCAGGGCTCTTTTCAATGATCTTGCCAGTATCAATCTCTTTAGAAATGAAAATCAAATCCTTATATAAAATCTTCCCTACAATTTTTGTAAGTTCCATAAAAATCAACCTCCAAAATCATTAACCAAAACAACCCCTAACTTGAAGTTGGACAATAACTAAGAAAAAAAATCTGTCTGGAAAAGTATAAAATAGAAAGAATCAGGAAGAAGGTCTTTCTACACATGTATTAAAAGAGGAAGTTCCAAAGTATAATGCCTCTTCTAACTGTAAGTTTTAGACAAGAAGTTTTCGCGTGCAGTTCTTTTCACAATAGGAGCTTTCCAAATTGATTTCCACAGCCTGTTGCCTGTACCATCGCTAACAAAAAGTCAACGCAAAATTCACCAGAAAAGCATCATTAGCATTATGTGCTCAATATGGGGAATTCCCAAAATTTCACCAGAAAAACATCATTAGCATTTTGTGCCCAATATAGGGAATTCTTAAAATTCAAAAATACTATTCAAAGTTTTTCCTCCCTAAAGTCTCCAAATCAAAAGAGACCGGAAGCATATCTCTGAATCTTGGAATAACCAATTCTCATATGCAAAACTAACAACTACCACCTCCTACTCCTCATTTCATCAAAAAAGAAAAGAGTTAATCAGAGGGTCCCCATAAAGCTAATCATCTGGTCAAAATATCTTTTTTGTTTAATTTCCCAAGCTCCATTTAATTCCCTTAGCTAAGATATCGGGAGCTTGAAGAATGCCTTTCCAAAGAAGTAAATATGATCTTTTAACATCACAAAGAAGTAAATATGATCTTTTTTGGTTCAATAGGCTCAAAGTTCTTTAGAAATGGTGAACAAATGATCATATGAATGTCGGAATTATGCCTATGACTCAATCGTTATGTAATAAATTGAACATTTTTTGTTTTGTGATTATTAACTTTGATTAATAACATGGTAAATGATTTTATTATCATATTATGTTTATTGTTTTTTATTCTAATATGATAAAATCCTTGATTAAATTTATATACTTGCCATCATAATGGAGATTATGATAATAGTATCTATTGGAAGGATATTAGTAGATCTCATTTACTAAGTTACATATATAGATGATGAATATGAAGATATGATCATTGAACTGACCAAACTGAGAATTCCCAATGACTAATATTACCTATGAACTGTCAAGTGGGATATTCTCATAAGGATTTAAATGAATATTTTTCCTTTGACCCGAGATCATCACAGTAATCAATAGGTCACTTATTATGTTTTGATGTCAGACACCTAGTATGTAAAAATGATAGTTGAATGATCATTGGATATAATTAAGTACCTATCTGATTAGTGGTGAGTCAAGATGGGATCCATCGACTCTAGGTAATGAGTTTAAGCTCTATGTCGTTATTGATTTTAATGGTTGTTTCATGACCTTGGCCAGGGCGATTGAATGAATTAGGAAAAGGGTTTTCTTAAGTCATTCACCAATCATTAATGATCGACATGTAATACAATTGGTTATCTAATAGGGTTTGACAGTTAAACCATAACTTAGGATAATCCGGAGTTGTAATGATGGAAGGTAATAATACATTATCCTTAACCAGGTTCCGTCTTTATAAGGTTGTTACTTCACACTATCCAATTGTTGAGAATTGTTGTTAGATGCCAACTTTAATTAGTAATTAATTAGATTAATTACTACCGGCTTAGTGATGAACCTATATGGTCACACACTTGCGAGTATAATACTTCTTGTTTATGATTATTTAATTTATTATAAGATAATTTATAAAACAATCCATATGGCATATTATTATATTTTTTGCTAGCACAGAAAATATAATTAATATTGAAAATTATCTTGTACAAAATAAATGAATAAAATAAAATAGCTTTATTTTATTTTATTTATAAATAATAATAATAATTTTTTAAAAAAACAAAAGAAAATGGCAAAGAAGGCGTCAGATGGTTGGTGGTTTTATTTTGGTTTTATATTTAACCAAAATGTAATCTCCAAACGATGTGTTGCGAAGAAGTTTTTTCGAATTTTAAAATAACAACGTTAAAACATGAACAAAGTGAAGGAGAGGTATATATACGTTTTCATTTTTTGTACATGGATAAGAAAACGAAGAGAAGAGTGAAATATAGATACTCTTTGTTTTTGTACAGTGAAAAAAAAAACGAAGATAGAGATATACTCTTTCATTTTAGTTCTCTGTATGTGGACATAAACAAGAGAAAAGATTAGAAAATTGTTTTCTCTATTTTTAAAGAAAGGGTTCTTCAAATTTAACCATAGTCATATCAAGTGTTAAAAGCGGGACGTATTTTTCGGTGTAGAATACATAGAGACTTCGTATTTTCGAAGTTTAGTATCAATTAATTCTCACAAATTCCAGGTATTTATTTTTGTTTGTTCTTACTATTAGTATATTTGTTAAACACAATAGATGAATATAGGATTGCATTTTTATTTCCGCTGCGTATGCGATCTTTTAATAGAAAATAGACATCTTGCTGTTGTGCTAATGTTGAGTCCTCTCTGTTACAACACGGGAGAAATCTACTGCCAAGGTAAGGCGTGATACCCGAAAACTTGCCTGGCTCAATGACGATTTTACATTTTAAGCATTTTCTTTGTAATTGCATAAACTATTTAGAATTTTGTAAGGGTCCAACTCACTAAGAGCTCGTGATACTAGAGAACAAAAACAATTATGCTTTACAATAGTATAAGTCCCAAAAGAAGGAAATGAAAAAGCGTATGAGATTATTCCCCTGTTAACTCTCTTATATTCTACTCTCTTATGCTCTCCCTGTCTATGACGTTTGTACCTAACATTAGTGCTCTCGTCTCCTTCCTCAATGCCTCCCAAATTTGATGTTAAAGCTGCTATCAAGAGCCTCAGTGCGCAACTACATGAACTTCAAACCTCCTTTGAATCCAAATTAGAATCCTCCATCTATAAACATGCTGCCACCATAGACGATCTTTAAATGAAACTTGATCGTTTGGAAACTAGCAATCAAACCATCCAACAAAAACCACTGCTTCCACCTCTCCTACCCATATCTTTTGCTTCTTCCATGGTAGCCACTAATTCCACCACCCTTCCTCCACCGTCTTCTTCCTTTCCACTCAAAACTTGCCTAAATTCTATCTTGCACACTTTGATGAATCTAACCCGCATGATTGGCTCTATCAAGCTGAGCAATATTTCACATTTTATGTCATTCCCCTAGCCAACTGTCTCTCCATCACCGCCTTCTTCATGATTGGCCAAGCCTTATCGTAGTTCCAATGGATGCATTAGAACCACCAACTCTCCGACTAGGATTCGTTCACCAGAGCCATGAAATTGAGATTTGACCCCTCTTTTTTTGATAAATTAGTAATTTTATAAATTAGGAAAATAAAGGTGTATGTATATAACTAGAGATTGCCCAAAACCAAATCTCATACCGAGCCCAAATCAAAAGACAAACCTAACCCGATCAGTCTTGAGGAAAATCTATACTGGATACAAGAAAATCAAAGTATGACACAAGAATTGAAACTGTGCATAACCAATTACAAAATACTACCTATTTCTATCATCCTCTCTCTTTTCATTAATCCCCAATCTTCATTATTTAAACTCAAAAAATCTTCCTCTATTTCCAACTATCAGCTCGAGTTTGAAAATCAATAAGGTATCTGAATTATCAGGGGAACATCTCCTTAGCTGTTTCATCTTTGGATTGCGACCAGAGATCTAACGCGAGTTGGTGGTGCTTTAACCTCACTCCTTAACTCACGCATTAGCTATGGCTAAGCTCATTGAGTCTAAATTACTAGATTCAAAACCAACCTTTCACTGTTCCTTCAGCTCTCCGTTTTCCCCTCTTACAAACCCAAAACCGTAGACCTCACCATCTGCCATTACAAACCCAAAATTGCAAGTTTCACCATCCTCCATACCCATTCGTAGGCTTACTCCCGTTGAGATGCAAATTAGCATAGCCAAAGTGCTATGTTTTAATTGTGATGATCTGTACAAACTCGACCACAAGTGTCGAACAAACCCATTCCTCTTGTTACAGGTGGATAAGGAAATCTTCGGTGATCTATCGACTATCGACTATCGACACACTCTCGATACCACTTTTCTCACTCCCTTTATTGCCTCATCCACCCTCTATTACAGAGATCGACTATGAAGAATTTCAAGTTTCTGTACATTCTCTTTGTTGCCATTCATCTCACCAATGTTTACAGATGACTGGGTACATTAATGGGCATCCCTTTATAGTCCTCATTGACTTTGGCAGCACACACAATTTGGTGTAACCACGAGTGGCCACATATCTTGGTTTTTTGTTTAACCCGCTCCGCTATTGTTGGTTTCCGTTGGCAATGGCGATACCCTACATTGCTTGGGTCGTATATCGACAATCTTACTGGGACTACAAGGCCATGAGTTCTTTTTTGATTTATACATATTGAATGTCTATGGGGCTGACGTCATTTTTGGGTCCAATGGCTATCACAGCTAGGTCCCATATTGGTTGATTTTTCTGGCCTTTTATGGCCTTTATATATAAGGGATTAGTCATCACAATGTTTGGGGATGGATCGACACAACCTACGGCTATGACATTGGCTCAATTCAAACAGCTTACACAAATTGACAGTATTGCATCCGCTTTTTTCTGGCCATAGTTGAAGTAGCCCAGGATTTTAGTCCATCGGAATTACCACAAACCCCACTTGAGCTTCACGTTGTGCTCTGCAAATACTGTCATCTATTTGAACCTCCGAAGGGCTTACCCCCCACATAGACATTGAGATCACCACATTCATCTATTACCAAACACTCCACCTGTCAATGTGAAACCATATCATTACCCTCAAAAGAAAGACATAGAGCTCCTTATCATAAAGATGTTACAAGAAGGCCTCATTCAACCAAGCACTAGCCCTTTTTCATCGCCAGTATTACTTGTTAAAAAAATGGCTCATAGCGTTTTTGTGTTGACTATTGAGGTTTTAATGCTGTAACTATTAAAGATCGCTTCCCTATTCTAACTGTGGATGAACTTATGGATGAATTATATAGAGTTGCAATATTTTCTAAAACAGATTTACATGCCGAGTATCATAAAATTTGAGTTATTGATGTCGATGTTCACAAGACAACCTTTCATACTCTAGATGGTCGTTACGAATTCCTCGTAATGCCATTTGGATTAACCAACTCACCTTTAACCTTCCAAGAAACCATGAATGACTTATTTTGCCCTTATCTACGGAAGTGTGTTCTTGTCTTCTTCGACAATTTATAGTCAGTCCTTATCAGAGCACATCGAGCATGTAGTAGCCCATTCTTATATTTAGGAATTTAACTATTAGATTGAATCATCATATGAGAATTCATTAAGTTCATTTCTTTTGCATACATTACGTTTGCATATACACGTGAATCGTGATCTAGGGACATTGTAAAAATAGTACATGCACTCCCTGATATGTCCTAGTGTATGAAAGATCTTAAATGATTATGACGTGCTTGTGTGTTGATTATATCTTGAATTTTATTTGATGAATTCTAATTAGTGAATTGAGAATTTATTGTTCTAATTGAGTGATTGATAAAGTGATATGTGCATTTAGTCTAAAAAAGTGTTAAAAGAGCAAGATAAAATGATACATAGGAATTTAGGTTGAATGAACCTATGAGATGGTGACATAGGTTCATTCAAACCTAGAGCCACCATATGGCCAGGATCATGACAAAAGCAAAAATTTAGTGCCATAATCATGGCCCATAGCGACAGAAGATGCAGACAACCTTCCAAACTTAAGTTTTTGAGGGATTTTTCAGACTTTTTGGGCACTAGAGGATTTACCCTAAATGGAAAATAATATATAAAGAAAGAGAAAAGAACCCTAAATGGAGCTCCATTCTTTGCCATTTTTGGAAAACTACAAGAAGAAGAAGAAGAAGAAGAAGATAGAGAGAGAGAGAGGGAAGAGCAGGGAAGAAGACCTATTCTGCAGCTTTAACCTCCATCTTTCCAAGTTTATTTCTTCTTTCCATCTTTCATTTTCGTTCATTTAAATGTATGAGATTGAGATGGATTGTATGACATTGGATTTAGGATTGATTATGATATTCTAACTTTTCTTTAGGGATTTTAACTTGATTTAATGTTAATCTAGTTATTTTTGTGTTAATCTCATTAGGTGTTTTGATTAATTGTTGTAATTTCATGCTTCGACAATAAATCGAGAGGGTGAACTGAATGCAAAATGATTGGGTTGGATTAATGAGAATTAAGCGATCCAATAGACCACGTAATTAATAAAATCAGCTTTTATATGGAAAGAGATCTCGTGTGAGACTCGATTGTTTATTAGAAAGCTTAAGAACTAACTAGGGTTAGGGTTGTTTGTAATTGAGAGGTTACATGTTCGGTACTAAACCTAATTAGGGATTATTATCTAGGTCTTGCGATTATAACTCAAGAGAGAGTAATCCTCCCTTCGATAATCTAGAACTAACACCTCATTAACACATAAATGACTAGGTTAGCATTGATGATAAAAAAAATCCCCTCTTATAATTTGGTAATTCTTCTTATGTAATTTTCCATTGTTAAGTTCATGGTGCTCAATTTGATTTTGTTTGTGTTCATTTTGCAATTCAATTCTCTATCAATCCAACTTCACGTCTTTACTTTTCTGTTTAGTTTTTATTTTTCATTTTATTAATTTTTTAATCCTTAGATAACTTAGGATTAAATTAGTTCACAGCTCCTCGTGGGATCGACACCTCACGTACTACAATTCACCACCTGTGCACTTGCAGTATTTTGAGGGCTTATAAATTGTAAAACTTGCCCAACACAACACCACAATAATAAGTTGGTTAATCTAATTGCCTTTATCATGTTAATGCTTTTAATTTTCACAAATATGGTCTCAGCATGCATAACAAAGCAAGTTCTAGAATTATCCCACTATACACGATAATACACACGAATGAATAATAAGATATTTAAAAATTTTGAAAATTTTGCTCTTTAAGCTCAAAAGCGTGCAGAAAAAGGGTATATGTATGTAAATAATATGCACTTTCATTTAGCTTGAATATTTCAATGATTATGAAGAATAGGAATTAGAAAATAAAAATATGAAAGTAATATATAAAAGAAAATATGAAATCTTGGGCTACCTCCCAAGGAGCGTTTGCTTAACGTCTTTAGCTCGATGTACTCTTCTGCTCAAGGTGGCTCAAATGAATTATATGATTGTTGTAATAACCAGTTTCTACACTTAAGGATTTAATTGTTAGATTGAGTCATATCATATGAGAATTCATGAAGTGCATTTCATTTGAATGCATCATATTCACATCTATACATGAATCATGATATAGAGACATTGTAAAAATAGTATAAGCACTCATTTGACATATCCCAGGGTATTAAAGATCTTAAATGATTATGATGTAATTGTGTGTTGATTATGACTTGAATTTTGTTTGATGGATTATAATTAGTGAATTGGAAATTTATTGTTACAATTGAGTGATTGATAAGGTGATATGTGCATCTAGTCTAGGAAAAATGTTAAAAGGACAAGTCAAATTGATACATGAAAATTTAGGTTGATTAGGCCTATGAAATAGTGACACGTGGCAATGGAGAATGAGTGACAAATGGCTTAGGAAATTATGAGTCAAATGGCCTAGTGATTAAGTGACAATTAGACTATATGGGTTCCTCTGTCTTGCTTCTCACCTTTTCTTTTTCTTTTTACTTTTGGTCGTTGTTCTACAATAGGTAGTCATTAGCATTCTCTTGGAGGAATCACAGATCACTCCCATCCTAGGTGAAAGCTAACATCGAGGTATGTAATTATTGGATTCGTTTATACTAACTTAGTATCTTCTTGTTTAATCCAAACTTCTAGCTAGGAGTTAGAGGTCTTGTTTTAGAAAGGCAACTTCAATTTCTAGTCTTCATTAAACTCCTCAGGTAAGCCTTCCCTCTTTGTAAATTTGTGCATAACTACTCTAAGGTTGATCTGATCATCTACTTGGATTTCTTACATCCATTTTCTGTGTTATTTCTACATCTTATTGATTAGTGATTACCTAGGGTTGGCCTTACTGTTTTTATACTTCATTATGTTTTGAAGATTGGATTGAAGAAATTCAAGAAATTTGTAGTTTGTTCCAAATGTAAAAATTTACTTTGTTTATTACTGATGTAATTTTGTCAGATCTCCATTCTTTCTCTTTTGGACTCGGTGAAACTTCAATTCATTTTTAAATGGAAGTATTGGTGTAACTACAATAGAATTTTAAGACTCTTCTAACTTGCACTTCTTTTTTTAAAAAAATATTTTAAGGATTTAAAGAGATTTTGTAATATCGTTTAGATGTCAATTGTCTTCTTGTAATTGATTATAAGATTCTTTTCTTTTTATTTAAATCCCTCTTCACTTATGAAAGCAATTTTAAATTATACCAGGTGATGCTTATAACTAGATGAGGCAATGAAACTTTTTTCAACTGAAATTTCTGGATCATTGTTCAACAAGCCATCCATTCACTTTGAGATTATTTTAAGACACATTTACATATAATAGAAAATAAAGTAGTTACTTTAACAATATTTACTAATAGTCCTCGAGTACTTAAGTCAACCACTCATTTCAGAATAGGTTCCAATATATTATAGATTTATTTTTTATCTAAAAGATCTATATTATGGCATTTAAATTTTTTTGTCCTTTTATTAAATATAAAAATATAATTATATTCTCTTAATTTTTATCTTATATTAGTATTTAAAATAGAATGAAGGACTAAAACAATGATCCAGAATAGTACATACAAAGTTAACATTCTTAACCTTATCATATGAAGTTGTTCAGTTAATAGATCATAAAATTTGGGATTGTAGAATGTTGAAACATTCAAATAATGTCTTTTATTCTTAAAGATGTTAGATTACTTATTAATTTGTGCCATGTGCTCTAGGTTTTATTTATCTTTAATGGTGACTGGAAAACATAGAATGCACTTATGCAGGGGATTTTTAGATGGATAAAAAAATAAAGTTATGATGATTTTGCTTCTTCTGTGAATATTTTGTTAAATGCATATAACTTCGTATAATTTTTCGTTTCCTTATTAAATTGTACACTCTGCTTTTATATTGATTATATTTATGACTTGTTTTCCTTTTTATTGACTTTTCAGATTAAAATTGTTAACATAAATTCATTGTGGAATGTTAACATGGCGACTAGTTTTCAATGGAGAAAATGAGCTCTGATGGGAAGAATACGGCAAAATTCTCCCTAATGAAGAACAAATCAATGCATAACAAATCTCCTAATCAAAGACTAATAACCCTTACCTTTAATGGTCAATCTTCTTCTTAAAGATTTTTAGTATCATCCTAATTATCTCTCTTTCTTTATTATTTGTATCTCATTTTCTGTTAGGAAGCTACTAAATGAGCTTCTAATTGTATATATACCTTGTGCTTTGTAAAGCTTTCTCGAATCTTCAAAAGACATAGATGGAAATGGAGGTGAAGGCAATATCCCGATGGTCTATACAGGATTAAGAAAATTGGTTGTTTTAGAACAGTCGTCAATTTCAAAAACTATGTTTGTTCATTGTGACGATGATGGAGTCATTCAATCGGGTATGATTGTGTTTGAATTTGGTGATTTATCTTTGATAAATTATTTTTTCCTTAGGTAAAATGTATGGTATGTGCGGTTCATCTAATTTAATGATCCACACTGCTTCTGAGAAATCATTCACTGTATCTTCAGGTAGTTTAGTTAAAGATAAGAAGTTGTTAGAAGAGGGTGTCAATAAACCAACTCTTAAGGGATGATCTTTAACTATTTCAATTAATGCATTTGAACATGCAAGGAGCCTTATTGGGAATCCAGAAATAGGGAATTCCTTGACCCTTTTCTACTGAATCTCATGTCACTTGAAATCTAGAAAATAATTATTTCTTTTTCTTTTTAAGGAATAGGCGTAAAACTTTATTTATTATTTTGTTTGCAAGAATTGTTAAACTTTTAATTGAAATCTTGTATTAATTACCATATATCATTATATTATATTACTCACCATACATCAATATGTTAATTGTTTTTCTATAATAATTATATATCATTATAAACAAACTTTATGTTAACCTTATTTGAAAATTTTGTGACACACCATATACATATAATTTAAAAGAGAAAAATAAAAAGTTTAAATCTATATAATATTGATTAATGTTGAGTTCATAGTTTCATAAATTATTGAAACGATTTGACATTTTTGTTAGCTAAATTTATTTTTAAATTTATAATCATTGTCAATAGTATTAAATTTGAATTTTCTCAATATGATGTTCATTCTTAAAATTATAAAGTCGATGTTAGTGAATTCATAATTATAAATAAGATAGTTATTTTTATTTAATCTTTTGACGATGATTTAAAAAAATAATTTCCAAACGTTAAGGTTTTTGCAGCGGTTTAAAAATTATGAAAAATAAACCGGATGAGCCTTTTGCGACGATTCCAATAAAGCATTGCCAAAGGCTTCTAATTAGCGACGCTTTTATAAAATGTCGTAAAACGTATTTTTAAAAATTGTCACCAAAAGTTGACTTTTCGCGATGGTTTTGAAATCATCACCAAAAAAATGTAGCAAAAACTCAACTTTGTTGTAGTGTGTTTACCAAACACTTGAGAATTCATTGTTGCATATTTAAGTGAGCGAGCCTTAAAGTAATGGATGTGATTAAGCCTTTTATTGGAGTCTTTTATATTATACTTAAAGGGAGATTCAAGTGGCATTACGATTCCTCTTTACCTTGATGTGAGATTTTATAAAGGTTCCTTTTTGTCAAAAAAGGAATGCACAAAGATTATTTTTCGTTTTTAAAAGAAGAGTTATAATGAAATTCTAAGAAGAGTCTTAGATGTGGACATAAGCAAGGATTATTCACGAAACCACTATAAATCGATTTGAATTTTTGTTTTTGTACCCTTTTTATATTATTACTTGAGTATGTTGACAAAATATATTATTTTATATCAAATTTTAATCTTTTATAAATTGTGCCCAATAACATACTAAATAATATTTTGTTTAAACTTTGTCATCTAATTCACCTTTCCTCCCGCTCCCCCAACCCCGCTTTAGGTGCATTAAAGACTAACAAATAGTATCAGTAAGCTGGCATTTTTTTAAAAAATCATATAGTATAAATTATAATGACATATTTAGACACATTTCACCAAATCAAGAGAGACAAAATATTAGTAGAATACTGTTCTTTGATATCAATTATTACTTATAATAAAAATTAGGACAAGATTTTAACGTTCTTCCTATTTTGTATCAAAAACAAGAATACAATACCACGTAGGCTGCTAAGCGGGAAATAGCATAATGTCTTTTTTTTCTTACGCTTTAAATATCTTGATGCCTCATTAACACTGGTCTAGATGCGCCTTGATCCTCATTTACTAATAATATACAAGCAGTCCATGAAAGCGAATTTTGCGTAGAAAGAGAAAAACTGACTAGGTCCTTGTGGAAAATAAAGAGGTAACAGTCCATGGCCATTAAGGAAAATTAAGAAACTCCTTGAAAACATTGATGGAGGACTCGACTCTGGAGGTTTTGGTGTCCCGAAGACCGGAGACTCCTTATCAATTTTGGAGTTCTGATATTTGAATTCGCCAAGGAATTTAGAAGTCGTATTTGGTGGCTGGTTATATATGACAAAAAGAAAAAGTATCACTTTGAAATTGTTTATGTGTCAATCGACAATATTATTTTCTCTTTTATTTACTTCTCCTCCACTAATTTTTCTCACTCTCTCTCTCTCAAGTTTAAGATTCATGTGAATTAATATTTTATTTTTATTTTTATTATTTTATCTAGTTTGCTTCCATTTACATGTTTTATTCTTTATATTTCTATGTTAAAGATGAAATGAAATCATTTTCTGAATATATTATTATTAAATTATAATAAAATAATGTAATTTGTTAAGAATAAGAAAAACAATATTTACATAGTTGAACCTACTTTTAGCTAACTAAATTTTTAATATTTTAGTTCTATACAATATATAGTAAAATTATATTAAGTAGAAGATAATATTAACTTGAAGAAAAAAAATAATTTGTGTGATTTATATTGAGACTAAAGACTATAATAAATGATTTCCATGTTTGACTTTTCTCAAATTATACTCTTAGTAGTAATGCATTTGGAAGTTGGAACAACCAATTCACAAAATCTATGGTCCTTCGAATTTTAATTCGCATCAAAACGCATGCAGAACTAGACTCACACTAGTCTACTTTTACGTGCGTCTGTTCAAGCAAAGCGACAGCACATCAATTAAGCAGTTCCTATTGGTGGGAATCATTTTTTATTTTCCAAGCTTAGTTACTTTCAAGTTTACAAGTCTATCATTATTAAAAGCAAATACTATATTATTTGTCTTCCTCATTTAACCCGTAGATGACTTTGAATATGCTTTAAGATTCACTCTGAATCATTTGTGGCTGTTGATTTTGAAGTACTCAATTCATATAATGTTTGTATGGTGTGGATTTTGAAGTACTCAATTTATCTTCAATTAAAATGCCTCGTTAAGGAAAAAGTGGAGATGATAAAATCTTCTAAGAATTTGTGAGTCACCAGAAAGAGATGAGCCAACATTCTAAAAAGTTAAAGGAAGAGAGAGAAATTTTTAAAAAAATCGATCTGATCGACGACCAAATAACTTCTGATCAGTGTGAAACTTTTGTGTGTTTGTTTTTGGAATTATCTCTTCACATTCAACAGCCAAATTCTTGATTTGAGCTCTTTAAGTCAGAAACCTCTATCTAGTCCTTATTGTATGCAACATTTTACATTCGTCACCCTTTATATGATGATTGTTCATAATTGTTGTGTCAAGGTTCATCATTAACAATTGTATTTGCCTCCAATTAAGATAAGGACAAACAATTTATTGTACCCACTTATTTCTTTTTGATTAGTGAAAGTTTTGGTACCATTTAGTAATAGTCTAATAGTTTTTTTTTTTCTTTTTCTAGTAAAGTTTTCATGTAAGTCCTGGTGTTTCTTCATATTATGGACTGACTTTATTTACTTATTATTGTTGTGATTTTGGTTGGTATTGAATACCCATTTGACAACATAACTAGGAAAAAGATTGTAGTTATTTGTTACTTTCGCTAGCATATAGTCCTTGCTAATGTATGTTTTAGTCCCTTTCCTTAACATATTGGTTAAGAGACAAAAGTGGCGTGCACAAAATGATTTATCTAAATTATGGGAATTACTTTGTAATGAAAACTAGAATGAAAGTCATCTTTTATGTAAACGATTTATATGAGCCTATTTTGCAACAATAAAAAACCAGAAAGTGATGAAAAATTTTAAGCCAGAAGGCTATTAGAACAATTAGATAGTTTGTTAACCTGAGCGCCTTTCGGCATATTGTCAATGATAGAAATGCTTATGAATTATGGTTGAAACTTAAGACTATGTTTAAAAGAATAATGCCTTAAGCAAAGTGTCATTAACGAGGAAACGTGTAAAGTAGGAATTAAAGATGGTGATAGCATAGCAATACATTTGAATGATTTTAAAGCTTGGTTAATTAGTTGTCTACCATGAAAATGTCTCCTGATGATGAGTTGTAGGCTTTGATATTTATTTACTCATTATTAAAAAGTTAGGACACTCTTGTTTTGTCGCTTAACAATTCCACTATAGAGGGCAAGTTACAATGGAGATTGTCTAGTCTATAAAATGAAGAGACTAGAAGAAAAGAGATGGGTACCTCCCACCATTCAGAGGTTAATATTGCCAAAGAATCTAATAAGGGCCAAAACAATAGTTAAAATCCCCACAACAAAGACAAGTATAAGGGGAGATACAAATATAAAAGAAAGATCAGTTGTTACTACTATGATAAGCTATGCCATATTAAACAATATTACAAAAAGAAAATAATAATTTGGCTGAGGGAAAAAAGAAAAAGGTGAAGAATTCAACAACAATCAAAAGATAATGACACTACAACAATTGCTACCAATGATGAAAATTATTTTTCATTAGTGACCAAGGTTGTTTGAAGCTTGCTTATGGTGATTGCATTTAGGTGCCTCATATTATATCACTTCAATAGTACTTCTTATCCAACACTAATGGTGACTATAGCTATAAAAGGATGGGAAATGATGGCTCATCCAAAATTTTAGGCATAGGCATGGTGTACTTAGAATCATCCATTGGCCAATAGTTGGTGTTGAGAGAAGCCAAACATGATCCTGACTTTAGGTTTAACTTGATTTCGGTAGGTATGCTCAAAGATGATGGTTTTTCTAGCCAATTTAATGAGAAAAAAATGGAAATTCACAAAGATGAGTTCAATAGTGACCTAAGAAACTAAACAAAGATCCTTGTATATGATGTAAGCATAGTTGTGTTAAAAAGATGCCTATATGATTAATAATTCCTCCAGTAACTTATGGAACAAAAGACTTAGTCATATGAGTGAAAGAGGAATGCAAGTCCTTACTAAGAAACAACTCATAGGAATGCAAGTCCTTACTAAGAAACAACTCCTTCCTGATGTACGAGGTATGTCACTATGACCTTATGCTGCTTATTTAGCTGAAAAATAACATAAGGTATTGATATGTGCTTAATTGTTGATATATTTATTCCATAACACTTAGAGATTAATGCTTTGAAATGTTTAAAACACTCACTTTAGTTCATATTTGATTTTAGGTACAATTTGAAAGTATAATAGCTAAAATGAGCTGAAAGCATACTTGTTGAGCCATCTTCTTGAGATTCACACTCAATTGTCTTTATGGAACAAGAAAAAGAAGGATTAGAGTAAGAGGAGACAAGAAAGTGCAAAAAAGAATGAAGAATGGCAAAGTTATGGCCATGAGATGTATCTTACAGCTAAGTCATGGTCGAGAGACTCTTCTCAAGCGCATGACAAGTGTGTCGTGCTTGTGACACTCTTACATGTCACGCCCATAACTTTTTGACACCTGTCTTCAAAAAACCTAGTTTTTGCTATAAATGGAATATGTTGTGATGGCAGAAACTCATTAATCATTTTCTAGGTTTTGGTGCCATAAGAGGCAATAGAGAGCTATTTCTTGGAGATTCATGTAGAAGATATGGAGGGCTAACTTCCTGACACCAATTCAAAAGTGAAATCGACGCCTAGAGTGCACGGTTAAGTTTATCTTATCTTTTTTAATGTTCAATCTCTTTTTCGGGATTGTTTAGGTTATCCTTTGATTAATCGATTTGGATATTTATATATGGATAATCGTATTTCTTGAGAAAGTTTTACTTCTAATAAAACCCCCAATATCCACAAGTATATGGATCATGAACTTGTAGTATTAAAGGTGTCGATCCTACGAAGAGTTGGCCAACTAATGTAATTCTAAGTTATCTAAGGCCTAAAAGGATTATTAAAAAGAAAATAAAAACTAAACAGAAAAGTAAATTCGTGAATATGGATTGATTGAAAATTAAATTGTAAATCAACACACAAGGAATCAAATTAAGCACCACCAAATTAATAATGGAAGTCACATAAGGAAGATTAGTCGATTATGAGAAAGGGGATTTATCCTATCATGAAATGCTAACATGATTACTTTGAGTTAATATGGTATCGTTCTTAGACTTTTGAAGGGTGGATTACTCTCTCTTTAGTTATAATCATTAAACCCTAAATCATAACTCCTAATTGAATTATGGAATTTGCAATCTCTCAATTGATAAAAAAACTCATGAATCCAATCAGAACTTAAGCCCTCTAATAGATTGTCATTTCCTCACATAAGATCTCTCTTCGTATAAATTCTTGATTTGATTATTTGCGTGATCTATTAGATTGTTTAACTCTCATTACCTAATCTAATTGTTTTTCTATCGGTTCGCTCTCTCGATTTGTTGCCGAAGCATGCAAATACATCAAATTATCAAATACCCAATGTATTAACATCAAAAGAAATCATATTAACATTGATTCAAAAGCAAATCCCTAAAGAAGTTTAGAACATCATCATCAAACTTAAATCCATCACTATCAAATGCATCTTATACATTCAAAAGAAAGAACAATAAAGATGAAATGAAATGTCACTTAGAAGGACAGGAATAGATCGGGAAGATAGCAACACTGCAGCCCTTCTTCTCCTTTTTCCTTTCTCCTCCCTCTCTCTTCTTCTTTCTCTCCCTTGGGGCTTTTTCAAAGTGGTAGAAATAGAGCTCTCTTTTAAGTCTTCATTTTTTATATATCTTTTCCATTTAGGGCAAACATTAGGGTTTACCCAGGCCCAAACGTCTGAAATATCCCTTGAAATCTTTGTGGGATCGACCTAGACTCACCACTATTACAGTTGTAGGCCTAGTTTATTTTGTGTAGTGTTACGACGTGCTACTACCAGGTGGTTTTCTCTAATGTATCCCTTCATTCTTCTTCTTCATAAATTTCTCCAATCCTATTCAGAAAGGATTAGGGATTTTTATAGGAGAATAAGTTTGTTTACTTGTTGCAGAAGAACTATCCACAGATATTTGGTAATTGTTCACTTCTTCATCAAGGAGTTCCTAAGAGAGTCCTGATTTGAAGAGTTTTTTAGTGGCCTTCCATATCTAGTTTGGTGTCTTAGTAGGAGGTTTCCAGATATATGTGATCCTTACCAGGTCCTCAACCATCTCCATATTGTCATTCAGCTTCAAAATAGGGACTTCTTCTGGCAAATATTGTTAGGCCTCCACAACTACATAAACTCTCGCATAGTTGATCCTACTGGTTTCTATTGTTGCTTCATCTAAACACAATGGTTTCCCTACATGGTTGGCGATGTGTCTCAATCCTCTTATAGTCCAGTATCCCAACGGATTCTTATAAATGCCCATCCATATAGGAATGTTAGTTTGTTTGATGTCTTCAATCGTGACTCTAAGTCTTTAATTTTGCTAGAAGATTGGCGTGCTTTGTATATGCTATGGACATGATTCAAGGACTTTCTTGTTTAAGTTACTACACAGGAATCTGAAGAAAAAGATATCCTCATTGTTCATCAAAATGTTCTTTAAACCAAGTTTTTTTTAATGAGTTTTGTCTCAGTTCTTCATGACTAAAAAAGCAACTCTTTTATCCATAAAATTAAAAAAAGTCAATATACTCAGTGCACAAAGCTCTTCGCTTTGCTAGAGTCTGAGAAGGGTTATCGATGTATGCAACCTTCCCTTTGTATTTTTTACAAAGACATCATTTTCGTGATTCAAACCTGTGATCTTCTGGTCACAAAAGAATAACTTTTGACAGTTGCTCCAAGGATCTCCCTCTTTTATTCATGAAGTAGCCTATAAATGTGGAGTTCTTGTTCCACGTATCCATTATAACCTTCATGGTGTTGAAAGAGGGAGCAAGTAGTAATAATTGGACATTTAGCTATTTTATCTGGCAAGTAATAACGAAGCTTGGAGTCAATGTTCTAGTCACCAACTAGACAATTTGCATTCAGTGAAGCTTCTGAGGTGTTGGAAGGACTACGTACATGAGAGGGGGAGGGGTAGGTGGAGTTGGGAGAGGAAGTATGAGCGGGAGAGTGAACAATGAGAGGCAAGAAATGGTTGGTATTTTCGGACATTTCCAAAAATAGAAATGAATAGTGACACAGATAGTTAAAGTGAGTGATGTGAGGAAAGAAACAGTGAAAAGAGTGAAGCAAAGTGATGGAGAAGCTAGAAATTCGGGAATGAAGATGATGATGTATCGAGTCTTAAATCCATAGGCATGCAAGCCATGCACACGAAGAGGAAGAGTGGTAAAGAGAAGCAGGAAATTTTCTCTTAAAAAATAGAGATCAATGAATCAAATAGTCATCATAACTTTGGCATGACATTCATTTATTTAAAGTTTAAATTGCCAAATCAATAATAACGTAAACTTCATCTCTATCAATAATTAATATTGTCACTAGTTCAAGGTACCAGTTTATTTTTCAGTAAAGGATAAAAGTTAAATGGTAGCATAACTACGAAACTGTTTGTTTGCATTTAAGTTTTTAATTTTCTACTTTTTTTCAATTTAGTTTTAAAAAACACTGTTTATTTAAGTTTTTAATTTATGATCTTGGTTTTGCTTTTTTCAGTTTTCAAAATTTATGAAAACTATAAAATGTAGTTTTTGTTTTCTATTTTTGATTTTTTTATAATCTGATTTACTATTAAGTAAATATATTATTTAATATATTAATTATTAATAAAAGTATAAATAATTTAATTTAATATTATATATTTAATTAATTAAAAAATTAATAACAAAATTTATGAATATTTTAATTTTTAATTTTGTAATTAAATTAAATTTATAATTATTAGTAATATAATTAAATATAAAATATCTTCAAAATAAATCAATTTTAAATAAAATTTAATTTAATAATTGTAAAATAAATAAAATTTAATTTATAAATAAATATTTTAATAAAATAAAATAATTTTATTGATAATTTATTAATAAATATTATATAAGAGAATAAAATAAATTTAACTAATTTGAACTAATGTATTTTTAAGTTTTATTTAATATATAATTACTATCAATAAAATACAACTACATTGACATTAACAATCAAATAAGTTTTTATTTTTATATAAAAATTAAAAATGCAAAATGAAAAAAAAATAAAATTGAACCAAATAGCCGTGAAATAATAAGAAAACAAGTAACTTATTAAGAGTAATTTCTAATAATAAATTAATAATAAGAACAGCAAACAGTACAAGTCATCACCTGCGTTAACTTATTAAGAGGAATTTCTGATAATAAATTAATAGTGAGAACAGCAAACAGTACAAGGAGTACAACTTACAAGTCATCACTAGCGTTGTCGGTGTTTTATTTTCCACAAGCGCGTTCGCCCCGTAAAAGGCTACGTTGACTCGATAATTATGATTTTGTATACCAAATAATTTTCAAAGAAAGCTGTCTTTGCTTACATTTATTGTCGGAAGTAACTCTCATCTTGGACGCTCACGTCATGACAACATTATCTTTGTTTCCCGCATTAATTAACACCGTCTTATGTCTCGCATTGTCTTTCCTTTCCCGCGTTGATTAATACTGCTAAAGATGCCAACCACTGACTCTCAACAGTAATATAATGTATATTTATGTTTTATGTATTTTTGTTAATAATGTATATGCATCTCTTGTTAAAATAAATATGTGTAAAAATAAAATTTTAATTTCTCAAAATTTATTATAAACTTAATATTTTTATAGAAATTTTATTTGTCTCTATTAAAATTATGGTTATTTTATTCTATTGTTAAAACATGATTATAAATTTTAGAACATATAATAATCCTCATATCTAATATTAAAACATTTTATAAATTTTTTGAAAATATAATGTTTATCTCGAATATTAAATGTTTATCTCGAATATTAAAGCCTCTGATAAAATTTTTAAACTTTATAATCCTAATCTCTAGCTTTGAAAAATCTTTATAAAATTTTTGGAAGGTAAATTTTATTAAGAATTTACTCCTTATATTAATAAAAAAATTAAGACATCAAAATATAATTATATTAATAGAACTTATATTCACAGCGTATTCGAGATGAGCACTGTTACACATGGTGAGGATTTACTTATCAACTGAACTACTTAATTCATATAATTTTCAAGTAATTATATATTTTTAAATATTGAATTAATTGAATTTTTAAAGAATACTGAGTTCTCTAATAATAAATAAAGACAACTTTTTCTAAAATTCTCAAAATTTAGTGATTAATATATAGATTGTATTTTTAACCGAAATAAATTACAATGATTTAATATCATATTTGTGAAAGTTAAGAAAGAATATACTGTACCTTATTGGATTAAATGAATGACAAACGCGGAGTAACCAAACGGATTACACTTACACTCTACATGCATCCGTACCGTAAGCACAGCTGGTCCGCATGAGAGACCGGAAAATGACAGTTGGCGACCTTGACTCCTTGACACTTCAGCGCGTGTATCTTCTTCTTGATCACAATACGATTGTATCGAGCGTGGAAATGAATCTACCCTAAAGCGTTTGTAGGATCTACTTCCATCAGCAATCTAGGATTTTGTTAATTGTTGGAATTTCCGAAAATGTACCATAGAGTACGGTGACGGTGAGGGCTGACTTTTGATCACTTTCCGATACATCTTTAAATTTTTAAAAAATATTTAGTTTTAAATGCTAACTTGCACCGTCGAGAATCTAGCTTTGCTATTTTTTTTGGCTCGTTGAACGATGGATCTATCGGGAATTTTTTACACAAATAGTATCACGATGCACTTTTGGCTTAAAAATGCTATTTTTTAAAATAACAATGTCGGTTTTAGATAATGATGGGGATGCTCAATCGTGAACTAACTAATTGTATCATCAAATTAAGGAAAAAAGAGAAAATATGAGTTTGAGAGTGAGACGTGAAGCGAGTTACTGAAAACAAAAATGAGTGCTAAAATAAAATGTATGTTAGATGATTCCAAATGAAAATATTTTTTTTTGGTAAATCAAAAAAAATCAAATTAATCAGAAAAGATATATACAAGAAAGTTCACAGACAAAGGCTCAGAAGGCTCGATCAGCGAAACCTCAGGCAACCAAAATAGAAACTAAGGGATTCCACTGCATAGGAAGAAGTAACCCGAACCCCAAAGAACAGCAACTAAAGAAACATAATGAAAAAGCATATCCATATGCCCGAAAAGACAAGAATAATACTGCCACAAATGAAGACTGGATCAGCATGAGCAGTCCGAAGAAACCTCGAAAGCAGTGCGAGCTGGAAACTGCCACTGAGGAAATAGGTGTGGTGCTCCTCTATGCCTAAGAGCCCCCACAGCAGTAACCACCTGGTAGCTTGCTCCACAGAGATGGCCCTGAAC
>JANKOD010000004.1:18714943-18754485 GCA_026284645.1 Erythroxylum acuminatum | reverse complement strand
TGTGGTGCTCCTCTATGCCTAAGAGCCCCCACAGCAGTAACCACCTGGTAGCTTGCTCCACAGAGATGGCCCTGAACATTCCAAAGAAAAATATCTCTTCCTTTAACAGTATTAAATTCGGGAAGGTTCAACTTTTCTCTTCTAAATTGGTCACTGTCGTTAAAAATAACGTAATATTTTTTTTGTTTCCCACGAGATGTCTTAAAAGGGTCATAACTTTAGGAAAGCATCTTTAAGTCATCCACACCCAAATTAATCCCCGCTAGCAAAACTCTAACTCTAAATTTTAAACGACTGCATGTATAAGGACAATTTGAACCTGTTACCTTACTTAAATTAGAAGAGCCCCTACCAACTCAACTGTACCTTAAAATTATAATGCAATATTTTCAAAAGAATATGTCCTTAACTTCCAAGAAGCCTATCTCTTTGTTTCCAAGAGTCAATTGTATATATGCAATGATATATTTTCCTAATACGATGTACGGTTCATGTGTATGTATATAAGGCTTCTCGTTTTTCATGTACTACTTTAAATATTTCTATTTTGTAGTATGGTTCATGAATTAGGAATTAATTAAGGGAATTTTTTTTCTTATTAGAATCCTATAAATATGTATGCAATATGTCGTTTGAAATTTGTTAGAAATATGCAAGTCTTATTCTCTTATCCATATGTAATCATCTTCGGCTTGATTCTTTTCATCATGGTTGTCGATCTGGGCTACTATAATCTTATTATTGTACTTGTATTGTCTTCAACCCCAAGTCGATTGTTTGATTGAAAAATAAAAGTACAACATTTCCCCACGAGTAGACGATATGGTATTGAATTAAAAGGGAATATGTAGCTTGATTCAATCCTCTGAGAAAGATGTAAGAAAGTTTGATAATTGACTAGGTCAAACCATTCTTTTGAAACCAACTACTACCATATTTTACTTTAACCATCAAGGAGGACTAATATTAAGCGTTTGCATTAGAAAAGAGACTAAGATTCTTATTTGTAAATCAATTAGGCATAAGATCTTTTTTTTTCTCTAAACTATAAGTTTCAATATAAATATAAGAATGCAGCAATAAATAATACCACAAGTGACATCACAAAAAGTCGCATATTTAGTGTAAACAAAAACTATGGTTTTAAGTTATCCAAGTCCTCCTAGAGAGTTGATTTATCGTTGTAAAAGTACCATTTGAATGCAAAAAACAGTCAGAAATGACTGAAATGGAATTCATATGTTCATTTTTTGAACCAAAAGTCTAATGATTATTGACTCTTGGTCTAAATTTAAATGAAGTTCAATCCCAGTTAATTTACTTTATAATAATCTCCTATACGTATTTACTAAATGTTATAAAATTTTAAGTTTTCAAGAAAATATGACAGGGATGCAAGTGATAGATATTAGAGAAGTATTTCAAAAGTCAAAATTGAAGCCCATCTCTCCAACACCAGTTTCTCCTGCAACATTACCAACGCTGCCGCCGAATCTCGTGAAATCTCAGTTATTTATTTTATGGAACTTATGTAAAATTTATATAGGACTCACATAAATAAATGGCTGAAATTTATCGGACATAATAACACGCTATAATATTGGATAAAAGATCTAGACTCCCGAAGAAGACTATAGGAAACGCTTTTCCCAAATAAAAAAAGAAATGAAAAAAAAAGGAGAGGCTAAGCACTCGTGGTTAGAACTGCACCGAGTGACCGAAATGACACTATGTTCTCTCTTTCTTTTCGTCTCTGTTTGATTAATTTCTCTTCCAGTCTGTCTTTGTCCTGTCTATCCATCTCTCCATATATGTAGTGTACTAACCTTACAAGAATAGCATGTAGCCAACCTATATTTTCACTTTCCATAACTAAAACGGCCCTTGGAGAGGGAGAAATCAAGAAACGAAAGAGAGGGGTAGGAGAGATAGAGGGAGAGAGAGAGAAAAAAAGCTTGAACCACCACAAAAATTGTTGCTGTCTTTCTCTCATTCCATTTCTGAACCATTTTTTCCTTCTGGGTTTTGCTTCGTTGATCCAATCTAAACTTTCCCACTTTCCTTTTCTTTCCCTCTCTCCTCTTTCTCTCCTATACGTTTGCTTTGGCTCTCTCCTCTCTTGCAAAATTTCACCTTGACTGTCGTACGCCAACGTCGTACCTCAGTTTCTCCGTCATTGCTTGAGGTAAGCTTTATATGCTTACCATTTTCTCCTGTTGGATATTGTTGAGGTGTTTTTCCTTTTCTCATGTTCTTTCTGAGGCTTTGCTGCAAAACTGTGTTGAACGAAGTGAAATGGATGCAGTGTACGTAACATGGTTTAAGAAAATGGGTTCAGAAATCTTAATTTCATTGCTTATCTCTACCCCCATAATGCATGTATTTAGGTGAACTCATGTCCCTGTAGGTTAAGAGCAATGATCAAGCACTTTTCTTTCTTTTCTTTTAAAGTACCCAATTCACCAGTAGAACGGATAACTATATTTACATCTATGCTGTCCATTAATACGTGGGACCTTGACTCTGGAGGAATACGGATTGAATTCAGTAAATATTTTTTTTTTCTGGTTGGTGGGAATTTTGATAATTCATGTTTCCGCAATAGATAATGCCTGTTACAACTTAAAACTTTTCTTTCAATTGCTGATCCGTTAATCAGGTGGCGAGACCATAGATCCCTTCGTTGCTCAGAGATAGAAGACACCTTTTTCTTGCATTCTTCAATATCATGGAATTATCCATGTCATGCCCTTCTGCTGATTCTGAAGATTTGGATGGCCATATTGAGAAAATCTGCGAGAGACCAACGGGAAGTTCTTCAGACCCTGTCAGCTTCAAAGGTTGTGATTTGACATCGTCATTGGCGAAATCTTATGGACCCGGAAAGATGATACTTGAAGGATCCTTGAGCTTTAAGGGTAGGGAATGGACAGCAATCTTCTCCTTCAAAAGTCCAAGTTCGACGGATGCGGATAACAAGCTTTTTGCTAGTTCTTTTACTCCTAAAAGTGGATGTGGTCACTTAAGATCAGACAAGTTGTCTAACCACAGGAACCAGGCTGCAGTGAAATTGCAAAAAGTTTACAAAAGTTTCAGAACCAGGAGACAGCTAGCAGATTGTGCAGTTGTTGTTGAGCAGAGATGGTTTGTATTAATTTCTGCATAACTTTCTTTGCAGTTCCAACGCAATGTCACATTTTTTCAAGTAAAAGAAACGTTGTTTTGGATTTTGCAGGTGGAAACTGTTGGATTTTGCAGAGCTCAAGCGAAGTTCAATATCTTTCTTTGACATTGAGAAACCTGAGACTGCAATCTCTCGTTGGTCAAGGGCAAGGACAAAAGCTGCCAAGGTAAATCTAGATCGTATGGTTTGTGTTCCCAAGATTTGTGCGGTATGGTCCTCAATTGTGAGTATTTATCCTCTTTTGCAGGTAGGAAAAGGTTTGTCTAAAGATGCCAAGGCTAGAAAGCTCGCTTTACAGCACTGGCTTGAAGCAGTAAGTTCTCATCTTGAAGTAAAACGCAGAAATTAAACCACTGGTTCCTTTACCCACCACGCATTTTTAACTGTCTCCCTTAAATAGATTGATCCTCGGCATCGGTATGGGCACAATCTTCAATTTTATTATGTCAAATGGCTTCACTGCCAGAGTACTCAGCCTTTTTTCTATTGGTGAGATTCTTTGCTGGCAATCTGCTACATAATAACAATATAATTACTTCAGAGTAGAATTAATATGCCAACCCGTGACTTTCAGGCTGGATATTGGAGAAGGGAAAGAAGTTAACCTTGAAAGGTGCCCTAAATCAAAGCTTCAACAACAATGCATAAAGTATCTTGGGCCTGTGAGTTTTTCTTCTATCTCCGTCTCTTACTTTTTTACATATCCAGGCGAGAAACTGCAAATATTAAATGCTGTGGAAGTAGGACCAAAAAGTGTTGATTTTAGTATGCATACTCTATACGAGTTCATTTGAAAACTTCTGCATTTTGCCCCCGCTTCCTAAAATATATCCAACAGTCAACAGTAACTGAAAGGTACGATTTTAATCTTTTTCTTGTGTATTTCAGACAGAAAGGAAGGCTTATGAAGTTGTAATAAAGGATGGGAAATTGGTCTATAGACAAAGTGGCAAACTTTTTGATACGATTGATGGACCAGTAGAAACCAAATGGATTTTCGTTCTCAGTACATCCAAAACCTTGTATATTGGTCAGAAGAGTAAGGGGAAATTTCAACATTCAAGTTTCTTGGCTGGTGGAGCTACTCTGTCTGCTGGAAGAATAGTTGCAGAAAATGGTATTATTAAGGTAAGGGAATTATCATTTCTACTATGAGATATTAACCCTATCCTATTTGCAGCACAATATTTTTGGTAATAGTTATATAATTCTTCAAATTTGACAGGCAGTTTGGCCTCACAGCGGGCACTATCTCCCAACGGAAGAAAACTTTCAGGAGTTTATGTCATTCCTTAAGGAACACAACATGGACCTCACCAACATAAAGGTAACTAACACTGGTTTGTCAAAATTATCTCAAATTGTTATCTGCTATGAACCACGAGGAGAAAGCTTCACAAAAACATAGCATCTACAAAAAATATCTGGATATATTGACAGACCATCACTTGTTCCCGATTCAGGTTACAACTTTAACTAGATAGTAGGAAAAACCTGACTGTCTTCTAACCAGACGTCATGCCATACTACACGTGTTTGTCTCAGGGTATATGTATGTATATACCAATATAGATGCTTGCCGTTCATTTAAGGTATCTTTTATTCTATTCAGCAAAACCCAACTGAGGCGGAAGAAGAAGCCATGTACAGAAACAGCAGTGGATGTGGAATCCGAGACAACCAATCAACTGCAAATGCGCCTCAAGAAACGGAACTAATAAACATGGATAGCTCGAATCAGGAGAACGTAGAATCAGGACAACAAAAGTCAAATGATGACAATGCTGATCTACAGACATCAAATTTGTCTCGTGAATTATGCTCAAAAATTACCAAACTTAAAATACCATCTAGAAATGACATACCTGACATCTTTCGGACTGAAAGCAGCCAGAATGAACCTCCCAATAGTTCTGCAGAGGAAGGCTATGAATCAGGCGAAGATTCTTATTTAACAGAGGAAGATTTCATGTTTATGAAAATGAATCTGTTCGACAGTGACGAAGATGAAGAAGAAGAAGAGATTATCATCCCCAAAGAAAAGATAATGAAAAGGATAGATTCACATAAAGGTATGAAGTCATACCAATTGGCAAAGCAGTTATCCTCAAAATGGACAACAGGGGCAGGACCAAGAATAGGTTGCATGAGGGACTACCCACCAGAGCTTCAGTTACTGGTCCTAGAGCAGGCGCACTTGTCTCCAAGAGGAACAAGTGCAACTGTCAGGCATTCGTCCCCCTTGAATCCCAGGGCCTCAAAACCAACTTCTCTACACAGAAAAACCACTTCAGAAGCCCACTTGGTGCAGACCAAGAGCGATTATCTCGAACTGCATCATCTTAGACCGTCTTAGATGCAAGAATAATTACTAATTACGTACATGACACTGGAGTAGACAAAGAACATAGGTCACTCTTTTTACATTCTTTATTGTGCACTTACCCTCCAAAATTTCATTTTGATGATCTCTTTTGTGAAAATGGAACAAGGCTATGCAGAGATTCTTTTTGTTGCCCCCAATAGTTAAGAAAAGTCACTTCGGCTCATTTCATCCTCTTTGAGCTAAAAGCAGCTGAAGTAACCTCAATCAAGTATTCTGTAATCAATCTAGAAGTTCTTTTGGTTCTTGAATTCACCAGCCAAAGTAGGTCTTCAGATTGTATGTGTGGAACTACTTTGCAGATAGATATACATTAATATATCAAGGGTGATTTGCAAACGTTAACAAGTAACGTGCAGGTGATCTCCATATTCCACCAGTGTATGGAAGGTCTACAATTTTCATCCACACAAATCACCGGGAATTTGTAGAGATAATACGTGGATTCAAAGATGTTTCTTTTAAACTACCAAATGGTTAACAAATGTTAGGCAAGTGAATTGAAATTTATTTTTAAAGTGCCATTCTACTTTGGTCAAAAATTTTCTGAATCAATATTAATCAAAAACAACAAAACATTCTCTATAATTACTTTAGGATGATGAACCTATATTGATTACTCAAATACTTCCATATAGTTCATGTTATATCCAATTACTACTAATTGAGTTACCCTTGTTTAGAATAGGTCATAAGTAATATCAAAATATAATAATCCTTATATAAGATAGTTTGGAGATCTCAATTAAAATAATCACTTAAACAATCATCACAATGAGAATTTTCATAGACTTGTAAGTAATTTTACAAATAGATTTCTCATATGGGATCAGTTTACTGAACTTGTTCTCTAATAAGCACCTACAAGTTTGTTTAGGTATTTTCATACTTTAGTCAATGAGATTGACTACTTTCTTTATAAGGAAAAATAAAATATGTGTTATTTTTTTTTACATTTTATTTATGTCTAATCTCATTAGAATAATGAATGGAATAATTTAGGGATAATACATAAATATACTATGAATCTCATAATTATGACCTCATCATAATTTTATTTGTAATGTATATTTATCCATAGACTTTATTATATACATCTAAATATGTATAAGATAAAAAATATCTTTAAATAATTATGTCACTAAATTACAACCAAACGATTGGCTGTGAGGCATAAGCCAATAATTACCCACTTCATTAAGCCAATCATTTTAGCATCTTATATCATATCTTTATATGATGATTATGCTAATGTTACGTCAATGGTTTAGTAAGAGAATTCTACAAGACTTGTTATAGTGAGTGCTTTCTTAAATCTTACAACTTTCATCTTAATTATCATCATAATTAAGAGAAACTACTTAAAAACATACTTGGACTTTTTATGAGACCTTGGCACCTTTTATATGCCCAATGACTATAATGTTCTACAATACATTACTGTCTAAACAATATAAGGAACTATACCAACTTCATTAAAGAACTCCTTATTCAAATAATCATTTCTACTAAATAAAAAATGTATTATAGCTTGATTAGCAATTAATGCTATAGTAGAAAATTTCAATCTCAAGATAATATTGTTCTAAATAAAATTTACCTTAATTATGATTTATTTCTAAAGTTAATATCCATATAACCTTGAACTCAACTTATACATACAATAATAGATATCTTTAGTAATTCAGAAATATTATATATCTCAAATACTAAATAGTTGTAATACGATATCTATATATTTGGATTAGAATAGGTAAAATAACTTCATTATCTATCTCTATAAATCTAATTCCTAGAATTAAGTTGTTACTGTTTCATATCCAACAAGAGTTGTACTTGAACAATTATATTTTTCAACAATTGAAAATTTGAATTGTTGTTCTTCATGAACAATAGGTCTCTAGACACTCCCATTGAAGAGAATAACAATACTCCCACTAACCTTCTTGTAAACATGATAAATTCACAATCACCTCTAAAACAAACTCTTTGAATTCATCTTAAAAGTGAATCTTTTAATGTTTTATAACCTTTCAACTATACATTAAATGTATCAACAAAGGCAATAATTCCAATTTGATACAATGTCATGAGATTTTAACTTTTTAAATTTCATCTTACTCCTACTACTCATCTTAATAACCATTCTCTTATAAGTTACATTGAAACAAAAATTATGTTCAATAGGTTATTTAAGATTATATCGAACCCTTTTGGATATCTTATAACCTTTTATAATCTCTTTTATTTCTAAACTTTTTAGACAATATATGCTTCAACTAAGCAATACATTAAAAAATCATTAACTTTGAATCTTTTGAAGCCTTACTATTTCATATCAAAAGTGAAATTTTGCTAATTGATTTAATTGAAACTACCAAAGGTAAGTTGTAGTATTAGGCTTGGCTATAGAAGAAATTAATATTGCATCATACAACATCATATATTGTATTTTCCTCCTTACACAACACCATACTTTTATGGAATTTAGTTATGGAGATATTAATTAGAGAATCTCATTCCCTATAGATAACCAAAAAAAGTTTTATCTCACCACATCAATTTCATTGAAGTGCTTCAGCATTCTTGATGCTTAATTTTTACATAGATTTGAACAATTTGAAAATTTAAAAAATTTAAATCAATATTTCGTTTATTACATATGATTATATAACATAAATTTGTTAGTAATCTAATGAAATACAAGTATCATAAGTCTATGAATTGTTATCATATCCTATACATCCTATGCATAAGATTTAACAATTCACTACCATCGTCATCCTTTCATCAAAGGTTGATTTTGGCTATTTTCAACCCAACAAATTTTACAAGTTTCATTTGATTCATTATATATATCTTGTATAATTTTATGATTCTCATTATGTTTATTTAACCAACATGTCGTAAATAGATAGTATTAGTTACCCAGTTTTGTATTTTTGCCACTTACTTTAAGCATAAGTCTCCTTTGTTCCAAAACATAAAATTATTTGTATAAATTTATATCAATTACTTTTTCTCAACAATCTATCTCTTATCATGTTTTGACCATTATAGTAATGTTGAATCTAAATTATCAAATACTTATAAGCATGAACTAGACATATATATGATCTTTATCATATCACGTATAGGTAAGAAAAGTCAAACAATCATTTTTTTTTCTAATATCAAATATTGTCATACTATAAAAAATCCTTTAATTATGGTCCATATTTAAGCTTTTATTAGGCTAAATTGAATGGAACAATTCCATTAAGGTACTATACCTTTCAACTCTAGTTCATGTAACATCTTGCATCTTGTTATCATGATATTGACATATGTCTTACATACTGTTATTAAAATTTATGAGACATTAGTCAAATCAAAATGTCATTACTTTTTTTTCATCCATATTATATTGACATATCTCTAAAATTTTGTCACCATATCCTCAACAAGGATTAATAACAAAATTGCATAATGGATATACAACTTTTCTATCTAACTTTGAGAACTATTCTTAAATTGAACTTATGTCCAAGAAATTTGGTGCACTAACAACTCAGTGTCAACTATACCAAACAAAGGTTATTTATACCAGAACAAAATATAAATGTAAAAAAAGTAAATAATTGGTTATGTGTTATAACAATAAAATAAGATAAGAAATTCACTCATTAAATGGTTACTCCCATTATTTTATTTAAAATAATATCCCTTACTATTACTAAGAAAGATTACTCTAATCTTTATAATGAACCAGGATTCCATTCAAATTTAGTTAATCTTGAGTTTGCTCAACAAACCAATTAAATTTAAATTAGGTAGAAACATCTTTATCAAACAAATCTCATGTGACTCCTAGATCTTTTAGATGACCACTCCTGCTAAAACATATCTTATATGTTATTCTTAACCCTACCTTTAAATTCACGTGATAGTGAGTTTGCTTATCCAATTAACACAAATTTAGTTAAATAGGACCCACTATTATAGTACTAAACATATTTAGATTAAAATGGCCTTGAGTTTACTCAATAAGCCTAATAATAAATAGAACTCTGGTTTATTTTTATAACAATGAAAGGCAACAATCATGTTCAATAAGCCTAATAATAAATAGAACTCTGGTTTATTTTTATAACAATAAAAGGCAACAATCATGTTCAAAATAATGGACTTATAGGCATCAAAGACCTAAATTTTCTTCAGTTAAGAGTGAATTCTAGGAGGTTGTAGAGAGATGTCTGTTTTGTTTAGCTATTAGGAGTGCGGTGTCATACATTTCCTTATGCTACGTGATGATTGTGACCTTTGCTAATGTTTCAGTGTCAAAGGCTTAAAGGCATACAAGCCACATATAAGAAGCTATTAGTTTTATTTAGTGTTTTTTTACATTAGAGTGAACCAGTGGTGGATTAGTAGCAGTGAACCAGTAACAGTGAACCAGCAAGAACCATAACAAATAACTCCTTAGGGATAAGCCCCCAAGAATTAGGATACTTCCTCTCTAGGAGCCTCCATTATGGAAGCTTCCTTGGGAGGAGGTGAGAACTCCCCTTTATTGCGTAAGCTAAAGAAGGGTTTGGTTGAATGTCCCCTAGGAGGAAAGCTCAGATAATGCTTTCCCACCCTTGAAAGATGATGCCACTAACAAATGGTCAGAGTTTAGATCCATTACTAAATAGGGGACTGCAACACAAAATTATAAGCTTACTAAATCTTGGAACAAAGTACTTACCCCTTAACCTGATAGAACCAAGTTGAGGTTTGTTGAGCCAAATCTAGTTAATGGAGTGGCCATTCCTTTATTGGAGTTGTTGCAAGCACGAGTAGCTACTGAGGCAAAGTCTATGGTGGGATTCTTTATTGGTAAGAGACCTACATTTCCATTAGTTTACATGTAGGCTATGATATAGTGGAGTAAGAAGGGCCTTAGAAAGGTACTTCTTATTGACATACACATCGTAACGCTAGTCAAAATAAATTAGATCTACTACTATAGCAGTGTTGAATCTAGGTCGATCCCACAAAGAGTGTTCGGTTAACTTTTGAGAACAAATTAACCGGTGTTTAGGTTCGGGGGTTTTGGTTTAATAACAAAATAAAATGAAACTAAACTAGCAAAAGCAAAATAAAGAAAACTTGTAAAAGTGATGAAAGTGGTGAATTCGTTAAGGACCTAATTCTTTTGATCAATCTCAGCCTACACCCAATTAAACATATTTCATTGAATTGTTGTCTTCATATCTCTATTTGAACTGTTGGTCGTAGATTAACAACAAGCTCTGTCAATCCCAATTTTTCCTTAGGACATAGTTAATTAAGAAGAGTTCGTTAATTAACCTTAGCTATTGGATAACCTAGGAGACGCTCTCTGGATTTAATCGGATAACTGCCTTAAGAATGAGAAAAATAGACCAATCTAAGAAATAATCACATAAGCTCAGATTATTTAACCTAGGTTATGTTATCTCTAATGATTACGAACCATTAGTTGCTACAAATTAAATTCAACATAACAATTAGGGATTATATTAAATATTCTAATGATGCGTTTGTAATAAATGATCCAATGAACGCATTAAAACCATCTTTTCACAATACCCAAATCCATACACATAGGATAACATAATCAATTTCTAAAGAGAGAAAGAAAACAACAAATACAAGGAAAAAGTGCTTAACCAGGTCGTGGCATCAATATCCCCGTTAAACTGGCGTCGGAAGCTACCCTTCCATGGGTCTCTCACAGTTGATGGTTTTACCCCTTTTTCTCCTATCTCCTAAAGCTCCCTCTCTATTTTTCTCCCAGCCGAAAACCTTCCAATCATTTATATCCCTTGCACCATCACACCCTCGGTATACATTAACGCTAGGTTAAATAAGGGGTGAGGTGTCATTGTGTCACACTCGTAACTTGGTGTGTCACGGGTGTGACACACCATGCATGGTCATGACTTTAAGTCATGGACGTGACTACTTGAGTCACGCCTATACAAGGTGAGTCATAGCCATGACATGTCATGGTCGTGACTTGCATTCTCATGACTTCTCTTGATTTTCTACAATGTATACTCTACATCTTCATGAATTTTCTTATCTTGTCTTGCTCTAATCCTTCTTTTTCTTGTTCCATGGAGACAAAGGATAGTGAATCTTTGAAAAATAACTCAAATGTAGTGCTTTTGACTCATTTTAGCACTTTCACTTTCGAATTATGTCTAAAATCACGTATGAGTCAAAATGAGTATCTTAAGCATTTTTCTAGCAATATTCACTAAGTATTATTGAATAAATTCATCATCAATTAAACACATATCAATTTCCCTCACACTTAGCTTTTGGTCATCCTCGGGCAAAACATCAAAATTAGCTCATAAACCTAAAACATTCACTTAATTCCCATATTTTCCAAGATTACATAATCATAAGCAAAGATGAATGACATTCAAAAATCATAGCAAGAACTCAACATTCCAAGCTTTTACTCATAATCAATCAACAGTCAATACTTTTAAAAACCGAGCAATCTAATGGTAGACTTGGAAAATGTGATTAAACAAGATATGTTCATGGTACACTCAACAACATTCATAATCATGTCTCTCCACAACTTTGCATATCATTTCATTTCTCCACCACTAAGGTTCACATGCAAAATCATGGATCAAAAGTCTTTTCAAGGTTATAATGTGGGCAAAGGTAAGGTAAGAGGTATTTGGGTCAAGTAGCATGAAAGTCATAAAAGCTAATGAAACAAAAGTAACACTTAATATACTATCAAGTTTAAAATCCAACATTCACTCACAATTGTGTACATCAAATATGATGAATGCAAAAATGATGTTTCATAACTCAAATTCAAGTTCTCTCACACAAATCACATGAAGCATAACTAATTAAAAGGGATCATTCATAAAGATTGATGATAACAACACATTGAACTACAATGAGTGAGCCTTCCAAGACAACATCTACTCATATCCAACATACTTAAATATCCCATTCAATACAACTTTAGGATGATGCATTAATCATAAATAACTTTTCAACATATATCCACTTCCTCCTTGATACATCTATTTAAATATTTTTTTTGTTTTTGGCTTTTTGCTTTTTCTTCTCTTTTGTTATAAACATTAAAAGAAACTACATTAACATGGGAATTTCAATGATAAGACATAAAATAACATCTCAATCATTATAACCAACCCACACATATGTATTCCCCCACATTTAGAATTTTGTACACCCATAAACTCACTAGCTTTATGGCTTTGGTAGGACATTTGGTTAAGTTTAAAGCATGTAATGTAGTTAATATAGAAAGAAAGGTATAAAGTTCAAAGGAGCTTATCAAAAAGGAAAAATCATATAATAGGTAGGCTATTTGGCTAATGTAGTCCAGAAAAGCAAATAATGCCTAATCATTTTCATATTACTGAATGTGATTAAAAAATGTGGTCTCAAATAAAAAATCAAAGAAAAATAACGTACATATCATGAAGTTCACACATTACCAAAGGATAAGGACACTAATATGGTTATGTTAGTCTATAAAGGCTTAAAATCTCACTGGCTTTGTCTACCACTAGTCACTACTCTTCTAAAGATAATGCACATTGATCAATCACAAAAGTAAAGTAAATGCTAAAGTTGCCATGAAATTCTCTAGTTAATTCATTCTCTACTCATTACTATATATTCCAAGAAGCAACAGAAAATGAGAAAATGTTTGTTTTGTTTGATTTATTCTCTCTCATTTTGATTGAAAACTTAAAAAAAGCAAGAAACAAACCAACATAGAAACACACATGCATATTATCACTAGTGCAAAAAAAAAAGAAAATAATTTTACTTCCTTTGGGTTGCCTCCCAAGAAGTGCTTTTGTTTAGGGTCACTAGCTCGACTCTATACTTCTCCTCATGTGACAAAATTATGATCTTCTGGTGGCACATACAGTTTCTCCACATGAGGTATGTCCATATAGGGCCTTGGTTGATAATTATTCCTATTCAGTGTCTTCCCTATCCTCAAACTCTTAATCTCTACTAAGTCCATGTAGTTTGGAAAGATCTTGAATGTCTCTTCACATTTTTCTTCCTCGTTTAATTCCTTTAACTTGCTAGGTAAAAGTAAAGAGTCATTCTCAACAATAAAATGAAACTTATTATTTACCTCCGAGCTAAAAGATATATCCATTTCTGCTCTGAGCTCCTCTTCCATTTCTTCTTCATCACAAGCATTTCTGAGCTCCTACTCCTCCTTAAGCTCCTCTTCACTCTATAAGGCCTCTACGCTAACGTCCTTTGGGTACATCTCAGGATGAGATAGTTATGTTTCTTTGCCTTGTGATACTAGGAAGTTAAGAGCTTCTGTTAACTGACCCATCTAGCTTGCCAAGTTCTGGTTCCTAGAACTTATTTCTTACTAGAATTGCATCTCTTCCTACTGTAATCGCAAAGTATTGGCAACATAAACATTAACTAATTCCTCTAGAGAAGTACCTAATTTTAATTGGTTTTCCAAATATGGGATGTTAGACCCTGTATCTTGTGGAAGTTGCCTTACTTCCTTCTGAAACTCCTTTACACTTTGTTGAAATTGAATATTCTTAGTAGTCATAATATTAAGCAAATCTTCCAAACATGTCCTCGAGTTGTGATAAGAAAATTTTGGTCTATACGAAAATTGCTATGCATCCTACCTACTATCAAGGAAGTAATTTTGTGAGTTATCCCATCTATAACTAAAATTAGGTTGATCAGTCCAACCTTGGTTATAAGATTAACAATACAGGTTATAAAATAAATTACTTCTGCCTATGTAATTTTTTTATATCACAAATATGAAACAAAAAGTGAAATGATAATGAAATAAATGCAAAGAAACTAATTACAAAAAATATTTACAAAGCATCAATTAAAATCACAAACAAAAACTAAAACACCGCACTCCCCGACAATGATGCCAAAATTGACATGTGCGTCGTAACGCTATTCAAAATAAACTAGACATACTACTATAACAGTGGTGATTCTAGGTCAATCCCACAGAGATTGTTCGGTTAACTTTTGAGAAGAAATTAATCGGTGTTTAGGTTTAGGGGGTTTTGGTTTAATAACAAAGTAAAATGAAACTAAACTAACAAAAGCAAATTAAAGAAAACATGCAAAAAAGATGAAAGGGGTGAATTTGTTAGGGACCTGGTTCTTTAGTTCAATCTCAGCCTACACCTTATTAAACATATGTCATTGAATTGTTGTCTTCATATCTCTATTTGAACTATTGGTCGTAGATTAACAACAAGCTATGTTAATCCCAGTTTTTCCTTAGGTTATAGTTAATTAAGAAGAGCTCATTAATTAACCTTAGCTAGTGAATAACTTAAAAGACACTCTCCAAATTTAATTGGAAAGCCACTTGATGAATGAGAAAAATGGACCAATCTAGGTAATAATCACACAAGCTCGGATTATTTAACCTAGGTTATGTTATCCTTAATGATTACGAATCATTAGTCGCTACAAATGAAATTCAACATAACAATTACGAATTACATTGAACATTCTAGCAATGGGTTTGTAATAAAACGATCCAATGAATTTATTCAAACCATCTTTTCACAATACCCAAATCCATACACATAGGATAACATAATCAATTTCTAAAGAGAGAAGAAAACAACAAATACAAGGAAAGAGTGCTTAACCAGGTCGTGGCGTCAATATCCCCATTAAATCAGCGTCAGAAAGCTACCCCTCCATGGGTCTCTCATAATTGAAGGGTTTGCCCCCTTTTATCATCTCATCTGAAGCTCCCTTTTGATTTTTCTCCCAGCCAAAAACCCTCCAATCTTTTATATCCCTTGTGTTGTTACACCCTTGGTATATATTAGCGCTAGGTTAAATGAGGAGTATGGTGTCGTTATGTCACACTCGTGACTTGGTGTGTCACACTTGTTGTGACTTTAAGTCATGGGTGTGACTATTTAAGTCACGCCCATGTAAGGTGAGTCATAGCCATGACATGTTATGTCATGGTCGTGCATCACTAGTCACGCCCATGACACTTTATGTCATGGTCGTGACTTGCATTCTCATGACTTCTCTTAATTTTCTACAATGTATACTCTTCATCTTTAGGAATTTTCTTGTCTCCTCTTGTTCTAATCCTTCTTCTTCTTATTCCATGGAGATAAAGGATTGTGAATCTTCGAAAAATGGCTTAAATGTAGTGCTTTCGACTTACTTTAGCTCTTTTGCTTCCAAATTGTGCCTAAAACCACTTATGAGTCAAAGTGAGCATCTTGAGCACTTTCCTAGCAATATTCACTAAGTATTATTGTACATTTGTTTATGTTTAGTTCATTGTTTATAGGTGATGAAATTGAGGATAAAATACGATATTTAGTGCAACTTTCTCAATAATTATTCAATTGAAGAGATTTTAGAGTCATTTGGAAGATAAAAAATAGACAACAACTTTGTAGAAGACTTCGAAGTTAATTCTAACTAAAAGATGTCAAAAAATGGAGAAGTTAGTGGAATAAGGTACAACAGGCACTATGTTTACATATGTAATACATAACATTCTTTTGCAAAGGTATAAGACACTAAGGACCTAAATAAGTCTTGTATCGGAATTGATCCTAAATTGACCCCATACTCATCTTGAATTTAGAAAGGGACAAACAATACAAAATTGGTGTTGATTACAACTTAGTGTTAAGCACCAATTATGTGCAGCTTCACAAGGTTTTATAGTTTTAGAACAAGACTAATGTTGATTTGATGCTAGTCTGGTGTAGATTTTTAGAAACAAACTATAAGGATGTGCGGTTTCTTAAGTTTAAGCCATTTAAAACTCTTCTTTTGTAACCCTAACTATAAATTTATGCTATAATTAACATAAGGATGTTTTAAGGGAGACTTTATTAATAGACTTTTTAGATAGTTCTTATTTTCTTTTCTTAATTTTATTCTTTTTTAGTATTGGAGGAAGATTTGGAGTAAGCATTGGAGAAGTCTATGACATCTTCTCTTATTCTTTTCTTCTGCTTTTTTCTTTTATATTGAGAATTAGGTGTTTATATTTTTTTTCAACATTTTTCATGGCTAAAAATCCTATCTAAGGTTAACAATATAGCTTGTCATGATTGTTCAATTATTTGTACATGATTTGATTAATTGATCAATTAAATTTATTCTCTTTGTTTTTAATATTAGATTTGTAAATACACTATAAATTCAACTTGGAGATTGTATGAAGGATCGATAGGTGATGTAGAATTTGTGTATTAGCATAATAAAAACTTTAGTGCTAGAGAATGATAATATCCTAGATTTGAGTTCCTTTTCACCTTTTCTTGTACGAAGTCACCTTCCTTCTCAAACAAAAAAGGTAAAAAAAAAAAGGGGAAGAAAGTCACTAAATTATGTAGTTCCCTACCATTTTCCTTGACATTTAAAATGTTTCTTATCAATTATTATCATCCTTTCTTCATCTTTACTTTTGTTCTCGCCCTATTTGAAACATCACAAAAGTGTGAAATTAATTTTCATTCTAGTAAAATCATCTATCGATCTTTGAAGTTCACTCCCCTAAATGTTTCTTTAAGAGAGTTTCTTAACATTCTTAAACTTTAATTTATTTTGCATAAATAGGAAGAACTCTATCTAAAGTTTCTTTTTGTATTTACATGTTATAAGAACATATTAGATGAGACAAGGAAGAAGGAAGAGAGTAAAAGAGAACCATTTGCTACCCAATAACTCATTTGAGCCATTATACTTCTTTCCAATCATCTTACTAGTGTGAAATCCCAAATAATTCCTTACATTTTGTTTCTTTATTAATAATGTAAGTGATAATTTCTTTTTATGGGTTATATGTAATTCATACATATAGAAGGCCATCTAAGTTTTATTATTAAAGTCCTATATCATTGATTTTTTTATCTACTTTGGTTTACCAAAATTTGATAGGTTTTTAGTTACTGATCTTTTGTTTAGTAAGTTTGTCTATAGTCTTATTCTTATGAATGGTGATTATCAAAAATTGTTTCCAACATTTAGTTTGCTAGTTCTATAGCCATTGAGCTATGTTACATGTTTTTAAGTAAAGGCATCCATTTACATATACCTTATTTATACTAATCTTATTGGTGTTGGATGGTTAATATTTATATTTTTTGGATTAGCATGATATGCATCTATTTTGCTAGATTTTCCATTTTCACACAAATTTTTATATTATATTGCTTCCATTCTATTTTTGATTTTGATTATTTTATGTTGTTCAAATTGGTACATTCCATTTTAAGTTCATTAGGTTATACAAATAGCTTGTTTTTTTGTCATTAGTCCCATTTGTTTAAGTTTTTAAAATTTTATTGTTCTTACATAACACTTTGGTTTACCTTTATGAATGTTAAATAAATAAATGATTCAGGTTCTTTAAGTCATGATTCATAAATATTAAATTTGTCAGTTTATAATTGACAGTGATTTACTGTGTTTTTATTAATTACCTTAAATATTTAAATAAACAAATTTTCACATCTAGTAATTTTGTTCATAACTTTAAACAATATAAGATGTACACTTTTTTTGCCTCTTTGTTCTATTATTTCATTTATATATTAGTCCATACTTGGGGATGCAATCACTATACACTATGTTTTTTTAATCCCTCTACACACTTTTTGATCCGATTTTCAACAATTTTGAGATTATTTAAGCATTAGTTAGGGAATTTTGTTATTTAATTATGGATGGATTTTAGTTTAATTTTCTACAAGTTTGAGATTACTTAAGCATTAGTTATGAAATTTTTTTATTTAATTATACATGGACTCCATTTTTTAACCCTATATCTATTTAAAGTAACATTGTCTTTATTAGCTTAAATATGGAGCAATCTAATTTATTTAGATATTCTTTAATTTAATTTCGACAAGTGCGTAGGGAGGGTGTAAATATAAGTTCATTATACAGGAGTCAAAGCCCAATATTTAATAGGAAAACTTTATATAGGTTTTAACCTTAATTTAAGTGACTTAATTGCAATAATTTCCTATTTAATTTTTCTATTTCGACATAGATCCTTTTAGAAAACATGGTTAGTATGTAATTTTAGGGAAATTATTAAAACTAACAAAAATATATATTTCTAGTACTTTAATACATGAACTTCTCACTTTGTACCAAATATACATTATTGTTTAGCCTCTTTTAATGAGTATTGTTAACTAAGGTGATGTGTCTTGTTAGTTAGACTATTTAATTAATTTATAGGACACGTAATTAAGAAAAAGAAATAGATCTCTTGAGAAATATGTTAGTGCTAATGCTGGTATTGGTGTAGGTGCTGGTGTTATTGTTAAGTGCCCTAGAAGTGAGAATAAGGCCATTAGCTTTAGTTCCACCGATAAATGTCCTTTACTCACTTTTAGCTTCAATGAACTATCTCCCTCATTTCTCTGTCATTATATATATTATCTTATGTTTGTGTTCTTCCTTGTGCTGCATAATTATTTCTTGCTCTTTTGTCTTTATAATTTTCTTTGAAATATTTTGTGTTATTCTCTTTGTGTTGATTGTTACTAGTTAGTTTTTTCATTTCCAACAACTTTCATTACCATTAAATATCTAAGTGCTGGTTATTACAGGAATATTCTTCTCATCTCTTTTCTTTTCTTTATTGTGTTTTCTATGTGGATGCATATTTATGAATATAATTTGTTATCAATTTTATTTGTCCTCTTTAAGTTATTAATTAATTTCTATTACTAGCAACTTTTTTCATAAAGTGCTTATGTTATGTTTTAGAGCAAAGCAAAATTTTCAATGGCTTTGTTAAGTGTAGATTCCAAGTTGTCTATGTTTATATACTCAATTCCTTCACCAATTCCTATTTCATATAGATCATATATATGTAGGAATAGTAAAAAGATAAATATTTTGAATGGTCAAGTTGGTATTATTATTAGTAAATGTAGAAAGACTATCAAATATCTTCAGGTTAAGTTAGGTGGAAAGATTTAAGTCACTTAAGATATGGGTACTAATCCTAACTTTACCAACTAGGATGGTAAAGCTTAGGGGCACTCCTAATCAAATTGCAAAGGTAGAGTAGTTGACAAATGAGATTCTTACAGAGGAAAGAAGAGTTGGGTCTTTTCTAATGTGTTATTTTTTACTTTTTTATTTTCTTAAATTCACATGCCCTAAAAATTAATTAAAGTTTCCATATATTAAGTCATATTAACTAAATTAATAGTGATCACTAATAAGAGCTATCATCAAGTTGTATTTGATATAAAGGGGGAGTTCTAAGTATTATCGTACTAAAAAATGAAGTTTGGGATAGTTATGGTAATTTTCATAAAGTTACAACTTAAAATATCAATTTTTCCTAAATCAAAAACTCAATTGGTCCTTTAATTCTTAAGAATGTAGACCAACTGAGGTACTTTAAATTAATTGGACCTTATACTTCACATCCAAGTGCTCACACTATAGATTTAAACCTAAAATGAAAATGGAAACTTATTTTTTGTTATTTCTTATTTCATTTATATGTTTGATTAAATGTTTAATTTGTTTAGCCTATTGATGGTATAAGTGTAGAAAGAGAACCCACTTCTTATTTATGAAATTCAAATAATACGATATAAATATAAAATTATATAAGGTCCACTTTAAAAACCCAAATTTACTTTAGTAAAGAATTATATTTCTTCTCTTTGTAATTTTTGGGCTTAAATTCACACCCAAAAATTAAAATCTATAATGTTAAGAAGTTTGAATTTTTTACTAAAAATAATAATTTTCTCAAGTTTAATAAAATTTAAGAGCCTGCTGGTTATTTAAATAATTAACCCAGAATTCAAGTATGATAGGGAGGAATTCTCCTAGAATTCATAATTGACTTCTTATCAACGGTAGAGATGAGCTTCAGAAAACTTATAAAATAAAAATCTAAAATACCAAAATAGTAAAGAGTATTGAAATAAAGAGATGATTTGATTTAAGAAAAAGAAAAGTATAAGATACAAAGAAAATTTAAGATAATGATAGGAATAAGTATACAATGGAAAGAAAACTTGAAATATTAACAAGGTGTTTTTGTTGGAGCAGTCTAATTATCTGTGTATATATGAATCCCTTTGCATTATGATGTAGGTGAATTTATATAATCCTCTCAACTTCAACTACCAAAATTAGTTTTCTTATAGCTACTTAACTTTCAACCCACTTTTCATCATAACCACGTTCCAGCTAATTGCCTACCACATACTATTATCCCAACTCTAACAGCCTCAAGAAATTTTCCTATAATCGTTTAACTTCCAACTATCTTCCAATTTAGACCACGTTTAGACTATCTGCCTCTATACATTATTAATTTTAAAGCATATGTCAATTAGGTATTAACTGTCTGGACTTCCCAAATCCTAAACTTCTTAACTAATTCCTATGTTCAAGAATTCCTTAAACAATTTAGTTCTCTTCTTGAAATATTCACACAATTGGTCTTTTTCATCATTGGGCTAAGTAAGTTAATTTTGATTCAAGCTATCAACAAATTCCCAGTATGTGTTTGGTTAAGCAAACCAAATATATGGTATTGAATTCCTTCATGCTTTTAAATTTATCAATCCTTGTATTCTAGCTCTTTAAAATTCTCCATCATCTGTGTTGACAAGTTTTATAATATAAAACTTTCAATACCATAAGTATACGAATCATAACTTGTAGTATGAAAAGTATTTTTCTCATGGAGACTAATTAGATACCTAACAACTTGAATAAAACTTTGACTAAGGTACAAAAGAATTATTTGAATTAAAATAAATAATTGTAATTGAAACAACTAATAAAAATTAGTTGCTTTTAATTGGTGCAAGTTCATCTATTTTACCCATATGGACTTCTTGTCATTGAATAGTTTCCATATTCTCTTAATGAAGAGCATTTTTATGATGTCATGTATCTTAGTAAGCCCCAAGCCTCTTTACTTAGGATCAAAAATGTTAAACCATTTACTTTTGACTTTTCTTCCCTTCTTTACATCACTTGACCTTAAGAAATTCCTTATTATCTTTTCAATTGCTTTAACTAAGTTTTCAGGAAGTATAACATGAGAGCTCTAATAATTGTGCATACTATTAAGCATAGAACCGACAAGTTGTAATTTCCAGCATAAGGCAAAAAAACTTGTTTGGCTAACTTCCTATTTTTTGCTTATGGCATCAAAGTAGCAAGCAATTATTATATGTTGGTCTTCTTGTGGTTATTGAAATTCCCAAGAATTTGAAAGGGATATTCTAAACTAGAATAGTTGAGCTTGAGATTCTTGATAACTCTTAAATTGGAATAGTTGAGTCTACATAAAAATAAAGTTTTCTCTTGGAATAGTTCATACTCAATCCTCGCATCCTTTTAAAAGTATGCTGAGAGCTTATCAGGACTTCCATTGTTAAGTCTTCATTAGCAATATTCAAGAGTAGCAGGTCATCAGTAAAAATAAGGTTGAAAAGCTTAATCTTCTTAAATTTTTTTTATGGTATTTGAATTTTTCATTATGATTGATGTTATGGGAAATCAACTTGATTAAAGCATCCATGCTTAAAGTTAAGAGGTAAAAGGATAGAAGTTCTTTTTACCTTAGTTCTTTGACTCCATTGAAGATGTTAATGGGTTCACTATTAACCATTATGCCAAAAGTAATGGTGATACATTGTTACATCCATTCTATGAAATTTTAGGAAACTCAAATACTCAAACTCCCACTCTAGTTAGTCAAAAGCCTTATGACAATCAATCTTTATGACACAACTTTTGATAGGATGCTTAAAATGGTAATTCTCAAGTAGATCTTAAATAAGTAACATTTTGTCACCAATGTTCTTTCCTTTAAAAAATGCACTTTGGCTTGGAGTTATCACCTTCTTTATATCTCCTTCCAATCTTTTAGCAAGCATCTTTGAGATAGTTTTGTAAACTACATCTCTTAGCTTTCTTATACTAAGGAAGAATTCTATAATAGCTTCTATTACTATGTCTTCAAACTCATTCTAGGTCTTTTGAAAGAAAAAGTTGCATTGCAGCCATCTAGTCCTAGAACTTGATTGAAATCCATTTTGATATAAAAGATGTCTTACATGTTGAACATATGTAAAATATTTAATATCAAATTAATATATTATGATAAAACTAGGTTTAACTTGATAGTGACTTAAGAGTGATTTTGATAATATGATAAGATAATCACCTTAAAGAAAAGAATTAACTAAACGTTATAAATTTTGTTAGACTCTTGGCTTAGTCAATGTGAGGTAATTAACTGTCACATTTAATTTAATTGATCAAAAAATAACATGGTCAGAAATTTTTTTTTTTTAACTGCGTATGATAGTGAATTAGAATTCTATATTCAAGTTTGGTATCATATTAATTTGTATCAACAAACTTATACATGTAAGTATATTTTTCCTCACGTCAAAATTTTATTTTAAATGGTTTCATCGTTTCTCAATTAAAATTTATCAGATTAGGTAGAAAGCGATGGACAGAGAATGATTTTGTACAAATGATGTAGCTAAAAAGTTTATTCAGAGAGAAGGAAAATGGATATTGTACTGCAATTAATTTAACAAAATTGTTAGTTAAAATTTTTTGTTTCCAACAAAAAAGAAAAGAATTTTGGACAGATTTGCTTTTCCTTTTTGGAAAAAGAAATGTTGTTACAGGGCACAGTTCATGTATTAGGAAATTAAGACTAAACTTCGCCTTGAGCTTCCTTTGATGCATTAGCTACTGCACCTCCCACGCATTGTTCATCAATTTTGATTTTGTTTGCTTTAGTGTATTTTGAGGCTCAGTGGCTTCTGTATCTGTGTTGTTAGCGTCTTCAGTAGCTAGCCTCGCTGTTGTTAATATCCATAGCCTTAGTAGACTCTCCATTTGTGCTTTTTGTATCCTCAGCAGACTACCCGTTTCTGTCATTTTCATTATCCATAGACTCTCCATCTTTTCCATGTGCAGTTTCAGTGAATTCTCCACTTTTATCATTTGCAACTTCAGTAGGCTCTCCATTTACACCCTCCACTGGTTCTCCAGCTTTGTCATTTGCATCCTCATTTCGTTCTCTGCCTCTTTGGGTTGCAGCCTTAATAGGATACTCATTTTCTTCTTCATTTTTTTGTTTTATATCCTCAGCAGGTTCTCCATCTCTGCCATTTGCAGCCTTAATAGGTTCTTTATTTATTCCAGTTGCAGCCTCACCAATCTTTTCTGGTTCTCCATTTTTGGTATTTGCAGCCTCAGTAGATTTTCCAATGTTCATGCTTGCGACCTCAGCAGGTTCTCCACTTTCAATAGCTGCTTCAATAAGCTCTCTGTTTGTATTGTTTGTAGCCTCAGTAGGTTCTCCTTTTTTGATGTTTGGAGTCTCAGTTGGTTCTCCATTTTTGTTGTTTGCAGCCTCAGTTGGTTCTTTGTTTGAGCTATTTTTTGTTTCAGTTGGTTCTCCATTTTTGATATTTGTAGCCTCGGTTGGTTCTCCAATTGTGTTGTCCGCAGTCTCCAAAGATTCTTCACTAATAGCCTCTGCTACCTTGATTTCTAAGGGTCCAAGTTTTGCATCAAGATTTTTTATTTTGAGGTTTAGGGATCTTACATCTCTAGCATCTCCTAGCTCAACAGAAGATACCTGTAGGAGAACATGGAGTAGGTTCTGAGAACACCAGGAAATTGCTTTCATGAAAAGTGAAAAAAGAAAAAGTGTAACGTAGCACATAACAATTACTCGATCCAGGATGAAATGTATTTGAAAATAGTGTTCAAACATCATAATATACTTTCACCTACATACACAAGAAACATGGAAAAAATCAAACTCACGGTTGTACGAAGGAAGTGAAACATAGGTTTACAAATCTCTTACAATATTTCCTCATATTAAATCCAAGAAGGATAATATAAGCCGGAGAACAGATGCCAGAGACCAATTCCTTAACAAAATAATAGGAAAAGAAGCTATCCAGAACCGTTGCTCCAGAGTTTTTGAGGAATGAAAAACAAGAATCAAGGTGATTCAGTTATATCAATAAGTTACATGCATGTTAAAGGATACCTTACTTGCACAATTTGGTTGGCACGTTGTTTGAGAGCCTCCACTGGTGCTTCTTTGTAATAATTACTTTTGAGAATACACAACACATGCGAATGTAGATCATCTGAATTATGTTGTTGGATCATACACTTGGGTACGGTGGATTGACAACCCACTGCATAGAACGGACAGTTCACGAGCTTCATTGGACAGACAGTAATGCAATGCCTGTCCATTTCACGTCTCATGAGGATATCTGGGCATTTCTGTTCACACGGGATCATTTTGAATGGACACACTGAATCATGGTTCTCCAAATGTCTTGCAGAAAACATAGCTGTACACCCCTCATTTGTGCAGTTCAGAGGCCCAAAGCCACAGTTGACCATATGCTCAACGAGTTCCTCAGAGGTTTTGAATTTCTCGTCACAATGGAATGTGTTCTTAAAGTCAACATTCTTAAGGAATGTCTGTGCAACTGCTTCCCTCCTTTCTAGCAACCAAAACCCAATTATTTCCATCTCTTGAACAAAATCATCCACCCTATCTTCTCTTTTTTCACTTAGCAGCCATCCAGAAACTCGGCTAAAAAAATTCCTCTTTGAAATTGCAAAGTCATCCACAAAGTCAGAAATGATATCAAAAGGATGGTCAGAGACTTCCGCCTCTGGACTGCCTTCTAAAATAAGAGATTCAGCAACAAAACTTTCACTTCTCTGTCTGAGATAGTCAATCATTTCTTTTCTAATATCATCCGCCACTGAACCAGGGGACTTAAATATTCCACCTGTTGTGTTGTCAACACAAGCTGTAGCTAATCCAGGGAGGAGCGCTTGAGCTATCTTGTGAACTACTTCTGTATCATACAGATCACAATGGAATGCTGGGCCTTCCTCTTTCTCATCTTGGATCTTCTCATTTTCTGGTACAAGTTCCACATCTATTAAAGGAGGATCCATAAAAATGTTGGCTGCGAGTCTGCTCCGATACACTCAACACCTAAAAGATAGAAAGGCAAAACTTTGAAATGCACCACTAGAGTAACTCCAGATCAATATGATGTCATTTTGAACCAGTCACATATTAACATTTGGATTATCGGATTGCCAGATTTATAGCTGTTATTAAAGATCATTCCATAAACAATCAAATATTTCCTCTCACATATCCTAGAGTAATGAAAAAAAACGCTATAAAAGATGGAAGAAAACAGTGAGATCCAGATCAACAATGGCAGGAAATTCCATGAACAATCGTGAAGAAATTGTTAGCTCGTTGCAATATCCTAGGACAACGTGGAAAGAAGGATATCAAACGGTATGAGCTCCATTTGATATTCTCATGAAAAATTGTACAAACCAACGAGCTATATAACACAATACACGACGACCAGATCAGAAAAACCCATATCATCAACGCATTAGGGAAATCCTTTCCTCTTAGAAAACATAAATAAAATCTATCTCTGATATGCATTACCGCCCAATTACTTGAATTTCCTCTTCAAATTCTTCAAAGAGATAATGGACAACCCTGTAATTCAGAACCAAGACCAACCATCGACGTTTCTGAAAGAGAAATGAAAGCCACGGAGGTTTCCCTTCCAACCCATCAACAACTCTCTTTATTCATCCCTTTTCTTACCTGTTTTATTTGCACTGTTCAACTGTCCTAACGGCCTTTACCGTTTTTGACCACTTGCATCCCTATATTTACGCTTTTGTCCCCCATTGATGGGACCGACATGGACGGTTTAGATAGGCTTAACATTGACGCCACTGCAATCACTATCATCCCTTGTTCCTCTAATCGCTCCTTCTGTTGTTTTCTAGTCTTTACTGATTGAAAGCGAATAGTTTAAAGTTGTATTAATTTCTCGGCAATAAAACGGAAATTAGGGTTTTATTCCACTGAACCTAACATTTTCCTTTGTAAATTCTTGATGGCCACAGCTGCATATCCACCACCGCCACCGTATTATAGACTATACAAAGATTACCTTCAAAACCCTAAGTCGGCACCGGAGCCTCCGCCTCCGATTGAAGGGACCTATATCTGTTTCGGTGGCAATTACACTGTAACATCTGTTTTTGTCGTACGCAATTTGTAGCTAGGTGCTTGTAGGTCTTGCTTATTTGTTGTTGTTTTATAGACTGATGATGTGCTTCCGAGCCTGGAGGAGCAAGGAGTGCCCCAACTTTACCCAAAAGGGCCTAACGTTGGTATGTTTATGTTTGCTCTGGGTTTTCACGACTGTCCAGTGTGTAGCATGATTGCTTTGATTTGGGACCTATGCACCTTTTTTCTCCAAAAAATAATTGCCTTGTTGGAGGTGTTATTGGGCTGAAATGGGGTTGGTATATGAATCTACTGCTGATTACGATTGTTGTCTTTTATAGATTTTAAGAAAGCATTGAGGTCACTTAACAGAGATTTGCAGCTGCACATTTTGGAACTCGCTGATGTTCTTATTGATAGGCCTTCGCAGTATGCTAGGAGAGTAGAAGATATATCGATCATTTTCAAGAACTTGCATCACCTTCTTAACTCATTACGCCCCCATCAAGTAAATGACTTTTTGAGTTCCCTGACATCCTCTTTTTCAGCTCGCTGTTTGAAGTTGTGATTCATTTTGTTGTAACATTTTGCCAACAGGCTAGAGCAACATTAATTCACATCCTGGAACTTCAGATACAACGTCGCAAACAAGCAGTGGAAGATATTAAAAGGTATTTATTTTGAAGTCCTATTGAAATGTTTACAGCAGCTTGCAAAGGAAAATTGCTTGTTTAACACCTTTTTTCTCGAATGAAGTCATTTAGTTCTTTAGCATAGTTACTTCATGATTGCTTATGCATCTTGTAGGGTTGAAATATGCTCTGCATGACTGTCAAACATTTTTCTGGTTGCAAGATAGTTGTTTATTCACTGTAATACTGTAATGTTGCTAGGTTCTTAGTTTGTCTCATATAACTTCACTAAATCTCAAGGGAAAAAGCTCGTGCAGCTTGGCTTGTTTGCTAGGCTGGCATTTTCATAATCATTGTATAACTATTACAACTTACTCGCTTCTGAAAATTTATGAACATTTGCTGCTTATTTTGAAAGTTGATTACTAAGGCTTTCACAAAGTTCCTAGATACAGGTTCATATCTATTTCATGATGAAGCTTAGTTTCTTCTTACTTTCAGCATGGTTGGTAAATGGTCACATTTGATTTTGATAAGAAGTCTTAAAACATGATATTGCTGTTGTTCCTGAGAGTAATATGTTTCTGATGATAATAGATATATTTTTACAGATCTTAATGGTATTTGTGTTTATTCGTATGTATTTCACGATGAAGCTTAGTTTTTCAACATGGTTGGTAAATGAAGTCACATTTGATTTTGATTAACATGTTATTGCTATTGTTCCTGGGAGTAATATGTTTCTGATGATAATAGATATATTTTTACAGAGCTTCATAGTGTTTGTGTTAATTCATATGTATTGAGCATAAGTAGATTTGAAACAGTTTGATAGAAATGTTTAGATCAATTATTTTCCTCCATCTTAGGGTCTTGATCCATCATATCTGATTTATGAAGTAGCTGTATTGAGCTTCCTTGTTGTCACTTTAGCGTGTAATGCATAGTCAATCAGCCATCATGGTCCAAAATAGACTATCTTCATGGTGTGTAAATCATTAGACATAAAGCACTTATAGCTATTCAATTCTAGTGCAACCATGAGAAAAAGGGTTTAGCAGTAATTAGATCCTGAGAAGGTTGTATTGATTGGTTGTTTGCATGTTACTGTGGTATCTTTATCCAATTTTGTTTTTTCTCATTATCATTGTAAGAGCTGTAGCTTACGAGGCTGTATTGTTGCATAATACATCATAGCCAAGCAATACTTTAGTGTCTATTGCTGTTTAGGTTGATGGAATGCTTTACTAAATGCTGAATTCTAAACTTGTCTAGGAGGAGAGAAGATGCACAGAAACTTCTGGCGGAGGCTGTTGGAACCTTGGATGGACAGTAGACTTTGAATTGTTAGTTCATCTTATTGCCACTTAGATGTTCGTGACTTCAAGTTTCCAACTTGGCACTTCAGCAGGGCATTGACTTCTGATGTACTATTACAGGCTCTCAATGAGGGTGGTCTTAGTTGTGTTTAACGAGAAGACCTGTTGACACATGACTAAAAATTTGATCTTCAATTGTTGGTTTACCCTTCGTGCCTTCCTTCTGCCTTGCTGGAAAACTTTGTTGGATTTCACAGCTAATATCTAATTTAGATGGTGATAGGGTCGGTGAGTTTGCCCAACCATTTGCATCACACATTACTAAAACAATGTTACTGTGTATTGCGTATTAATCACTCCATAGTTTCTCAAGTTCCCAACTGGGTTTAATCTGATATGATATCATTTTTTAATTATTAAAATGGACAAATCATCCTTTCCAAAGATTCTATAATTCTATTGGAAGATTGTCCCTCGTGGAATTATTGAGATGAGTTGACTAGTTCACTAAAGATACCTTTGATGTCAAGCATGTGAAATGATACAACAACCTCCTTCCATGTATAGTATCCGAACTTTTGAGACGTCTTTGTCTCAACTTATCTTAGTAGTATATGATTTTGAGAAAGATATGCCGCTAGATGCTCCTGTGGTGTTACAAAGCAATTCCCCCACGCTCTAGACTCAGGTCCAAAGTTTTCAATTACAAAAGTCTACTCATCCAACCATATGACCTATTCAACCGACAAGTATTCAGTCTTATTACTCTTATGCACTTCTACTTGACATGCTTTATCCCACGAACTTTGTAACCAAGCATTATGCTTCCTCTAGTATTTCACTTGCATCTTGTCAATATTTTATAATATTCTTTTCTTTTAGTTCCTTTCTTAGTTTAATTCATAAAAGGAACATTGGCGAAAGTTACTTGTTGGAAGCATACAAAACATGCTACTCAGACACAAAATTGAAGACCCTCTTTGTCCATCATCCAATTCTTACCCAAAAAAATTTCATGTGGTACAACTTTCTCATTTTCCTATTCACTCTAATCTTCTTAATCATACCCCCTAAATTCACCCTAAATTCATCCTTAAAAGAATTTTCCCCGTAACCTTGCACTCCTCATTCAAGACAATATTTAGGTTTATCAGAGTTGCAGTCCCTAGTGTTCGAAAGTAATCATACCATTCAAAACTCCTTGTTATTCATGATGTTTGGTAGTATTACCCGTTTGATTATGTTGCCACATTATATTCGGACAATACAATATGGATGGATTACTATAAAAACTTTAGTGTCATCTCTTAACTCATTAAGTTCCCGATTTTCAATCTTCTATATTCTAAGAATATCAAGACACAAATCTGTCCCGGAAAAGTAGACAATCTAATGAGCTCAAACCCTCTTTTAATTAATTCTTGACACTAGTGAAGAAGAAGATCAAGACGTATGAAATGTTTGAATACGATGATAGAGCACACGATACCTTTGACATCGATCAAGATGCTTAGATGTATCCAAAACAAGAACATATTCGTAAGCACTAAAAGACAATTCGACATAAAAATTATTATTATTATTTTATAATCAAATATGTTTAAATTTAAGTATGTTTTAATTAGTATAATGTTTAAGTTTAAGTATGTTTTAATTTGTATAACGTAAGTAATGATATTTTTTTTGGTAATTCAGTAGATTTTATATAAATATAGAGTTATGTACAACGATGGAATACAAGTAACTCCAAAACTTTTCTAACGCTCACCTACGAGGTGGGGGATTAAAGGAACACAGGCTTATACTATACAAAAGATCCAACAAGAACCTAGGAACTCCATCACTTCTTGCTCACAATCTATCAAAGTTCAACACGCCATCACTCCCACAACTGTCTCATAATAAACTCATTTCACCTCAGTAAAGCATAAACCACAGTCCAACTTACTATTTAACCACAACAAGGCAGAAACTCAAGCCACTCAAGATCAACACAAACATAACATAAATGTCTTAGACTTTTACCGTAGCTGCAGATTAGAACATGGTGTTTACTGCTTTTGTTCTCCTGGTGCAGTGAGATTTGAAGAATTTAGAGTGTAGGAGACTGTCCCCTGTCCATTACCAACTGTAGACCCACATGACCGAACCTATTGCATTCCTTATGCTGGCAAACTTGCAAAGAAAGATTAGTAAAATAGGCACTCATTTAATTACCTCTTCTCTATGTTTGGGCTTGATGTTCATTAATTTGGGAGATTACTCCGAGGTACATACTCCCAATATCCTTGGTTGCATCTTTAAAGGCTCTAGCATTCCTTTCAGATGAAATGTGGTAAACAACAGTACAAAGTAGGATTGGGAAAAGGTTTAAAGTGCGGGTATTTGAAGCTTTTTGAAACCAAGTAAGAAGGGACGGGAGGGAAGGCTGATTTGGGCATTGTAAGTGGAAATGAGTGAGACTTAGGTCCCAAACTAATTTAGAAAAAGAGCACTCAAAAAACAAGTAGTCTAAGGTTTCATTGGCCGAAAGGCACAATGAACAATGGTTAGGAGTATAGAGGTAGGGGAGTCTGTCACGGGTTTGTAGTTTTTGAAGGAAAGCAAGCCAAATGATAAAGGAACACCTAGGACTGCTACCTTTATCCCACACTAGCTTATACCATGGAACTTCCTGGATAGGAGGTCGTAAAAAGTTATAGGCAGAAGCAGTTGTGTACTATCTTGTGGATTCAGCTAGCTATTCGAGACTATCAGGGTGGGAACTATTTGGATGATAACAAGGAACTTCAAGGTTCCTGATGAGCTCTAAGGAAACTTCTTGCCAACTCCACTCATCATGATTGATAATGTCAGAAACTCGGGCTGTCATTGGAAGTTCTGAACCATTTATCTCCCTCGGAGAAGAAAAGGTTTGCAAGATGCCTCTCGGGTGCCAAGGGTCCTGCCATAAAAGAGTAGATATACCATCGGCAATCCTAAATCTGAATTAGTTCCTCATCTTATCCCTCACAAATAAAATTTTCGCCAACTCCATGAACTATTGTAGATTGGTTGAACACTCCAAAAGTTGTTCCTTCTTAGAATAATGGTATGCAGCCACTTAACCCATAATGCCTCCCTATCTTCAAACAAATTCCAACCAACTTAGGTAATGATTTCATTTGTCATGGTGATGTAATCAAAGATGTCGTTTGCTGTAATCTTGTAAATAATGGCATCACTATGAAAACTAAACTCACCTACCATTATCCCATCTTTCTTATAAATAGATGATTATGGTTTCATTCCTATTCATAATTAGTTGACGAAATAAAATATGTAATTTCTCTTGCTCATATTCTAATCTCCCCCTCCCTCTTAAGTCTTTAGTATATTAGCTCGAATCAAATGTTTGTTCTATCCTTGTTACTAATATATTAATTCTCAAACATTAAGAATTAAGTATTCTCTTTAAGTTTAAATTTCTATTTATCAATGTATTATTAACTATCCATATCCTATTTATTGTCAAAGTCTTGATTGATAGTTTCTATTAGAAGTCGTTGAAAATTTTAGGATATAAGCACAACTGTTTATTATTGGGATTATACATTCCTAAATGGTATCAATGCCCAAAGGTTTTTCAAGATCGATAATTTCACAAAGATTTGAGAGTATTCTTATGGATTTTTCTAGTTTATTTTCTTATATCCTTAAAAGTCAAATTTCATTTATATTATCACTAGAAATAACTCATAACCTTTTAATACTCTAGAATATATTTTTTATAAGATCAATTAATTATTAACAATAAATTATTTTGAATGTATTCTTTCATTTCATTTATTCTTAGAGCTATTACCTAAGTTCTAAGCTTCTTAGTTAGTATTCACCAAATCCTAGTCACGATTAAAGAAAATTTTGTTTCTCTTAATAGTCCCAAGGATTTTCCAAAAAAATAGACAAAAAAGAATACACTTATCTTCACTGTTGGGTAGTTGTTACTTTATATGCTGAAAAGGTTTACTTGAAACTATTGACCCTTTGTTTCTTAACTAAAACAATATCATCATGCTAATATAAGTACTAGTCAATCCACTTTCAGTGCCAAAGTGATGTTTGTAAAGCATATATCCAAATCATTAATGCTCTAATGTAAGAGTCAAGCTTTTAATAACCTTATCATATGGTTTACAAGGTACAAGATCATGCTCTATATCTAACTCTTCTTTTTTTCAAATGTTGCACTATTTATTTAAGTATTTTTTAATATCACAAACACCAAATTGTATCTAAATCCCTCAACCAATTTAAGATAATACTAAGCTCTTCATAGATCAATGGATTATTAGTAATAAAAAACTATTAAGAAATCAAAAAATCATTGTCTATATTAGATACAAATTCCTGTTAGAAGAAAGATGGAACTGTAAAAGTCGTATTTAAATTAATTGAGAAAGACGCTCCACCAAAATTCTTCCCTACTCAATTTATGTAGTAGATTGACTAATATACTATGCTCTAATTGACTTTTTTCACATATGAAAGATGACTTGTTTTTATCTTTAAAGGCTAAGAGGGATATTACTACTAGGATACTCATAATTATTCGTGTTACTCTAAACAAGAAGAATAAGATAAACGAAGTTACCTAACTCAAAAACAAAAACAAAAGGATATATCTTAATTTTTTCTCAACTAGAGATATAGAGAAGATCTAAAAGTTAATTTATTAGGTGAACCCTCTAACAAATTCAACTATTATTTTGTTTACCTTAAATCCTAATGATATAATGATTCACCACCCTCAAATTAATAAGCATAAAAAGATCTTTTACATTATGATTCAAATAAATCAAATAAATAGATATCTAAATCCAGCACCTTATCACATGTCAAACTTTGATAAAGACTTCCAACTACTTAAAGTATATACCAATTCCAATAATGATCCAAAGTCCCTTCACTTGCTAAGTGCCCTTTAATGGAAAGTCTTAAAACATGACATTGTTATTATTCCTAGAGTAATATTTTTTTATGATGATGTATACATTTTGATAAAGCTTCATAATACTTTTGTTTGTTTTATATATATTGAGAGTAAGGAGATCTAAAACTAGTTGATGTAAATGTTTATTTTGATTATTCTCCTTCATCTTAGGGTCTTAATCCTTATCTTTAGATTAAGTTTTCTTGTTGTATCTTTAGCATGTAATGCATAGTTAATCAACCATCAAGGTCTAAAATATACCATCTTTACGGTATGTAAATCATTAGAAATAAAGTAATTATAACTATTCAATTCTAGTGCAACAATAAGAAAAAGGGTTACATAGTAATTAGATCCTGAGAAGTTTGTATTGATTGGCTATGTTCCCATGTTAGTAAGGTTTCTTGACCTAATTTTGTTTTATCTTATATCATTGTATGAGATATAGGTTAAGAAGCCATTTTGTTGTGTAAGACATTAAATGTAACCAACACTTTAACTTTAATTTCTAGTTAGGTTGATATAATGCTTTACTAAATGCTAATTTTTAACTTGTATAAAAGGAGAAAAGATGCACAATAACTTCTAGCAGAAGCAGTTGGAAAATTAAATGGAAAGTAGAAGTTAAATTGCTAATACAACTTATTATCAGTAAGATCATAACTTCCAAGTTTCCACCTTGGCACATCAGTAAGGCATTGAGCTTTGATGTATTATTATAGACTCTCATTGAGGGTGGTGTTGTATTTTTAGAGAATACATATTGACACATGATTAAAATTTGTGGAAAACTTTATTGTATTTCATAGCTTGATGGAGATAGGGTCACGAAGTTTGCCTAGACATTTGTACTACACATTATTAAAGGAATGTTACTGAGCTTTGTGTATTAATCATTTTATAATTTGTTAATTTCTCAAATAGCCTAACCTAATTTATCCAAAAGTTAATAAATGTGCATGAAACATTAGTACCATTTGGAGCTATTTTTTTATTTTCAATGTATAGGCTATAATAAGAGGAGGCATAATGGGCGTTGTCCAATAACTCTAATAGAGGTTGATAAGGAGAAAAATAAATTAAGTATTGATAACTTTGACTTGTATTTTATATTGAAACGGGATAAGTTTAGACCTTAAAGAAGAGATAGGCATGATTTAGAGGAAGGAGGGAGCCTAAAGTTCAATAAAGAGTGGATGAGAATCTTTACATCATCGAGAGATCATACCTTCCTTTAAGGGTAGGAATGATCCTAAAACTTATTTGGAGTGGGAAATAAAGATAAAATTAATCTTTGGAGGTTATAACTACTTTAAGGAGAAGAAAGTAAAGTTTATGGTTATGGAGTTCATTGATTATGCCATCATTTAACGAGATAAGATAGTTTATAATAAGAGGGGAAAAATCACAAATGACCTATAGAGACTTAGCATAAATTGGATGCTTTCATGCAAAAGATAATTGTGAAAAAGTGATTATTAAAAGTATCTGTATTATAGGTTGCAAAGTCTTGCCTAAGAATGAAATAATATAGAAGATTGCCATAAAGAGATAGAAGTCGTTATGATCCAAGCTAATATAGAGGAAGATAGAAAGGTGACCATGACTTTGTTCTTAAATGGGTTAGATAGAGATATAGTAAATATAATAGGGTTAAAAAACTATGTGGAGTTGGAAGAGATAGTGCATATGATAATAAATATAAAGAAGTAAGCCAAACACAAAGAGCTATTAAAGTACCCCACTAGTACTAGTAAATTTTAGATGCTTGACTGAAAAAGAAAGAAATATAGGGGTATTTCTAAAGTAAAAATAGAACCACATAAGTGTAAAAAGGATGTCTATAATAAGGACAAAGGTAAAATTGATTTAAAACCCTCTCATAATAGAGATATTAGTTGTGGTGTTCTATGTGTAAGTTATTTATATATAAGGTATATGGTGGAGGTTTAATTGGTCATGTTATTGTTATAGAGACCTTAGATACATTAAGTGAGCATTTTTATTAGCCTAAAATGAGACATAATCTAGAATTAGTGTGGTAAGTGCATCATTTGTAGGAATGCTAATTTATAATTTTACCATATGTGTTATACGCACCTTTACCTATACTTAGCAAACCACGAGTAGATATTTCTAGGAATTCCATGACAGATTTACCTAGGCAGAAGAAGAGTAAGGATTCCATATTTGTGGCAGTTGATAGGTTCTCTAAGATGACAAATTTTATTCATTGTGATCAAACTGATAAAGTGACCAATGTTGCTGATTTATTCTTTAAGGAAGTATTAAGACTATATGGCATTCTTAGGAGTATATTGAGTGACTAGGATACTACATTTTTTATTTCTTTTTTAGGAGTTTTATTGAAAAATTCAGGAACAAATACTATTGTTCATTGTTACTCATCCTGAAACTGATGGCGAAACTAAAGTAGTAGATACAAATTTGACTATGTTTCCTCATGCTATCATTCAAAGGAACTTAAAGAATTGAGAAGATTGCTTACAGTTTGTTGGGTTTGTATATGGTAGGAGTGTGCATTCATTTATTTTTTATTCACCATTAAGTTATTTATAAATTTAATCCACCAACTGCTTAGGATTTATTATCTTTATCTATTAATTAAGTAGTCATTTTGTATGGAGTGAAGAAGGGTGATATGGCAAGGTAAATCCTTGAATGTGTAAAGCAATACATTATGTAGCCAAAGATAACAAAGGTAGAAAATGAGTTATCTTTAAACATGATTATTGAGTTTGGATGCATAAGGGGAATGAACGAATCTTAGTTCAAAGGCGATTAAAATTACAAATAAGAGAGGATGGTTTATTTTAAACCATTGAAAGGCTCAATGATAATTTCTACAAAATAGAAATTTCAAGTAAGCATATCATTAGTGCTAATTTTAATGTACGTGATCTTTATCTTTTTTAATGTAGGAAATGATTCAAGTCTGAATCCTTTCGAAGAGAGAGGGAATTATGCAAGAACAACTAACTAAGCTTCAAGAGTTCCATTGATTATGCATAGTGGCCTAGTTATGAGAGTTAGTAGTTATTAAGTTGAGAGGACTTTGACTAAGTTGATTTAAGACATACATACTTACCAAGCTTTAAATAACACATCAAGAATTAATATGGGACATTCATTGGACCTATAGGAAGACCAATAAAGCCTACTTCCATATTCACAGTCACAAAATGATCTATAATCTTTAATACGAATGTATCCTAGATTATGCATAAAAGTTATAAAAGGATTCACGGTCTCAAACACAAATCTGTTCCAAACCATGTCTAATGGAATTAGTATTTATATAACTAACACAACTTGGCATATGGCCATGTCATAGGTCATACCTACTCAAAACCCTAATTTTTCTTTAAGTATTGAAGTGAAATTTATTATTAGTTTTAGTTAGTTTTTCATATCTTTGTTTATTAAGAGTCACGAGTGCTTCTTTTACTTGTTCTCTATTGAGTTTCAAACTTATCAAAGGATCTTTCTATCATTCAATTACTTTACAAATTTGGTTCTTTTTTTTCCTTATAATCAATGATTCAGTTCTCTTGATATCTGTTTTAACTTTCCTGGGCGTTTTTCAAACTTATTGATGGATTATGTCAGTTTTTAATCACAAATTGGTCCACATCATAAAAATGATTATTTAGAGTTTAATTATTATTATTAGAGTTTATAAAGTAAATCTTGGGTTTGTTTTAATTATTATCTAGAGTTTAATTCTAATTAGACTTGCAAATCTTAGTTTTTCTCTTAAAAATGGTGGACATCAAAGTAGCTAACACTTCCTAACTAACCATCTCCAAAAGTTGCAGTTCTCTTTCTTTGCTCTATTTATGCACTTAGAGGTTAGTAAATTGAACACCTTTATGGTTAACTCTTTCATTAAAGAAGAAAAAGTTTTATATGGAAACAAAATCATATTTATCTTTAACACTTTTATTTCTTAATTACTACTTCAAGTTATTTTATCAAAGTGATCATTAGAATTTTGAAAAAAAAAATATTTCATTATATTTATGACACGACCTTAGTTGATTTATCAGTAATTACTTCACGAGAGATTTATAAAGGGACTTAGACACGATTTGGTACTTATGATGATGAATATGCTTTAATAAATAAGGCATCATTTGGAGGAGGATCTAGAGTATGATCTTATATTTTATAGATCATAAGATAATTGATCGCAGTTTTTTCATATGTGTAGTTTTAATATTTTAACCTCGATATTCCGCAAGCGTATAGGTTATTCGCGTAGTATCTAAGGGGTTGATCTTGTAAGGAGGGTTATTCTTATTCTAAACTCTAAGGCTGAAACAAATTTTAGAAATTCAACTATAACAAAACTAAAACAATAATGTTATTTAATCAATCAATTCAATCAACCAATTCAACTTAAGAATAAATTATGAAATATTAACAAATCAACAAATTGCAATGCACACACCAAGAATCAACCTAAGGAACTACCAACTGAGAGAAAGGGGAAATTTTTACCTATCTTTAACACTAACCTAATTAATTATGAACTGTTGGATTATTTCAACTGTAACTAAACTAAAAAAAATAACGTTATTCAATCAATAAATTCAATCAACCAATTCAACTTAAGAATAAATCAAGAAATATTAACAAATCAACAAATTGCAATGCACACACCAAGAATCAACCTAAGCAACTACCAATTGAGAGAACGGGAAAATTTTTACCTATCTTTAATGCTAACCTAATTAATTATGAAATGTCGGATAATTAGTCATGGACTATCCTAGTGTTGGTTACCCTCTCTCGAGTTATAACCAAAAGCCCTAAATTATAAACCCTAATCAGGTTATGAAAAATTGCAATTTCTCAATTCATAACTTATTCAAACCCTAATTAGATTTGAAGCTTTCTACTAGACTACCGAAACCTATGTGAGATCTCCCTTCACATAATTACCAATGTGATTGATTTCTCATTCTTATTAAATTACCTAACTTTCGTTAGCCCAATTTAATTATTTTTCATCGGTTCACCCTCTCAGTCTATTACCGTTTTATGAAAATGTAGAAATCAATCATAATGAATCCAATTCACATAAACAGTAAGATTTTTATTAAATGAAAGATAAAAATAACCTAAATGTGAGTTTAGACAATTCTCATCATTCATAAATCATATCTCAACAGCTATTCCAATTCTATGCAAAAAGCTCCCACTTTTTTGTTCTACTTGTTCTATTTATGTTCTTTTGTCTTTAGGGTTGAACTAGGATTTTTTTCAAGGTCCGAAAGGTCCAAAAGATCTTCGAAATGCAAAGTTTGGGAGTGGCTGTGCATCTACCTGAGGTGGACCACTGTCGTGGCTTATGTCAGGCCTTTCTGTCTCAATCGTGCACTATCAGGCCATGATAGTGGGTCGTTGTTTCGGCCCGAATGTCTTCCAAACTCCTTTATTCTTCAATATTGACCCTGAAATATTAGCAAATACATCAAGGTACCTCATAAACATAATATTTAAGCTCAAAAGCTTGTATTAAAACTAAAACACTTAAAACATAATTAATTAACAAACTAATACAATTTTAACCTAAACACATACCAAATAATCGAATAAATGGCTAAACACATATCAAATTATACCCTAAAATACGATACATTTCACACCTATCAACATCTCCACACTTAAACGTTTGCTTGTCCTCAAGAAAACAAAACAACAAACAACACAAAGAACAAAACACACAATGCAACAAATGAGACAATGAGTTTAACTTAGCGAAATAAATTCAACTATAAACACAATCTTTCAAGTAGTTCTAACTTATTAACAAGCAAAATCTGCGTCTAAGCATCGTGGACTAAATATACA
>JANKOD010000004.1:18681252-18693998 GCA_026284645.1 Erythroxylum acuminatum | reverse complement strand
CATAATTAGTTTCGATATTATAACACGGGTAAGTCTTAATTTAACAATATTTTTAATTCGAGTTAAACAGAAATACAGATTTAGAAATAATTATCTATAGTAATTTTTTTTTCAATATATATTCATACAAATTTTCACTTCTCTTATCTTTTATGGTGTAAAATTTAATAAGGGAAGTCACAAGTATAGTTTCATCGCTCCTGGAGATACTTTTAATCATGATAGAGAGATTAATGTCTTAGATTGGCTAAGATCCATAGCTTATACAACTTTTTATTATTTGTTATTATAACATCGTAGAATAATAATGATGTGAAAATGTAAAAATTTTGAACCGGTAAATATTTAATTAGATTCCTAATTTTTTGATTCAATTTGTTTTTCATAATTTTATTAATTAATCGATTAAATTTTTATAAATTAATTAGTTTTTATAAATTAAAATAAACTATTAATTTTTATCAATCAATCTTTTTATTCAATTAAATTTCAAATTTCGTTAATGTCAATTTTTTAAAATTTTTTAATTTTATTCAATTTTTAACCTATTGATTTAATATTGGTTGATTTTTTTAGAATTAAAATTAATTTCATTGGGTTTTTAAAACATTAGAAAAAGGAGTTACTTACAAAGCATGCATGCAATGTAAGAGTTACTATCGTTGTACACAAAACAACTGCCGAGTGAAGAAAGAGTTCAGATCCCCTGTCTAATATTACGGTGTCTTATTGTGTCCGATAAATCTCAGCAATTTATTTACGTGGGACTTGTATGAGACCCGCGTGGGTCCCGCATAATAAATGGCTGAGATTTCATGAGTCAGAATAAGACAGAGTAAAACTGGACAGAGGATCTGGTTTGGTAAAGAAAAGGGTTAAAAGATTACTAAATATAGAAGATTACAAAATAAGAAAGAGTAAATAAACCTATTGATTTATTTACTCGAATGAATTATTAAAAAAAAGATTACAAAATATATAGAAGAACCAAACGAGGCTTGTGGCGGCGATTCCAGCGATAAGCCTAATTTAAAGCCGATGCCATCGCCTACCCACCTTCACAACCTTTCTTGCCAACATATTTTTCGAATGTTTATGCGGCACAATTAATACTTCGCTAGCATTCTCGGAACAAGAATCTCTAATCAAATGGTAGATGTAAAGAGAACCTCCTTCCCAGTGTCTTGGTGGTTAGACATGTTACTTGTCTTTCTTATACAGAGCACTGTTTCAGTTACTAATAAAAGTTTTAGTAAAAAATTCGGTAAGAGTAAGAGAAAGAACTTTACCTATTTTTTCACGTAAAAATATAAATTTGAATTGTGACATACAATAGACGATTAGCAGAAGCCTCTTGGCAGGTATCTGTAGCAGTGCTGGTACCAAAGTTGTGAAGAGAATTCCCGTGGCCTTAGATCTTCATGGCAAATGTGAAGGGTGGCAAAAAGAGAGTTCTAATAGAAAAACTCTCCTACAAAAATGTCTACCATGTTGAATTCATATATACCTAACCCTCCTCTCCTTCTGCCTTAAAACAAAACCATCTCCGTGCCTTATCTTATAGAGCTTTGTTAGTTTACTAGCTTTTGTTTTGATTGTAATTAGCTGGCTTTCAAGTCAACCATTTTTAAACTGCAAATCACTTTTAGATTGTCACCTTTCCATTTCCATCTCAAAATCTCTTGTATCTTCAAAATAATGGGGTCTTTATTCCTCAATCCTCCCTCAGTTGGATTCTGTAAACTGGTAATAGTACCAGCTAAGTACAAGCTGTGCTTTCTGGGGAGAATGAAGAATGGTATATGCTGCCAAGGTGGAGGAAAAGGTCCAAGTTCTAGTGGTTTTTCCTCATTCTTACCAGAAACATCAAACACGGTCAGTGAAGATCATAGTTCTGGTGTAGTGGATGCAGGTAGCTTGTTGTTGTCTCCTAATAGAAGGAGTCAACCAAATATAGTTGTCAAGGATGTAATACCTTGTGGAGAATCAACTAGTTTAGTCGACATGGAAGCTGGCATAGGCATTGTCAAGTTTATTCGAGGGAAAGGTTTCTTAATTACCGGTGGTACAGGTTTTCTTGCCAAAGGTCTGATTGTCCCTGAAATATCTCCTTAATTAACTTCTTTCTGATTAACTGTTGATTTCTATCTTCTTTATCTTGACTTTTAATAAGTGCAGTTCTCATCGAGAAGATTTTGCGTACCACGCCTGATGTTGGGAAGATATACCTTTTGATCAAGGCAAAAAGCAAGGAATCTGCAGTGGCAAGATTGAAAAGTGAAGTACGTTTCTCCGTTAACTTAATAGGTTACAATTTCAAGGGTGGATCAGAATTTTAACTCATGGATATGAATATTAGATCATATGTGCGGACCTTTTCAAATGCCTACGGCAAACATATGGAAAATCATATCAAGCTTTCATGTTGAGCAAACTAGTTCCCGTGGTGGGAAATGTTTGTGAATCTAATCTTGGCATAGAAAAAGAATTATCTCAAGTAATTGCAAATGAGGTCGACGTGATCGTCAACTCCGCCGCTAACACAGCTTTTGACGAAAGGTAGTTGCGTTATTTGACCTATCTGCAAATTTTTCCATATAACCTTATGCAGTTTGTAACTGCAGATACGATGTTGCTATTGACATCAACACGCTTGGACCTTGTCATCTCATGAGCTTTGCCAAGAAACTTAAAAAACTTAAGCTCTTCTTACAAGTCTCCACAGGTTATTTTTTTGTTTCCTTTTTGATAAATGAAATTTCTCAGGCTTCCATTGTCCCAAAGATTTTCTTGATTCTTTTGTTTCGTTGGTTACAGCTTATGTTAATGGACAAAGGCAGGGAAGAATCATGGAAAAGCCATTCTCCATTGGAGATTGCATAGACTACATCTCTGAGAGTACACCACGTTTTCCACCTATGTTTGACGTTGAAAATGAGATTAAGATGGCTTTGAGTTCCAGGGAAGTTTTTCAAGAAAATGAAATGGCTCAAAACATGAGAGCATTGGGCTTAGAGAGGTGATTGCAGCATCCTTCTTTTCTTTTTCTTTTTTTGCCTTGATGGGAATATGGTTCAACTAATGTGATCTGCTCAAAAACAGGGCCAGAAAATATGGATGGCAAGACACTTACGTGTTCACAAAAGCTATGGGGGAGATGATGATCGATAAGATGAGAGAAGATATACCAGTGGTCATAATTCGACCCAGTGTTATTGAGAGCACTTTCAAAGAACCTTTTCCAGGATGGATGGAGGGAAACAGGTATTTATCTCTAACCAATAATATTGTAAAAACCAACGTCTTTCATATGATATGATGAGCTCAAATGAAGCGATCTCTCAGGATGATGGATCCAATAATATTGTACTATGGGAAGGGGCAGCTTACAGGATTCTTGGTAGACCCAAACGGGGTACTCGATGTGGTATGTAACATCTTTTTATCATCAAAGTAGAAAAGGAAGACAAGAAATGAAACAAACAGCAGAGAATTAACCTCATGATATTGCTACTTGAAGGTACCAGCCGACATGGTTGTTAATGCAACCTTGGCAGCAATTGCCAAACATGGAACTACTAAAAAATCAGGCATCAGTGTGTACCAAATAGCTTCGTCGGCTGTAAATCCACTTGTTTTCAAGGACTTGGCTAAACTTCTCTATGAACACTACAACCACTCACCTTATGTCGACTCAAAAGGCAAGCCAATCCGCGTGCCATTCATGAAGCTCTTCAGCTCCATGCAAGATTTCTCTGCTCATCTTTGCAATGAAGTGACTATGCGAAGTAGGTTTACAGCAATTTCCGCATCGGATCAGAAGATGTCTCAAAAACATCAACTTATCTGCCGAAAATCAATTGAGCAAGCCAAGTATTTGGCCGACATCTATGAGCCTTACACTTTCTACGGTGGCAGGTAAGCAAACAATTCCAGAGCGGTAAAATGCTTGTCAAAAGCTTGATAACTACGTAGAGAGAGCTCAAATCTTTAAGAGAAGGCTTTTCCTTCCTGATTTGGAGCATTAGAATACTAATATATATATATATATATATGGATGCAGATTTGATAACAGCAACACTCAAAGATTGATGGAGAGCATGTCTGAAAATGAGAAGATGAGATTTGGATTTGATGTGGGCAGTATAGATTGGAGACATTATATTAAGAATGTTCATATCCCTGGGCTAAGGAAGCATGTGATGAAGGGAAGAGGGCTTTATAGCTGAACAAACTCTGCAACTAACTTGTTTTCACATGACCAAGAAGAAAAACAAAAACCATCACTGGTTGTAATAAGATGACAACAATACTCCCACCTTTCTTTTCTTTGTTTATCTTTGAATTAGACAAACCAAGAGCAGTTGAAAAATTGTCTGTGTGCTTAATTTGAATTTTGTCCACCCATACTGCAAATGATTTTAGTATGATGGAGTTGCTTATCTCTAACACTTTATTTACGTAGAAAGTAACTAGAAAGAAAAGCAAATGAAAAAAGGTGTCAAATAATTAATGTGCAAAGCCAAAGTTTGTGGATGAAATCACCATGCCTGTCTCTCCGATGTAGGATCAAAAGTGTATATATATTAAAATACAAAATACAGAGACAAAATTCTACATGCAATATCCATTATGATAAAGCTTTAAATGAGCTTCGAGGTGTGTTTAGGAAGGTTCCAATTATGGGAAGATACCTTTAAGTTATCTACACTCAAACTAATCCACGCTCGAGCTAAGTAAGTCTCTTGCAGGAAACAAAGCTCTGACCCTAAATTTTAAACAGCTACATATATGAAAGTGATTTAAACTCACAACCTCACTTAAATCAAAAGAACCCTCTACTAACTCACCTGCGCCTTAAGCATATTTAAGATCCCACTAAGCGAGGAATAAATGATCATGTGTATGTCTTTCCCTGTGTTCTTGAGTTGGAACCGTAGGGGCATTTAATTTTAAGGCAATAATGGTGGCTTTCGTTTGAGAGACTCCTTATTGCTTTGAACATGGCTCCAAAACGGCGCCTGACAGATGGTCCCACAGGCATCTGAGCTTTTTCAAAGCCTGTGCAATTTTTCCTCCAAAAACGGCGTCGTTTCTTTTGTAGACAGAGTAAGACAGAGTAGGGTTGGACAGACGATCCGGACTCCCCCGTCATACCCCACATGAAAGCAGGGAACCGTTCTTTGTAGTATTCCTTTTCTAATCAAATTGTAAAAACAAAACACATAGGATGATGTTTTTCTCCCAAGTTCTCATTGCGTTTTTAGCAAGGCATTTCGATTACTCGATAGATTTTCAGTAAGTTTAACTTCAGGATTTTAACCAACATTTTTACACTCTAAATTAATTTCATTTAAATAAATTAATATTATCTTTACATCCTGTTTAATTTTTGAACTAATGCAAAATTTGAAAACATTTGATAATACGTAATCTTATTTTTACAAATTAAAAGATTGTTTTTGATAAACTCGCATATAAATGTGATATAAAAGTATAGTAATAATACAAAAATAATTACAAATAAGTGATGTATATTAAAAAGAGTAAATAAATAAAATAAAAATGAATATAAAAAATAAATAAATAAACTACAATACAATCTCTGCTAAAAAAATGTGTATATAAATAACAGCAACAAACTAAGTAGCAAAAATTAGAATTTCAACCAAACAAAATATAAAAAAGATACGAATGTGAAGAATTCTTAAAATCACTGAATCATCGAACATTTGGTTGTATGCATCCATCCACCGTAAGAAAAAATAACTGTAATAGTTCATTATAACAATCACACCCGAGTGCAATTAACCATTCATAAGAACCTAAGCTTTACCAGAGTCATGACGGCGCAAGAGAGAAATGGGATCGTAGTGAAATAACAAGAGAAGATCTTCTAAGATATCTTATACAATAATATTTAAGCACGAACGAACACACAAAATACAAGGGAATGGCATGAATCCTTAATTTAGTTTTTTTTTTGTTATTTTATAGTTCTCGTTTTTGTTTTGTTGTTGTGTCCATAGAAACTTCGTTCCGTTGTTACCAACATTCAAAACAAGACACTCCTGTTTTTATAGTTTGGCATGACTTTTTACTTTTTGGAAAATTCAGCCCAAGGAAACGAGTTAGTTTCCCAGTTGTCTTTAATTTTCTCCACTGCCACCATTCTTTCTGTGATCCTTGTTCTTGTCCTCGTCTCTCTTGTTGCCACACGCGCACACACCACCATACACACACGCGCGCGCGCACACACACACATATACATAGCGACAGAAAGAGAGAGAGGGAGGGAGAAGTATGATGGAAAACGTAGCATTATGGCAAGGGTTGACTATTTGTGGTATTGGTTTGTGGATTGTTGTAGCTTCGTGTCTCAATGTGACCCAGAAGCTTAGATCTTTGTTTCAGCCATGGGTGGCTCAACATGTCGTTTCTAGCACCCATTTGATCATCAAGATCCAGGTTTGAACTTGAATTTCTACCATGAACAAAATCCAAAATTGCTGTTCTTGGTTATTGACTTGTGTGCTTTGATTTATTTATTTATTCATTTTCCTGTGTTGTTTTTCTGGGTTTTTGCAGAATTACCAGCATGGTTTTCTGGATGGTCTATTCTCTGCTTTGTCCTGTGTCGTTTCTGTACCCTTCTACACTGCTTTCCTTCCTTTGCTTTTCTGGGTACTTTTTCTCTATCTTCTTAGCGATGAATTTGAAACTTGTGGTAGTTGGTTATACCTCAGCATCTGAATTCCAATGGCTTTTGGGTTATGTTGGTAGAGTGGGCATACAAAATTGGCTAGGCAAATGACCCTTTTGATGGTTTTCTGCGATTATATAGGAAACTGCATAAAGGTAGCCTCTTTCTTCCCATCTTTGGTTAATACAATATTTGCGTATAGGTTCTTTCATTCTAAGGGAGTAGCAAAATTAGCCGACCGTATTTTGTTCCTAACTGATTTTTCTCCTTTGTGTTATAGGATGTAATATCAGCTCCTAGACCTAGTTGCCCACCTGTTAGGAGGATAACTGCTACAAAGGATGAGGAAGACAATGCTTTGGAATATGGATTGCCATCTTCCCACACTCTGAACACAGTATGCTTATCTGGGTATTCACCTTTCCACATTGTTCTGTACTTTTTCTAGTTGTCTTGGAGGAAAAAGATCTTGAAAGTATACTAGGCTCTAATCCATTGTTTCAAGGGAAATATTGCTAGATTGGAAACATCGATTGTATAGATTAGAAACATCGATTGTATGCCAGAAATTTGAACTGGATTCATAGGTAATCTTAATATTTCGAGATTATATTCTTGTGGAGTTGAGTTTTGTGCTTAGATATCTCCAAGTCTTGAAGGATTATAACAATTATGTAAGTTTATGGTTTAATTTCTTGTTTATTGGTCTCTTAACAACTTACCTATCAGTTATTATGATTCTTCATTACACCCTCATATGCTACGTTGCTCCAAACTTGTGTCCAAAAATCTACATAGCTTTTCATATCTCTTTTTTACATTAGATTCACTTTTGCTACAGTTCTATTCATTTCTCTTTTAAATGGCAACGCACCAGGTATCTTTTGCATTATGTCCTATCTTATGCGCAAATACAAGATGTCTCCTTGCAATTTGTTGGATTTTCCATTGTTTGTGTACTAGTGGGCCTAATTGGTCTAGGTAAGTGCAATTGTCCTTTGTAAGTTCTTCGCAGCTTTGATTGTTTTCTCTTGTTGTCAACTGACAAACTGATATTTTATTGTTACTTGGTAGGAAGGATATACCTTGGCATGCACAGTTTAATTGACATCATTGGTGGCTTGTTTACTGGATTGGTCATTCTTTGTTTCTGGCTGACAGTCAATGAGTACATTGACAGTTTTATTGTCTCTGGACAAAATGGTAGGCAAATATCCAGCTTACATATGCGAAATATCCAATTCTAATTATTTGTAGACCCTTTACTTTTTTCCTGCCAAATTATCTTCAAGGCAATTAATTTACCTAAAATTTATATGCAGTGACAGTTCAATAACTTAATTAGGTAAAAAGTTAAAAGACTAGCATATTCTGACAGGTCACCCATATTGACAATAACTATTTCCATGTATACGTTTCCTTTTTTGGTCTATCATACAAGTAAATGTATATACTCCATGGAACATCTGGAATGGGCTTTTGCATGCTAATCTAAATACCAAAATAGTTGTTAGAAACCAAGAGGCTTGGCAAGTTGCCAAGTAAGAACAGTTGGGAGGATGGCCAATTAGACATAGTTTACTTATAGAAGAGTAATACAGATTTGGCACTTCTAAATGTGTTAATTGTTGTGACCTTGTTCATCTGATATCATGGTAGCATGGATCACATCACATAGTGTTCCTTTTGGTTATCTACCTCGAGATTGAAAATTTTTCTTCCGGAAAACAGTTTTGTTGTTGTGGCAATCGTAAGTTTTTCGTCAGTCACTCTCTTCAGAATCATGGGGGCATGAGATCCTGTAGAAAAGCTAGATAGTGCCTCAAAAACAGGACAGAAACATGTAAAAGTGGGATAGTTCTTTCTTACCTAAAATGGACATTCATGGTAAGCTTCAGAGGGTGGGCTTCTCTCTTTGTTTGATGTGGAGCTTAGTTGCAACGTATAATTCATTTGTATTGCTGATTTCTCAACTGTTTATCTTGGTGAAAGAGGCCCTAATATGAGCAACATGGGTTTCCATTTAATGTTACATGGTTTATTTAAGTGACAGTTATATCCGATTCAGCTTCTGAACATGTAGATATCAAGCCGTTGCATTTACTTTTAAGAATTGAGAATATTATGGTTTCCTGGACTCCTTACATTGCGTGCACTATCTGATTTTCAGTTACTACATTTTGGGCTGCTCTTAGCTTCTTGTTTCTATTTGCGTACCCAACTCCTGAGCTTCCAACTCCAAGCTTTGAATATCACACAGCATTCGATGGTGTTGCATTTGGAATTGTAAGTAATCATTCTTCAATTTGACTCCAGAGATGCCTGTTTTTTTAATTATATAGCTTCCTTCCTCAACTATATTATGTGTCCTCATCCAGTTGGAGCTAGTAGCATCTTCTAGAAAATGTTATTAGCATGGAAATATGAAGATTGAAATCTATGTTGGAATAAATGGAAAGTTTAAAACATTACTCAGGTTAGAATTAACAAGCTAGTGGAGATTGACTTTCTGATGTTTAATAGATAAAAAACGTCTCAGAAAGTGAGTTCAATCTAGTCAATACTAACATCATTCAATACCTTGGTACAATGAATGAGGATATAGGAAGCTGAGGTACAATCAGAGTAAAGAAGAACAAAAATTGGTGGCTTTGAAAGAATACTGATCTTGAATTGACGCAGGGGGATTTTCTAGGCGAAGAAAATCTTATACTAGTGGCTTCTGTTGCATTACATCATGAGTGTTTATGCATCTATCCGTTAGATGGTGCCGTAGAGAAACTTAGAGATCAGTAATGCAATTCCTTGGCAAGAGGTAGAATAACGATGGAGAACATGACAGAGTTTCATATAGAAAATGTCAATTAAGATGATTTTATTTCATTCTTTGAGCTTCCGATATAATAGGCCATAGATGATCCGGCGCAATGTTACTAAAGATTCAAAATTAAAAGAGGACATTTTACTTTATAATGTTATTCAGGTGGCGGGTATCCAACAAACCTTCCATCAGTTCCACCATGAAGCTGTGCCGCGAGTATTTACACCACAAGTCACAGTCCTGACGTTTTTGGGTAGAATAGTTGTGGGAATACCAACAATTCTCACGGTGAAGTTCTGCAGCAAAGCTCTAGCTAGGCGTATTCTTCCCGTAGTATCAAAATCATTGGGGATCCCTATAAAATCAACGTGCTACATCCCTATGCTAAATGGTTCAGTAACTGATAAAAACCAGCAACCAGGTTATATCAAGAAGCTGTTTTTCTTCACCCACCAGGACTCATTTGATGTGGACACTGGCATTAGATTCCTCCAATATGCAGGTCTTGCATGGTCGGTAGTAGATCTTGTACCATCCCTCTTTTCTTATTTAAGCTTGTAATGTAATGACTAATGAGTATGATTAGTATTCTTTCTAGGAATGAGCAGCTTTTACATATAATTCCAAGTCCATGTATACAAGTTTATTAAATGAAAATAACACCAATTAAGCTAAACGGTGCCTAGTATACAAGCTGACGACATCGTTTTTTATCATTAACAACGACAAAATTAATTTGTTCTTTACTCCCAAATTCCGGTAGCAAATTCCTCCACGCGAAGGACCTTCTCCTTTGTCAAAAGGTTTGCATCTGGAAGCCCTTTTAAAAGATCAAATAGGAATTTCCAAATAACTTCGTCAAGTAAACCATCGGACCATTGGACTACCATGTTGACTTTGTTTTGTCTCTTATCCATCCTCCTTCCAAGCACAGCTGTAGAGTGATGGTCAATAGCTGGCAAAGAAGGCAAATTAGGAGATGTAAACACCTTATATGCATGCTTTTGGAGCTAAAAAGCATAGAAGATTCATGTATCATTGTCATAGTGGGAAATTGTTGTTTGTAAGCCACTTTTCGTACTTTATTTAATACCTTTAATATGAGGGATAGAGCTTATGATTTGCCCTACAGTAAGGAGTATGTTGTTTAATACTGACCTAAGGAATGTTGAATTGTGTTGTTTTATGCAGCTTGCTATACTGAAGCTTGTGGGGGACCTAGCTAAGGCAGTCAAGGTGAAGAGGAAAGGAAGGTTGAAGATCAAGCTGAAGGTTCCTAGACATCTGAAGAAACTGGAGTTAATGATTTTGGAAATAATTTAGAAGTCCATGCATTCAAAAAATGAAATTCGGATGATTAAGGATCAAAGCAGGAAGAATGAAGAAAAGGTTGAAGTAAGTTGCAGTGGAGAAGAAGGAGAGACGATCGCAAAGGAGAGACGATCCAACCTGCGAGACGATCCTGAAGCAGGAACAAAAGTTGTAATGAAGCTATCAAGACACTTTACCAAAGTTGAAGGAAGAAAAGAATTCAGATCATGATCTTCTGAGTATGCCCAGTTCGTACCACATGTATATACTTGTGGTCCTGTCATTATCAGAATATTGCTTTCATATAGCTTCCAAAACCAGTAGCTGTTAGTACACGTCAGTTACTGTTATGCGTGTTTCTTGTTTTTAGTTGTTCGAATGAGAACAAGAAATGTGTTAAAATCTTGTGTCTCAGATCAAAGGCATCTTTCAATTCTAGCCGTTGATTTAGGCTGTTTTAAACTTGTAAGAGCTGAAATATAAAGCTCATATAGTTCTTCTTCTTTCAAGAGAGAAAAAAATATACAAAGTTCTTATAATTACTCTGTGAAAAAACCCTGCTTTCTTGTTTTTTTTGTTTTTTTGAAGTTGAGTTGTAGAGCGTGTTGCAGTGAATAGGAAAACACAAACATTGGTTCTGGAAAACGTATTCGAGTGACTACTGAAACTTACAATTAAAGGAGACAAATCTTTTACTATACACTAAACACTTGAGAGGAAGTAATCTTTACATTTTTCAGGGATAACTATTTGGAAACAACAAAATTTGAACGTTGGTTTACTTCAGTTTACTTCATGTTGTATCAGACAGTATCAGATGGGATTAGACAATATCAGACGTTACATCAGACGATATCAGACGATGCATCAGAAGCAGAAATACATGAAAAGAAGCATTTAGTTCAATAGTTGTTCCAGAAAAGCTTCAACCAGCAACACCTTTGAGTTAGTGATTTGAACGAAGAAGGAGGTGCTAGACATAACCGGTGAGTGTGGTATCAAAGCTACACGGTTCACCAAATCTGGACTGAATCAAAGCCATGGCAAGTATGACCTTTCCTGTGATGAATTTGCAAAGTGTATAGGCAAATATACCAGTGTTAACTGGTGAAAACTATAAAGCTTAGGCTCTTAGTGTTGAGGACTACCTCAAAATCTGTGAATGTTGGGACGTAGTGAATGAAGGTGTAACTATTGTTGAAGGAATAATGGATTTGACCGATCAACAGTTGACAAGAATAAGGTAGGACAGAGATAAGGACTTCAAGGCTTTTATTTTTCTGAGGTCGACTGTGGTCAGTGAGACAATATTGCTGAGACATACTAGTTGCAAAAATGCTAAAGAGTTGTGGGATATACTGAAGCTGGAGTATGTAGGCTTAGCTCAGTCACTGAGATTGAAGAAACAGGCAGTGATAAGAAATTTTGAAAACTTTTCGATGAGGGATGAAGAGAATATGGGTGTAACGAAATCTAGGTTCATAGGTTTAGTGTGATAGCTGAAGGAGTTTGTTGAAACAACTAACATTGAAAGATTAGCTGACAAGTTTCTGAGCAGATGCCCCTAAGATTTGAAGCTAGTATAGCACCTATGGAGTGCCAATTCAGTAACGATCCATATTCAATGACATTGGAGCAAGTTTTTAATGTGCTAAAAATGCATGAGGAGAGGCATGGGATTAGAAGAGAATGAGAGGAATATGCTTTGAAGGTAGAACGTTTCAAAGTACCAGAAAACCCAGCAATTGACACTCAAAGACAAAATCTGAATCAAAACCTCCTTGAACCAAATGCAGTGCAACCACAAATGCCTCAATACTCACAAAATCGGCCACAAAACACCCACAATCCTTACCGGTTGACATCATATCCTCAAAACTAGTCATACCAAAGCCAAATGTGATACCAGAT
>JANKOD010000004.1:18621235-18657628 GCA_026284645.1 Erythroxylum acuminatum | reverse complement strand
TAACATATAAGTGACATCAATCACAATAATATTTACAAAGTATTAAATGCTAAATATAGTTTAAAATAAACATGTGATAATGCATTGTACTCCACGCTAGAAAAAAACATTGATTCTCAACATTAACAAGAGCTATTACGTGGAGACAATAAAGTCATACGGCAGAGTAAGTTCACTCCTGTAACAATAGGAAGACACGTGAAGACAAAAGGACAAGAATAGACTTCAAACTCACATACAAATGCAAAAGTGAATGGTTCTACACACTAACAAGAGCTATTACGTGAAGACATGCAGAGTAAGTTCACTTCTGTAATAAACTCACGTACAAATGAAAAAACCAACGGTTCTCCACACTAACAAGAGCTATTACGTGAAGACATGCAGAGTAAGTTCACATCCTAACACGTGAAGACAAGAGGACAACAATAGGCTTAAAACTCACGTAAAAATTTAAAAACCAACGGTTCTCCACACAACTAAGAGCTATTATGTGAAGACATGCAGAGTAAGTTCACTTCTGTAATAAACTCATGTACAAATGCAAAAACCAACAGTTCTGCAAAACGAGGGAATTCCATTAACCAGAACAATGGAATTCGTATTTTAAGAGCTATTACGTGAAGACATGCAGAGTAAGTTCACATCCTAACATGTGAAGACAAGAGGCCAAGAATAGGCTTCAAACTCACGTACAAATGCAAAAACCAATAGTTCTCCACACTAACAAGAGCTATTGCATGAAGACATGCAATATTCCTATTACAACATTCCTTCCACCTTGAACAAAACCACTCCAAAAGCCATAACTCATCAGTCTAACTGACATATATTTTGTGTATCTAGACCAACCAAAAGAAACCCAAGGAATTAAATTATTGAAACGAATTCCTTGAACCCTCCAATCTTTTCTTGTAGGTTGATGTTTCCAAGTGAATAAGAATAAACCTTTTATTACAGAACAACAAAGTTCAGGATTTTGGAGTCTCAAGATGAGATGATGACGATGATGGTGATCATGATGACGGTGTAAATGATGAAGCAGAGCATTATTATTAAGTATAATTTTTGTTTGGGTAGTAACGCAGTATAATACTGTAATTGTTGTCTGCTACTGCAAGTTGGAATTGCACAAAGCATCTTGGCTGTAACAAATTAACACTATTTCACAACCACACCGCGAAAACAGAGCATGCAATACAAGGTTATCTAATTACCTACATTATAGTAGAAAGTCATATCCACATACCAAAAGAGAAAAGGAAAAGAACAAATACGGATAATATTAATACTTGAAATTTGAGAAATAAAAAGTGTATAATGCAGACAGTGAGGAAAAGCGGTCGATGGAATGTGAGGTTTGACTTGTAAGGAAATGTATTAGAGATGCTCTTTTGAAGTTGAGATTTGCAGCTGTAAAGTTCATGCTCTTTTTGTTTGAGTTGCACTTAGATGATATATATGACTTAGCTGTGAATACTATAAGATGTCTAATATGTACTGGGTTGCGAGCATGGACACGAGTGTAGATACAGATTCATTCCTTCGTGCTGTATGTAAAGACAATGATCTTTTAAAGGCTAAAAATGCAAGTAATGTCGCAGATATGTGAAGCAATCGCAGAAACAAATAAAATGAATAACAAGCAGATAGGAAAGCACACACATACACCAAATATGTGGAAAAATCATATAAACAAAATAATAGAACACAAACCTGAAGTCGCCAGAAATAGCACAACAAGGCCCTGAAGATGAAGATGCTGAAGTCGGCGCAAAGAGAAAAAAGTGTTTTAGAATATACGAAACCCTGTTGTGAAATATTAGGGAAACATATATTTTTTGTTTTCGTAAAATGGTTGTAGTTTTTTAAAAAAATTTTAAAACACCATAATACAACAATAACGAACCAAACGTGTTTTAATAGGAAGTTTCATTTTTAATAAAAACCACAACCAAAAGTAGGAAAAATTGAAAACAAACTCCCCCTTAGTGTGTCTCTATTTGTTTTACTTGGAAATCCATATCTATACCACAGATCTGTTTACTTAGACATAACTGTATAGGTCTACTGTTACTTATTTAAGCCATTTATTATATACTATTGAAATTTCTTTAAGATGTCTACTTGAAATTAAATTGGTTGATTCTTAACTAATGCTCATAAGATTTATGTTCACATATGTTAATATGAATTGATAGTTTATAACTCTAACACCCTCCATTCCACCTTTTTTTTTTTTAATCAAATATGGGAACATCTAATGTGGCCCACTTATCCAATAATCTACATTAATATAATGTGTTAAGGATCGATTCGGTAAGAAAATGAATTACAATAAACCCTTAATATGACAAATCATGTAGTTGTATAACTACAAAAGTAAACTTCCATTTGGATATGAAAATTTATTTCACTTCTTAATTAATTGAAATATCCAAAAGCAATGGAGGAGATATTGCTTATATGACTTGTATTCAAGAACAAGAAATTTGAAGCATGCAACTATTCTTCACTCATTATAATTGTTCGGATAGTTTTTTTTTAATTACAATAGTAAAATTTATAAAATTACATAAATTCTTAATTTTCATTGTCTATAGGTTAACTCGTAACATTAAAATTCGTTGATTGAATAATCCTTATTTAGAAATGAATCTAGTAATAAACTCCTAAAGATTATTGTACAATATAAATAAAATTTTAATGTTTTCATATGAATAATTCATTAACTCTAGCACAAGAGATGTATTTGAATTTTTCTGAAAATTGTTAAAGGCGCGTAAGTAGCTTTAATTAATTTTAAGATTTATCCAACTAAGATCCATAAATTTTGTACTCTATTTAAATACATGTCAATCCAACTATATTGGATATGTATGTAATTGCACTGGACGGGACATAATATATTATAAGATTGGAATTGGACTTCAGTTTAAAAAGAATTTCCAATTAACATCTATCCGAATTAGAAGTAAAATTTGTAGACACAAATATCTTCCAAAAATAAAATAAAGTATATACATATCTGTTTAATTATGTAAGCTTAATCAATGCTAGCTGTTACTTTGTATAATAAATGTTGTTATGTTTTTAGTTACTTATCCATAAAATTTAGAAAAATAAATAAGTTAACAATAAAAGTATATATCTCAATCGAATGATTATACAACCAACAAGATTCGTCATCATATCTAAATTAATATTAATTATAAAAATCTATATAAACGAACTAACTGAAATAAAAATGTTCCGATCGAATAATCAAGTACAAATGAGCTTAATTCTGACATAATCTTGTTAATTTATTAATTCCAACAAAAGTATAGCATAGTCCTCCTATTTATTGTTTTTTTTGGGTAGTCCTGAAAAAAGATATTTAAGAGGAATGAAATCAATATATGTTGGTAAGAATCCAAGGGGTGTGGTTGAGTGGCAGAGACTCATCCGTCCTTAACCAAAGGTCAGGGGTTCGATCCTTGACTTTGGGTATGGAGCAGCCTTAAATCCTTGGGCCAGCTGTCCCACCCTGTGAGGTGCCTACAAACCAACGAGGGGATTAGTCACTGGATCTGCCGGTGGATACCCTGGTCTAAGACCAAAAAAAATATATGTTGGTAAGCATTCAAATTAGAATAGATTGGTTACTTCTGTATATATTAAATAAATAATAGTTAAAAGAGAAATTAAACTGAATTGTTACAGAGAAAAGAGCTATTATTATTAAAGAATCTGGTCCTAAGAAGTTTGGTACAAACTTATTCCTCGGAGAAAAAGCACAAATTAAAAAGATAGTCATTTAATTGTGATAATATGGCCATTAATGTGTAAAATCTATTGAAAGCAAAAATGAAATTGAAGAGTACATTTCCTCTTGTCAGTCTTACCCATTGAAATTAATTAGTCATGTTTCAACCAAACCTGGCCTTTCCACTCAATAAGTTTATAACTCCCTTCTGCCCTTTATATAGAAGTAGCAAGAAAGAACCAATCTAACAAATGTTAGGAAATTAAAAATGGCTAGAAGTAGAGTGAAGCTTGGATTGATTGAAACTCTGACAGCAAGAAAAGCCTGCTTCAAAAAGAGGAGAACAGGCTTGGTCAAGAAAGTCAATGAGTTCACAACGCTATGTGGGGTAAGAGCATTCCTGATGATTTTCAATCCTTTTGAGCAGAATCAAGTGACGGTGTGGCCATCTCAAATAGGAGTCCAAGAAGAACTGAGGAGGTTTTATGAAATGCCAGAGTTGGACCGCACCAAGAAGTCGCTGAACCATGAAAGCTACCTGAGATGGAGGATTAGCAAGCTCACAGAACAGTCTAGGAGACTCCGAGCCAAGAACAACAACATGGAACTGGATTGCCTCATGCATCGAATCCATCGAGATGGTGGGATCCATAATCTCAACCACTGTGAACAGGAAACTGCTCTTTTCTTGGCGTCTGAGAAAATGAAAGCAATCAGAACGAGGATTGACCTCCTGCGATCGGCTCCTCTCCTGCCTCCTGATCCCTTTCCTCCACTTTTTATGTACTCGAATCGAGGTAATAACAGTTCCCAAGCAATTAACTTTGGAGGATTCAATGGTCAAGTTGGCTTAGGGTTTATGAACATGATGACTGGGGGGAACTACTGTGCGAGTAGCTCCAACGCTAATAATAACGCCATGGGCCAGCAGATGGAATCAACCAACTCTGGCGGTGCTTCTTTTGGACATGAAGGTGAGCAACTGGGTTTTGAGAGCATCTTTTTGGGAAGCTACACTGCTCCTAATATGACGAGCCTACCAAGCAACAATGATGCGGGTGGATTGATATCTGAGCAGGGCGTGCCCTATGTTCCCACAAGTATTGGTGACGGCGGAAATATTTATGCAACAAGCAACATTCCTTCTGTTTGGATGGGATTGGACGCAACGGCGCTGCCACAGCATGGCCACATCAGTGATGGCTCCATGTTTGGAGATGGTAGGTTGGGTGCTGCAAGTGCAAGTGATATGGGCCATGGTGATGGTTTCGTCATTTAATTTCATCCCCCAATTGATTCTCATTAATATCATGTTAGTGATAATCATGATGTTGATGAATTTCTTTGCTTCTTGTTTCATTTTATGGTGCTAAATAAATGGAATTTACTATAATCTCCCAACATATTTCAGATTATTAATTTCACCAAAGATGTAGAGGTAATGTTATAAATATAAACTCATTGCCAAAATAACAAACAGTTATAATTATCACCATAATTTTTTTTATTATAACCAATTTTAAGAAAAATAAATCGGTAAGTGACATAAAGGTGCAACCACATTATCAACCGTGTCCTCGTAATGTTTGGATTAAGAAGGTTCTAGTGGGAATGAGAGAGAAGAAGATAGTAAAGAGATATTGCAAATTTATTGTAGATTCGGTTGTGCCTGATAACATACTTTTACAATGCTTATTTCTGCTGGAAACAACAATAAGTAACTGTAAAACAAATGAAACAACTAAGATCTAATTATCATGAGCCATTCTACTTGCTCTACATTCATGTCAACAAGGAGGTTTTTATTAAATAACTAAACAAAAATGCTCGTCTTCCTTCAATCTAAAAGTCGTAACAATTCTTGTCCCCTTTTAAAGAACCTTTCCAGCAAGGTTTAAAAGAGGGAACTGTTTCTACAAGTCAAATAAAAGCACTTAAGTAGTTTGCATAGTACTGTTCTTCAACCATTTTACCAATACTCGAATGCCGGTTTATTCCATCTTTTAAGCTATTGAGATGTTTGATAGGTGTGATTTATAGTATTTTTTTAGATTGTAAAATGTGTTATTACTTGTTTTCATAGGTGATAATCATGTGTTTAAGACTTGGATTTATGTATTTGCTAGTGTTTTGTATGTTTTGTTTGATTATTGTTGATTAAGAGAAGAATTTGTTCTTAATACATGATTTAGGGATTGTTTAATGTATTTTGATGATGAGTTAAGGCAAGAAACTTGAAGATAGGTGTTACACAATTGTGCAACTTTTTAATGTGTTTTGATGATGAGGTGAGACAAGAAACTTGAAGATAAGTTGAAGAAAAAGCTGGAGGAAGAGGTGTTTCACAATCGTGCAACTTGCACGATAGTGTAAGATGGAAGCTAGAGGCAAAATTCTAGGAGAACAAAGTTGTATAATCAATTTAGGATATACTTTGGCTATGGATTGCCAAATTTGTTATATGACTTACTCTTGAATGGTACCATAAAAAACCTATAAACATCATATTAATAGGCAAGTGAAGAAAGATCTTAATTGTTTATTAGTTACCCTTAGGATTACTTCAAATCCAATTGGATAGTTAAGATGAGTTTTGATAGATCGAGAGGTCATAATTCAATTCTTATTTATTTGATTTTATGGCATAATTTTATAGTTGCTCTTTTATGTATTTTGATTGTCAGAAGAAGATGAGTACCAATCTGTTGCTAAGGAGCATTATAGGACCCAATTTCTCCCTTGTTTTGCAACTTGAGAATTGTTCTTAGGCAAGGAAAGACGTTATATGTTCTTGGTACTATTGTTCCATTTGAGCCTAATTTAGATGCGACTGATGAGGTTTGAGAGAGAAATCAACATTATATTGATGAAGTTGAACAAACTACATGCATGAAGTTGGCTAGTATATATCCGAAGCTTTAGAGGCAACATGAGAATATGGATGCTCGTGTTAAAATTTTACATCTTAAAGCAACAAAAATAAATTTTAAATTATAGTTTGGATTTTAGATTTGGAATGACTTTATGATTATGAGTAATAAAAATTGGCTTTAAATTATAATCTAGATTTTATATTTGTAATGAGTTTTATGATTATGGAATAATTTTTTATTGAAATTTAAGATAATTTTATCGTTCTAGTATAAACTAGTAATTGAGATTTTGAGATAATTTTATCATTCTAGAATTTGTAATAGTTGAGATTTGATATTTGAGATCAATATGAAATAAATTATAATATATGATTTGCTTCCTTATAGATTGTAATAGGGTATAATTATTTTTATTTTTACAATAAATTCATTTTTGTAATGTGCAATTGTTTATTACCAAAGAAAATGTAAGATCCCAAAAATTGATGTATACTATTAATTCTTTTCATGATTTGTATGGTAGTTATACTAATTTTTTTTTGAATTTCTTGGATAAAATATGGCTAAGCATCGAATTTTCTTAAGGATTTATTTATATAAATTCATGAAGTTCACTTAAATATCTCTATTCGTTGTTGCTTTATTTCTTCCTATTAGTTTACACATAAATTATTTCACATTTTTCATGTCACTGGTAGTTGGTAATGAGTATTCTTGGACTATTAACTCTGAATATAAGATATATTTTTAGAGTTCAAGTTGTGTGTATGTTTTTAGAATCTTATATGTGCTTCTATGCTTCTTTTAAGTTGAACAATACATATTTTGTTATAATAGTTGATAATGCAATTAAATTTGAAGAACACTTTATTTTAATGTGAAGTTATTAATTTAATTTTGATATATGTCTTTTTGTTTACAGATAAATGAAGGGAAGTTCAATTACTCTTAAAAATTTAACCATCTTAGGATGATTCGATGATTAAACTTGGGCTCATACTATATTGGTTCTTGAAAGAAGAACCATAACATTCTCTTATATTGTAATAAGCATTTGAAAGATGGGGGAGTTATCAGATTAAAGTAGCATTTAGTTGGGATGAACAATGATGTGGAGCCTTGTAAGAAAGTTATTCATAGCGTGAAATGGCAAATGAAAACTTTGTTTGAAGTGTATCATCGTGAGAAAGATAGAAGAGAAAAACTGAATTATGAAATTGGTAGTAAAAGTTCTTTTTGTAATAGTTAGAATGATATTGGAGAAGTTGAAGGTGGTATTTATGCTCTACTAGAAGGGATTGTTACACTTGATGCGAGAAAGATAAGAAGGCATATGTCTAACATTTTTGCGTCATGAACAACTCTTAGATCACAGATTTCAATGCATAATGCCTTATAATCTAAAGAAGTTGCTCATATTATGAACATGACGATGGCTAGATGGTTGTATGATGCAGAAATATCATTCAATGCTACTTAGTTTACTATTACTAGCATATGGTGGATGTTATTACCTCTAATAGTCTAGGATACAAAGCTCCTTTAATTGATAACTATAGAAGTAATCTTCTGAGCAATTTTTTTTCGAAATAAAGAGTTATTTGGATTAAAGAAGAATGACTTGGTGTAACTTATAGATGTTCAGTAATATGTGATATTTGGACAAATAGAAGACATAAGCATATAATCAATTTTTGTTTATTCTACTAAAGAGACAATGTTTTTAAAGTCTATTGATGCATCTGGCTTTATTAAAAATTTTGATACTTTGTTTTAGATACTTGATGAAGTTGTGAATGAATTTGGGCTTGAAAACAGTATACAATTTATCATTGCCAATGATTTTTCTTATAAAGCAACTAGAAAAAGTTTGCAAAGCAGGTATAATTCTTTTTATTTGATTTCTTACGCTACACCTTGTATTGACCTGATGTCAAAAAATATAGGTGATATAAGATACTTTTGTCTCATCGAGGAAATTGTGCAAAAAGAAAGAAAAGTGACAAAGTTCATCTATAATAATTTGATGAGAAAAGATTTCACTAATGGTAAGAATCTGTATCGTCTTGCTATTATAGGATTGATGACTAAAATTATGTCGTCTTGCTATTGTAAAGATTTATGAGTAACTTTTTTATTACTTTAATGCTTTTTTCAAATGAAGGAGTTAAGAAAAATATTTACAAGTTATAAGTGAGTTATATCTTAATATGTTAGGTTTAATACTAGATTGGAGGTTTCTATAATTATATGTAATGATTATGATTTTTGGTCTCAATGTCAATTCGTTATTTAAGTTTGTGAGCCTTTGGTAAGAGTACATCGTCTATTTGATAGTCATGAGAAGACAATAATGAGTTATTTTTATGATGCTATGAAGAGGGGAATGAAGCAATCAAGGTCCAATTAGAAAAATAAATCTTTTTTATAGACACCTTATCTTGCAATCATTAATGATAGATGAAAAGGACAACTTTACTCTCCAATGTTTGCAGCTGGGGCATTTTTCTAATTCTAGTATCTATTTTAGACCAAAAATTAGAAAGAAAACTATAGTTATAAAAAAATGTTATTGATTATTACAACAATTATTGCTCACGAGATGATGCAAGATCTCCTAAGCTCATAAATTGAGCTTTATAATGATGCTGTTAGTGATTTTAGGATGCCGTTTCAATTTGTTAAAGAGATAAAACTTAATATAAGTATATATTTCTTCACTTTTGTAATTAGTTGGAAATTAATCACCACTTTATTTTGTTTGTAAAGTTACTTTTGTTATTTTACATTTGCTTGGTGGGACTGATTTGGATGAAAGTGTTTCAAAATTGTAAAGGTTTGACATTTGAATTCTAAGTAAACGTGAGAAAGGAATTGGAGCACATTTGAATTAATTAATTCTAAGAAAAGGAATAGATTAGAACATAAAAAATTGAAAGTCTTTGTTCGATATAATTTAAAGCTTCGATAAAGGTATGTTATATAATTATTAAATTGAATATAATTTCTTGTAATTCTTAATAATTTAATTTTATTTGTTTACTAAAACTTTTAATAGAATAAGTAGTTCTATAGATATAATTTTCCTTGACTATATCGACCTTTTAGTGGATTGGATTTTTTAGGAATTAAGTTTGATAGAAGAAAATGACTTGGAAGATAATCATAGAAAGACAAGTATTGACATATCATTTGGTATAATGAATTTAAATAACAGTGATAATAAGACTCCTCTTAATGGTAAGGATTTTGTACTAAATCAAAATTAGGATTAATGCGATTTGAGCAAATATTTGATTGAATGAAGTTTCAGGTTTTTAATTTATTCTATTTTATGATAATTTGACTTGTAATTGATTTATATATTAAATTACATATAAGAAAAATAAATATTAAACTTTTAATTGTACGTGATTTTCCTTCATGTTTTGCTTCTACTTGGTTGTGTTGATTAACACAAACTGTTATTGTAATACTTACGGAGCCATAGATGTTTATTATTTTTAGTATATGATATTATTCTTTATTATTTGATATAAATTGTAACATGTTAAGTACTTTCCATTATTCTTAATTTTATATATGTATGGTGATTATAATGGTTTTTTTATACTAATTGTGATTATTGTTTATATATAAAATATGTAAAAATAATAATATTAATAGAAACAAAGATATAACTATTATTGTAAGTTAATATTATTATAATGTTTTGGAAACAGTTAATATAAAATTAAAAATCATATAACACAATATATTGAGATAGTATTCTGCAATTTTAGAAAATTCAAAAACTATTTTATAATTTTTAAAAATTACTAAAAATAGTACCCAATATTAAACGTTACTGCAATCGTATCATATTTCACAACATTGTTTGTATCTTTGCGATAACTTACCCAAATATGATACAGTACGAACAATATTTTGCAGGGTAGAAAGCAAAACATGTACATCCAAAATTAGGAGCCTCGTTATCTCTAAACTCGCCCTTTGAAAGAAAGAAAAGCTGAGAAATTATGTCTCAGATAAAAGGAAATAAGATATACTCGGCATAAAAGAGGTTCCATATAAACCGATAGAATGTTGAAATTGCTTCCTGCAAAATGAAAGCGAGGGTATGCTGAGGAATTCAGAATATTGTGCAGGAGAAGAATGAAACAGAAATTTTCTGCCGCCATATGAACGTGGATGACTATTATCACTAATGCACGAAGAAAATAGGCCTTACCTTGGTGTAATTTGCTTTCTCCAATACCCATGCCTGAGAAAAGAAAATTCCAAAGTTCAAAAGAATGGCTCATGAAAGAGAAGGTAAACCAAAGGGTGAAAATACAGCACTATCTAATAAATTTAACAAAGAGCTCGGAAAGGTAAAGGTAGACCAGAACCAGCTATGAGTGGTGCAACTTCTGAGCTCTAGATGCCAATGTTACAAAAGATTATAGTTATCCACTTGAATAGAAAACAGTAACACCACAATTCAGACTCCTCAACTTTACGTGAGATGGACATCTACCAATCTCATTTCTGAACTCTTTCTGTTATAAGTTACCATTTATGCTTCAGTTTTGGTTTTCTGAGGAACTCCATTCCGGGTAACCATTGTGGAGGATGTTCATGACTATATCCCATAAATCTAGCCTTCAATCAGTTCTGCAACAGCGAATCTTATGTGGATGTTTTGATTACAAAGCCATACTTAGTTCCCTGACTTCTTGAAATTGAGATTAACCATAAAACCTTTCAGACTTGGTACAAATCATGATCATCAAATGCTATAAATTTCATTTATTATATTTTGGTTCCTTTTCATGTTTTAATTACTATTGCATTGTCAATATCAAAACTGTGACATTCAAAACTGTGATATAGTGCTTATCAAATACTCTGAAATTCTTTTCTGAAAACTTAAGATTCAACAAACACTAAAGTTAACCACAAAACAGCTTTCTCTGGCTGCTAGACAGGTAAGCCCATAGTAAAAGGGTCAAAGGCATAGACAGCAAGTTTCTGTCCAAGGCACACCAGCTACGCCAAGAAGGTGACTGCAAGAGCAATAACAATCTAATCTTGCTAAATGAAAAACCTAAAAGAAGTATGTATGTGTTGACTAGATTTCGATAGAAGTATGCAAGAGGAGGAATACGAATGCAATGGCTAGGTTAGGGGGATGTGAGGGTAAAGTGGGAAATAAGGGAGAGAGATGAGCCACGTGAAAGTTAGTTAGGAGAAGGGAATAAAAGGTTGTAGAGGGGGGAGGCATAGGCATTCGGTTATGATATTGTGTTTGGTGTTTGTATGGAGGTTTTGCTAGCCCTCGAAGTCTAGCTAGGGAATAATAGATACTGATTTCCCTTCCGTCTCCATTTCTACTCCTTGTTCTGTTTCATTGCTGCTGTGTGTGTTGGTTCTGTAGCTGTTGTGTGTGCGATTCTTGGCTGTGCATGTTCTGTGTTTGAGCTGAATCACTGTTAGAGCCTGTGGTCTCTTACAGTATGCAGGCCATTGACAAATGAAATCAGGGACCTTCCAGCGATAAAACAGATTAGATGCCAACCACTCGATGGACACATCAATGTTTCTCCATAAAGAAGCAGTTTCAAGGAAAAAAGTGAAATTAAGTTAAGATAAAATGAGAAACCTTGCGTGAACACCAAAGGGACAGACTAATTTTCAACGCCAAAACAACTGCAAAGAAGAAATCACACTAGAGACCAATTTTCAGAACAGTAAGGAAATAAAAACTTCAACAAGGAGGATGATCTCATCAAAAACAACCAGCCCGAAACAAACATAACATCTTTACTAGCTATATTATCTCATGAAACACACCTGGAAGGCCAAACAAACTGCAAGAAAAATGTGGGTGGGCATCATTACGCTGCGCCTGAAAGCCTGTAAAATTTGCAAGTTGGAATTATCTTCAAAAGTAAAGGTCGGGAAAAAAAAAAAAGAGTTTCATACTTGAGGCATATACACAGCTGCCAATATAGCACCAATATAGTTGACCAGCAAAAGTCCAGAGCCAAGAAATGCTATGTTTCGAACTCCAAGATTTGTTGCCAAAGTTGATATGTTATATCTACATCAACGAGAGATCAGTTATGATTCTTTGCATGCATATATCAGAAAACGACATTCAACCTCCAGGAGAAATTATTGATTTGGTTCTAAAAATGAAAATGAGAAAGTGACAAGGAAAAAAAAGGAACTAATTAGAGGAAAAAGATGAAATACAATAAAGCTTAAGAACACCTGGAATATTATGTATCGGCCAACACTATATACTCTGACATAAAAAATATAGACATAACTGTACAAAAAATAAATTAGGAATCCTATAAGTTACAAGAGCAACTAATAAATGTAAGCATAGTTGACATTTCACAACTCACTTGCGATCACCCTCCACGTCAGGAAGATCTTTTGTTATCGCAATTACCAATGCAAACAATGTGACAAATGTGGTGATGAATGCTACTGGTGAGCTGCAGGATATAAATGGTATTAATAAATCAGAAAATTTTGCAATTAAAAGTTGGGAACAATCGTCAAATTTTATGATACTTGAAAGTCTGAATGGTAAAACAAACTGTTATACAAAACAGAAATCAAATTTCTTTTAGCTATGCAGCAGGTTCAGGAAGGCTGCAATTTTGCATTAAATGATGAAATCAAGATTCAACCTCAATTCTATTATAGGCCGGTTTAAGTATTTAACAGTTCAACATCAAAGAAAATAATAGATAAACCTCCAAATGCAAAAAGTTGCATCAGAGTGCATTCATCAACCAATTCTACTAATGGTTTTCTTTGTTTCCAAAACTCGTGGTTTAAAGTACCACCTTTATGCTCAGGATCAGACAAGTCTTGGTTAGATAGTTATCTTCATCGTCATGCTAAAGGAAGCAAAATCTCATTACACACCAAAGTTTGGTTGTTTACACTCTGGATCATAGGCCCTTTTCCTATTACTACACATCAATAAAAAATATGAAACACTTTGGGACTCCTAACAAGCCAACCAATATATTACTGCATCACCAACTGCTAAGTTGATAGCAGCCAAAAGAGCGAAGAAAGTCTTCAAAACTCTACTGGGCATAAACTGATTTTATACGTGACTTGGGTGTCATCTCTCTTGTACTAACATATACACATCCAAGTTTGGTACTTTACACTCTGGATCATAGGCCCTTTTCCTATTACTACACATCAATAAAAACATATGAAACACTTTAGGAGTCCCAACAAGCCAACCAATATATTACTGCCTCACCAATTGCTAAGTTGATAGTAGCTAAAATAGTGAAGAAAGTCTCAAAACTCTAGTGGGCATAAACTGATTTTATACGTTACTTGGGTGTCACCTTTCTTAAACTAACATATAATACATTAGGATATATATATATTAGATGAAAATTAATATATACAAAAATAAATAAGCAAAATCCTATTTTTGAATTCTAAATCATAAAACAAATGAAAATCTAATTATACTTTTCGATTATAAAAAAAATCAATTAATATTTCCATTAATAGAAAGATTCAGAGATCACAAAAAAGCCATCATTTTGTAGTCCCACCTTCAACTGATCAAACTTTTGTTAAATTTATGTTAATATTCATAAGAAATCTCCTGGGAAAACTATGAATCAATAAGTTTTTGAAGGAATTCACCTCCATTCAAATGAAAGTCCAAGAGCAGCTCGTGTTGCATGATATACGCCAAAATTGAGAAGAAAACCTCGTACCTGCAGCACATCATCTTTATTAACATGTAACCTACTCACAACTTTCTTAGAAGATTTTGCGATACCAATCACCCCTTTTATTATAAAGGAGAATTAAAAAATCATCAACCAAAGTAGTAATAACAAAAACATCGACCATTCATTAGAAGTTAAGAGACACAGGGACAGCACCACAACACAGCCTATCTGCACTCAATGATGTCACCAAATCACAATCTTAACAACGTTAAGTCTAAATCGATAGGGAGTGCACCATCATAGAGCAAGTTTTCAAAGCCTCAGAAATGAGGTTCTCCCAGCCAACAAGAGAATGGGTCCGGCTTCTGAACATTTGTTAAGATCAAAACATAGACTAAAAATCAACATTTTTCCAGTGTTATTGAGTCAAAGGTTATGTCTAAATCAGATGCACATTGAAATCTTGTTAGCATGTTAAAGATTATAGTTTGACCAATATTGTATGTTCATTGCATTTTCATGGCCAGTGAAATGAGTAACTACCTAGTCAGTCATAGAATGAATCAGATTTCCCAAAATCTTATTAAATTCATGTTAAAAAGACAACTAAATTAAGCATGTTCTTGAATCTAGTCAAGTTAGTTTATGATTAAATCAGGTCTGTAGAGAGCATTCTTAGCTCAATCTCATGGGAAAACAGTTATTAAAATAAAGGCAACAGGAGTCTAATACCAACAAACAGAAGAGGAAAAATGAGAAATTATACCGTGGCAATGATAAGGAATGCTACAACAGGGAATCTCTTAAGTCTAAATGGAGGGACAGAATAGATAGTGCCCAGGAAAAGGCCAAGGCAGTAAAGAGAAGTAATGAATGGACCGAAGTTTAGTCCAACAATCAGGATGCCAGTCACTGCAAAGAATAACACCAAAAGCCATGCAGATCCAACTGAAAGGTCCCCAGCAGCTATCGGTAAATAAGGTTTGTTAACCCTGCAAAATAAAGAAAAAGAGAAAGACTAAATTCAAAAATCCAACCACATAACAACAAAAGTAAATAACTAATTATGAGAAATTTTAGACCTCAGTCATCACTTTTCAAACTTATCTTGCAGTCTTACCCATTCATTGGGGATTGGGAAGAAACAAATGTAGATGACAACTAGGATTTTTTAAAAGATTAGATATTTTAAAAGATTAGATAAAAGAATCAAAAGATTTTCTTTTTTCAAAATTAACTTCCAGCGATATTTCCAGTTGACTACAATGAAGAAATAATGACTTCCTTAACAGGGATTCATTGTTGAGTGGTTTCATAACATGGGAGTTCTGTATTTTTCTGTACACTGGTCCTTCAAAATTAAGATCTGAATTTGAAAAGTACTTCCAACTTCTACAGAAGTAATGAAAGAAAGATAGTGGTGTCCCATACTTGTCAATGCCAATATCATAGATCTGATTGATGCCAACTATATAGCCATTTCCGCATAAGAGAGCAAAAAGACCAGAGAAGGCCTTCAACAACAATGACCACCTAATCAAATTTGAGTTCTCAATCAATGCTCTAACCACCAAAGCACTGTTAGCCAAAAAAAAAAAAAAAAACCAAGCGTTGTACTCTCATCAGTAAGCAATTCTGTGAATTGTGGCTATATATATACTAATTGCACATTGTAAAGAAATGATAATTTACATGGATCCTAGAGTCGTCCCACGTATGGTATGAGGTCTTAGAAATCTCCAACAAGCGTCCTTGAAATCTGAGGCTCTGCTCGGTATCGGCTCAGATCCACCAGCTCCAACTTTAGAGCAAACCTGTTTGAAGGCATTCAGCTATTAATGGAATCTATCAAAATCAACTCTCCAAACGCCTCAAAAGGCATTGTTTGACTCCAAGAAAGTGACTTACAGGGGGGCGTGGAGTAAACTAAGTCCACGGTCATCTATATAGCCTTCGGATTATAAAGTTATTGGTTCTAGTGGTAAAACGTGGGGGTTAGCTACATCCTAAAAGGTACCTAAAAGGTTTGGAGTTGGTTTCAGTTAATGATATTACAGCAGCCATTAACAAATAGTCTAAGACATACCGACATTTCAACAACAAGATGAAGAATTAGTATAGCAGAAAGCACCAAATAACTAAACTAATGCATAAGCTATCTTCTCCATCAAGTTGCTAAATGAAAAGCAACAAAAAAAAATATTTTTGATTCTGTGCCACGTTCGAAAATAAATGAACTTACTCCTGCAAGCAGAGACAAGAAGAACACAACATGTGAGCAGAACTTAAAATACCCTAATAGAATTGCGCCCGTATCCGGTCTTCAACCGGAGTTTTGACAGTGTTGGAGCCTTGGGAGTGTGAAGACCGGTAGAAGGTGGGAGTGGAGAACATGAAGAATGGGGAATAAGACTATTTTGGGTTAGCTTTGATTGATGAAGAGAAGAATAGCTGACAACTGAAACTCTAGGTGAAGCAAACAACGGCAGCTCCATTCACACACAAGGACAAGCACAGAGAAGAGAGAGTAAAAATGGTAGGTGTTTTTGGTGGGTAAATAACGGCAATAGCTTTGCATGCCACGTACGCTTTTTATATTGCGACATTTTACGAATGGTAATTGGGAATTTTTTCTATTTGTAAAGAGGTCAAGGAGATAATTTATAAATTAGCAGAATTTTTCCTTAACAAAAAGTTATTTTTCTAGCTCATTTTTTATGTGCTTTTTTCATTTTTATTAGTAATTAAAAAAGATTTAAAGTTGTCCTTAACCTAAAGTATTTTATTTTGAGAAATTAGGACAAGATTTGATCTCGATCATAGCAAAATAATTACAAATTTTTTTTCGTATTTTGATTTCTTAAAAACCAAGATCACTTTAATTCTATCAAATGGCTAACACATAAATCATATAATTCATACTTTATTATAAAGCTTGATACTTATCCTGTTGTATCTCTCGAACTGTTTCCAAAATTGATCTATTTTAACTACCGTAGTTTCACAAGTGTCCAGCCTCTAACGATTTTCACAAAACAAGTTGAAAGAATTATGTAACTTTCACATAAAGGGTTAAGTAAGAAGTACTAGCTTCAATGTAAGTATATTTATAATAAGTGTTGGACATTTTAATAATTTAATTAAAAATAAATTCTAATTTCAATTAAATTTTAATTAAAATTACAAATAATTCTAATTAAATATCAAATATGTTAAATAAGATTCAATATCTCATATTTATCCTTATTTATTAGACATCTCATATTTAACAATAAAGTCTCTCAAACTTTATGATCAAGTCCAACTTAATTAAAATAGCTTTATTCTCTACAATTCGTTTTTTTATGTATAACTTATTAGGTTTTCAAATATGTTAGCAATGATTATAAATGGTAATTTTAATTCATAATTAGAATTAGATAAATTAAAAACTCCTTTTAATTTATCTTTAATTCTCCAATTAACCAATTTATAATCGTAGATCAAGATTAACATCTAACAATGCATCATGACCACCTAAATAGTTAAGAATGTCAAAGTGATTTTAACTAACTTTTCTATACATAATTTTTTCGTATAATTCAATCATTTCATCATACAATGTTCTAATTAGACATAGAGCCTGAAATTACTATTTACTTTAATTTGAGTCCAATCATATTAGTTTTCTATCATTAGCTATCGATTTAATTAATTACATTGTAAACTATTTATAAAATGTCATTCATCCTTAGCTAAGGATTTTCCAAATCAATACTAATTGAGAACAACATAACATTATCCTTAATTACATTAAGGTGATGAATCCTATGTTGAACACACAACTACCTCCATAGGGTTCATGCTACATCTAATGACTACCAATTGAATGACTGATGATTAGAATAGGTCATAAGTAATGTCGAAACATAGCAATTACTATACAAAATAACTTTAGAGACCTTAAGTTGAAGGATCACTTATACAAGTAATGTTCCAAATAGATTTCTCATGTCAGGTCAGTTTAGTGAGCTTGTTCTCTAATAAGCACCCACACGTTTGTTTAAGCATCTCCATACTTTAGCCTATGAGATAGGCTACTTCCTTCATAAAGAAATATGACTTATGCTAGTCCTTTTGTATTTTATTAATGTCCAGTCTTAATAGAACAATGACTAGGAATAATTTAGGGATAATACATAAATGTGATATGAATCTCATTATTATAATTTCATTTGCAAATTATAGTTACCCATGAAGTTTATCATATACATCTAAACATGTACAAAATTAAGAATGCTTTTAAATATTTTGTCATTAAACTACAACCAAACCGATTAGCTAAAAGGTATAAACTAACAATTTAGATGTCTAAATTAGTATCTCAATAACAAGTGAGTAATTGAAGTAGTTAAATTTATCAATCATAATCAATTCAATAAATCTTTTATAAAAATAATATATAAAAATTATCAACCATCTCTTTTTCTTTATATCAACTTTTTACATTCATCTTTTTTATTTATAATTCATTTTTATAAAGTTATTTTATTCTTAGGATATGATGTTATTGGAGATAGTAACTTATAATCTTTTAGTTATTAGCTGTGGAATAATTAATCATCACAGAAAAGAAGGTTGTAATCTTACTGGGACTAACTATTAGATTAGTTAGTTTTATGTGGGCTCATATTTGGACATGGTTTCATGGGTCTTGACTCTTTTAAAAATTACTTAGTAATCGATGACTAGATTAGGGGACAAACACATGCACTTAGTTTCTATCTTTTTTTTAATGGTATTAAGTTTCTATTAATTTCATTTTGTCTAGTCTAAAACTCATTTGCAAATATTTTTTGTTATCTTTTTAAGAGCAATAGGATCATAACTTGGACATGAACTTATACTATAGACTTTTAGCTTTGATTGCATTAAGACTATTAAAGTTATAAGCTGTGATTTCAAATGCTCATAGCAATCAGAAGATTTTAATTCCTAAGCTTATGTTCTTAAAATTAAATGTCGTTAATGATTGAAAAGAAGGAATAAGAAATAAAAGCATTTGTATGTAGGCTAAGATGGTTGAATAAGAGTATTAACATTATAATCAAACAACTTTAGGCAATTAGAGTAATATCTCTTATAGAAAACTACCAAGAACTCAAGTTTGTATGGTCCCTTAGTTCAAATTGATATGGTTCGAATAGGCTCACCTTTGAGCTACTTTCATACTATGGTTAATAATAAAAAGGAAACTAAATACTATAAAAAAGTTGTCAAGATTCCTCAATAGTCCATCACAATGTGTCCTGTAGTGCTAATATAAGAAAACTATAAGGACCTTGATCCTTCAATTATGTAACCTTACTTCCCTTTAAGGAACTTGGAATGTGGTAAAGGAATGGAAAGCAATCGTTGGATCTTTCAAAATCAGATCACATTAGTGGAATGCATAGTAGATGAACATCTTGGAAAAATCATATTGCACTTAGTACTCATTAATTTTCTGTCATCTATAGCTTAAAGATCAAAAGAAATTGGAGGCTACCTACACTTAGTAATGTTTTACAATGAATTCTAAAGTTGCTTCTAGTTAAAAGAATTATGGATGGGATGTGACTGGATCATCAATATAGTTTACTAGCCTTTATGAGATTGAGCTAAATTTGCCACCAATTCCTATAAAGTTTACTTACTAGTTTTCCTTTTGGAAAGTACGTAGCTAGTAATAACTTCTTTACTTACTAGTATATGTGTAGCTTTATCAATTTTCCCTAGTTGGGACGAGCTAATGAAATTATTTACTTTCTGAAAAAACTTGTGGATAAAACTTGTACAAGTGAAGAAATGAGGTTTTGCACTATAAATGATATTCTTATTTAGTCCATATTGTAACAATTTATAGAAAATTTAAGCTGAAAAGAATGTAGAAGAAAATTATTTGTTTCGTCTCAAAATAATTTTGTAAATGATACATTTGATTTTTATATGATATGATGTAGTTGATGGTATACAACTTATCTTTAAGTGAAATTTCTCATTTTAATAATAATTTAGTGACATAATTAGATAGAAGAAGGAAACATAGTACAGGCTTCTACAATATACATACTTCTTCTGCAATATTATAAGAAGGATGTTTGATGATCTCTTAATAAGTTGTAAAATGACTACTCCTATGTTCATCATTTAGGATTTTAAGAGAATGCTGCTAGATGATATCTTTAAATAAGTTGTCTCAAGATAAGAAGATACTTGTAAGTAGCACAAAATTACATTAATAAGTTATCACAAGATAAGTTGGTACTTATATGTGTATCCTTTAGGAGAAGGTTGCTAGGTGATATTTCATATTGAGTTATATTAGGAAAAGCATGTACCTATAAATGACATTTGTTGTAGTTTGTTATAAGGTTGTAAATTCCTAATACAATATATGTCTATAATTGAATTAGGGTAGGGGTTTATTGGTGTCAAAAGGTATTATAGATCAAGATGATATTTATTCCAATCCCTTCTCTTTAGATCTATAAGCTATAGAAAATTAAGCTTTGGATAGCTATTCCTAGGCTATAAATATGGACTACTCTTTAATGAGGCAAAGATCAAGAATTACATGGATTCAAGAAGGAGATAAAAACTTATACTTCTTTCATAGAGCTATGATTTTACACAGGCTGTAAAGAGAATCATATCCCTATAAACCACTATTTTTTTCTATTTCTAACTAGCATTAGCTCATTAAGAAAGCAACAAACTATTTCACTGAGTGTTTGGGATCTTCTTCTCCTGTATGTTCTTTTTCCAAGCTGAACAAAGAAATTATTCAATATCAAAGACCCTTATAGGAAGCTAAATTTCTTTCCAGATAGTTCACAACCTAAGAAATTCTCAATACCTTGAAATCTTTGAATCCTTTTAAGACTCCAGGGCTTGATGGAATGAATGCAAATTTCTTTGTTAAAAACTGGCCTTATCAAGTACGTAGCTATGGAGTTCTTTAAAAGGAGGAGCTTGTTCAAATAAAACATTCACAACTTCATCATTCTTACTAATAAGGGCAAAAAATAAAGAACCATGAATGTTTATTACCTAATTACATATTGTAATACTTTATATAAGCTAATCTCTAAGGTTCCAGTTAGAAGGCTCAAATTAGTACTCCAACAACATATAATACCTACCTAAAGAGCTTACATGCCTAGTAGGAAGATTATGGGCAATATTTCCCTTACTTAGGAATTATTTAAGCATTATATAGGAAAGGGAACCTATAAGAATTGCACTTTGAAAGTTGATTTTCAGAAAGCTTATGACATTGCAAATTGGTCCTTTATCATTAACACACTATAAGCATATGGATTTTCTACCATTTTCACTAAGTGGTTTAATTAGTGCATATTAATTTTTTCCTTCAACATACTTATAAATAGGGAGCCTTCTAAGTTAGTTAGAGGAGTTAGAGGCATTAGGCAAAAGGACCCCTCATCCCCCTACCTGTTCTCTCTTGCTAGGGAAGTGTTAAACAAACTCCTTGCAAGAGTAGTGGAGAGAAATGCCTTAGATTCAAAATAATGGGAATATTAAGCTTGAACTTGGCTAATGATCCCCTTTTTATTCTCCAATGTTGTGGTTGTTTAGTTGCATCACTTGTTACTACACTTAAAATATTCAACAAAAATTTTAGTTTAAGCATTAATAACAAAAAGTTGCATTGTTTATCTCAATCAGTGTGATTGATCAAAAAGAATGGTTAGAATCCATCATAGGTTTCAAATTGCTTAACCTACCAGTGAACTATCTTGAAGTACTAATTTCTTCTGCCAGATCTATATGAAATGATTTCAAACTTCTCCTTGAAAAAGTTGTATCAAGAATTTTGTTAAACTTTCAAAATTCTTTCCTTAGTCCCTTGAATGTCTGTTAAGCCTCTTATATGATTCTCCCATGACCCATCACTAACAACATTGACAAAATCCTGGAAGATTTTTAGAGACAGGATTTAGAATATCAGGCCATAAAGATAAAATATGTTGAAGTGACATTTGTCAAACCAAGATCAATAGGGGATTTGGCATCTCTATAACCAAAGTTACAAATCATGTGTTAATAAATAAAAGATCTTGGATACTGATTACTGAAAGTCAATCACTTTTGGAGCTTTAAAATCCCAACCAATCCTTCATCAATTATGAAGTTTATTAAATTAAAAAACAGATTAAGGACTATATGCTTTACTAGAGTAGGATTACGGTGTGATTCCTACACTCCTTATAGTCTAGTTGATCAATATCCCAAGTTAGGAACCTCTAAAATCTTCATTCATCTAAATGCAAAGGTGGAACATGCATTACCACTTTTGAAGCTCCAACTTAATACACTTCCAGTCATATTGTGATTTTATTTCTTTTAAACTTCAATCTCTATGAGCACATACATAATAAAGTTAAATAAAAATTTTCTTCTAAAGGAGAATACTTTAATTCTTCCTATAAAATTCATTTTCAAATAGTCAATAACCTTTTTCCTTGGCATAAGTTGATCTAGTGTTAAGATCATCTTCTCATACCTACGCACATGCTATAGATCACTACACAATGAAAATTGCCCACCTTTGATAGGATAGAATTTTTTTTTATGTATTCTTAATTGGTGCTCTGTATGTAGAAGTAGATTGGATAGCCATGATCACTTGATATTTTAATGCCCTTACACAAACAATGCTTGGAGAAACGTCTTAAGTTTGTGCAACTTGGAGAATCCCCCTAGTTCATGGAAGACATTATAGATTGGTCCATAAACTTATAGTTCAAATATGAAGGAGATAGATGGGTGTTCCACATTGCCTTGTCCACCTAATCTCATGCATCTGGGATGAAAGTTATTAAAGAGTATTCTCCAATATCAGCTAAATGAATCAAAATTCATAAGAGCATTGTATAATGACATGTGCTTAATTAATTGTATAATTATTCTATAACATTTAGCGATCAATGGCATGAAATTGCTTAAGATACTCACTTTGACCTATATGTGGTTTAAAGCGTAATTCGGAAGTAAAGGAGCTAAAGTAAGTTAAAAGCACTACATTTGGGTCATTTTTCAAAGATTAATACTCACTTATCTTCATAGAACAAGAAGAAGAAAATTAAAAGCAAGAAGAAGACAAGAAAATGAAAAGAACATGAAGAAAATGTTGTCAACATGGCTTATGGCCATCTAGAAAATTACACAGCTATCTAATGTGAGACATCATTTACAGTGGTGACTATTTTAACCCAACTGTCCCATTTGCACCACATGTCCCATACATTAAAAAACCTAGCTATTGAAGATGAAAAAGACATGGTGTGTGTCACGGCTGAAGCAAAGAATGGGTGACAGATGAAACAAAAATGTGGGATGGTTGTAACAACACACGCATCACGTTACACCAATCCGTTTTTCCTTAAAACACAGTTATCCATTTTATTCCATTTAACTTAGCTTTGTAAGGGGGAAAGAACGTCTTGGTGGAGGCAGTTGGTGACACCTCACGTTGCTAAGAACAGGACACCTATCCCATACCTTTTAAACTAAGCATTTGAATATACAAAAGCTAATGTGACGACAAAGTCGGCTGGGAGTAGAGTGTAACCGAGAGAGAGTATGGATATTGTCTATTTATCTCACAAAAAAACTAGCCGCCTCGTTTTTTTAAACATAGCTATGGAATAATGAAAGAAAGGGAAGTGTTGGCTGGGAGTTAGGGACAGAACCGAGTTTAAGACAACTATATATTTTAATCCTCTTCGGTTTTGCAACATTAGGAGCTATATTTTTTGTTGTCCTCTTTGGAGAGAGAGTTTTGTGAGCTAATTTTTGTTGTCCTCTTTGGTTTCTAAGATGGTGGGAGGGCAAGAGTAAAAGATGAATAACGTGATAGCCACGGAGAAGACGAAACCAATTAAGCATATTTTTCATTATGTTTGTTTACTTGTATGTATTGATTGGGTATTGTGTGAGAATGATTTTCATGCTTTATTTAATCATTTTTCATGAAAACCCATTGATAGAATTTAAATGTGATACATAAAAGTTGTGTTTGAAGTTGTATGTATAAACTAACAGTATTAAATCATTAGGGATAACGTAACCTAGGTTAAATAGTCTGAGTTTATGTGATTATTGCTTAGATTGGTCTGTTTTCCTAAGGCAGTTGTCCGACTAAATTTAGAGAGCATCTCGTAGGTTATCCGATAGCTAGGGTTAATTAATGAGCTCTTTTTAATTAACTATAACCTAAGGAAAAATTGAGATTAATAAAGCTTGTTGTTAATCTATGACCAATATATCAAAGAGAGATGTGAAGATAACAATTCTGTGAAGACAACAATTCAGTGAAATATGTTTAATTGGGTATAGGCCGAGATTAAACCAAAAAACCAAGTCACTAATAGATTCATTAATTTTTTTCATTTTTGCATGTTTTCTTTAATTTGTCTTTACTAGTTTAGTTTCATTTTGTTTTCTTATTCCATAAACCAACTCCTCATAACCTAAATACCAATTATTTTCATTTCGAAAGCTTTACACACACTTTCTGTGGGATCGACTTAGTCTCACCACTACTATAGTAGTAAGTCTAGTTTATTTTGTGTAGTGTTATGATGGGCTACTAATTTTGGCGTCATTGCCAAGAGAAGTGTTGTGCTTTAGTTTTTTTCTTGATTTTAATTGGTGTTTGTACATATTTGTTTGTAATTAGTTTCTTTTCATTTATTTCATGATCTTTTCACTTTTTGTTTAGTGTTTATTGTGTCAAAAAAATAAGAAATATATATATATTCATAAACGGAAGTAATTTTTTGTATAACTCATATTTCCGATCTTATAACCATGTTTGGAATGATCATACAAACTTTAGTTATGGACGGGTGTTGCGTCTAGTTTCTATTGCATTTGATTGCCTTCATATCTTGATTTTAGTTACAAATCCTTGTGTTTTGATCCAAATGTGAGATATATTGAGTGGAAATGGTGTGAATATTTCATAAATGTTAATTGGATTATTTTGTGAATTTTGTATGAAGGTTGAAGCAAAAGTCACGAAAATTTTACATTAAAAGAGAAATAAAAAAGGAAGAAAAGTGGTGACAAATGTCACATCCTCACGGTGACTTCACCACCATGACTAACACTTGATGTTAGTCACGATGGTGACAAGTTATGTCACCACTATGAATAATACTTAAATGTTAGTATCGGTGGTGACAAGTTATGTCACCATTGTAACTAACACTTAAATGTTAGTCACGGTGGTGACATAACAAGTAACCACTGTGACTAATCACGATGGTGACTCAACTTGTCACCACCGTGACAACTTTTCTCGCGGGGTGACTGAAGTTAGTCATGATGGTGACAATTTATGTCACCACTGTGTTAGAATGTTATCACGGTGGTTACTTGTTATATCACCAACATGACTAACGTAAGTCACCCCGTGAGGGCACTTATCACGGTGGTGACAAGTTGCGTCACACTGTGACTAACACCAAAACTTAACTTATCACCCCCATGACTAATTAAGAACCTTACAACCTTAAACCTAGACTTGTATTATAAATGGAAAAGGAATGAAAGATAAAGGGGGAATGAATCGAAAGGGTTACACACACACTCACTCAATTAGAACAAAAAGAGATAGAGAGAAGTGTGAAGGCAGAGAAGCAGAGAGCGTCAACTAAGAAGGAAGGAAGGAGAAGAATAGTAGAAAGGGGTAGACAACATGAGTAGTTGGTCGTTTTGGGTGAACATCAGCTAGAAGCAGAGGACGAGAGCTAATATGGAAAGCTTAAGAATGGCAGGAGCAACTCCCTCACTCGTTATTATTTGCTCTTTTTGTTTACTATTTCTTCTTGTTTTTCTAAATTTACTTTTTATTATATACTTATACCCTATTACGCTTAACCAACCCATACTCTGTTAGCTTTTGATAGTGTATTTGGTTATTTACTTGGTTTTTTGCTTTAATGCTTCTCTTATACTAATCAAGATATTCAAAGACGTTGAATCTTGTGATTTCTATTATGGGCTTAGCTCTTTTCTTGAGGATTAATGTAACTAATATACATGATTGAGGGATTGTGTTATTGTCTTATGTTTGCTATATTTTTTGAATTGAATGGATGTAATAGCATGATCAAACTTTGCATCATTTTGGTATTAAGCGAAGGGCCGAGAGGAGAAGTTTAATATGGAATGAGAAATTATATACGCTTAGGTTAAAAATTAGAAATATATTAACTTAAGGGGTAATTAGTAGTTGGGTTTCCATAATTAACTCAAGTGATTGCTTGACGAATACAAAAGTTAGATTAGTTAATTATTCGAGTAGATCTTAGGGCCAAACTGTTAATTTCAGTAAGACAACTGTCCAATCGTTTCCCCTTAATCATGCATAGGAGATTAAATTAGTGAAATTAATTCTTAAGAGTTTTCCACTTCGATTTTTACTCGTTTTTTGCCTTTGGTCAATTTAGTTTACTTTTCAGACTAATTTGTGATTTTCCTCAAAGCCTTAACTCAACAAATCGGAATAGAATGTTTAGGAATGCATTTGTTTTTATTTTTGTTTGAGATTAATTTAATTAAACCAATTTCACCTTCATGGGAGACGACTCTGGGTAATCACTACAACTACCTCGTATACTTTGGAGTAGGACATCCTAGGTCTGTTTAGACCTTTTTGGGCACAACAAGTTTTTGGCATCATTGTTGGGGAGATGTTTAGTGTTTTGAACTTTAATTAATTTTGATTGTTTTTATTTGCTTAAGTGATTTTGATTTTTTGTGTTTGTTCATGCATACATGTTTTATTGTGTTATTTTGTTCATGTGTTTTGTAATTTTCCTTATTAATTTAGTGCTTTCTGCAGTTACTTTGTGCTCGATAGGAGAACTTTAGGTAGTGAATTCACTTGGTTTATACTAGGAAGGAGATCTTTGGATAGTGAACTCGTCCCTTTTATTGATAACATACATCAAAGACGAAGACCTCAAAGGGACTCTGAAGACAATCACAAGGAACCCAACCATAAAGATCAAGTGAATAACCATAAGATGGGTGAAAGGTAGTTGGTTATGAAGGAGTACGCCAGACCAACGATTGGTACTACGATGTTGTGAATACATTTGGGAGAGATAGCTAGAAATTATGAATTGAAGAGCATCCATTACAACATACTGCCATCTTTCTATGGAGTTGCCAATGAATGCCCTTTAAATTTCATTCGAGAATTCTATACCACTCTCCAGACATTCCCTTTGGATGAACTAAATGAGGATAAACTTAAAATGAGGAGCCTCACATACAAATTGAAGGATCGGGCCAAGGTGTGGCTACCTTCCACCCAATTCAATGGCTACATGAGAAGAGGTGTACAACAAATACATGGGAAAATTCTATTCCCATTAAAAGACGTCTGACTTGCACGCTAAAATAGTTACCTTCATTCAAATGGAGGGAGAGCCATTCTGCAACGTATGTGAACGCTTTAAACTCTTGCTAATACATTGTCCACATCATCATTTTCTGCTTCACATGTTAAACTAATTCTTATATGATGGGTTGATACAACAATGCCAATACATGGTGGATAATGCAGCAAGAGGAGCAATAGGAGAGAGAGTGGCTAAAGAAATGTATGAAATCTTCGAAATGTTAGGGGCCAATTCTAAAAAAAAGAGCATTAGGGGAAAAAGAGCTAGAGTCATAAAGTGAGCTCGAATCAAGAATTGGCTATGCAGCTAGCTGAGTTGATGAGGCATGTGAAGATGCTAACTACAAGGCTACTCCAAAACGATCCAAATTAAGAGGCGTGTGGTATCTGTGGAACTTTTGATCATGGAGCTAATGTTTGTTCATATTCTTACGAACCTTTGGTCGATAAGGAAGAACAAGATAACTCATTTAACAGTTTTAAACCAAGGGAGTGCAATGATCCATAATCAAACACCTACAACCCTGGTTGGAGAAACTACCCTAATTTCTCTTAGAAGACCAACAATCCATCGATGCAGCCCCGACCCAATATCAAAATTTTCAGAGACTGAATTATTAATAAAGGCAATCCTCACTTCAAATCCCATCAAGTAAGCCTTCTTTAGAGGAGAGCTTGAATGTGTTTATTCAGGTCACAACTCAAAATCCAAAAATAAACAACAAAAGGTTCGATTCTTTGGAGGCATCTGTAAAGAGGATTGAGATCAAAGTAAGGCAACTCACTACTTAAATACATAATAATCAGAAAAGGAAGTTGCCCAGTCAACTTGAGTAAGCCCAAGAAACTATTGTTTTGAGAAGCAGTAAGTGATTGACAATCATTTTGAGTTTCCTTCTGAGCTGTCTGATGCTGATAATCAAGAGAAGGAAAGCCTCACCCAAGAAGAAGATAAGCGGAATGAGAAAAGCAATATGATAAACTCTTTAAGCCACATTCAAAAGGGTGAACAAGTTAAGCATGACACCAAGGACAATAAAGACAAAAACTGAACAAGGGGATGAATCCTTATCGACCACCAATTCCATATCCAAGTTGCCTTAAGGAATCAAAAAAAGGTAAGCAATTTTCCTATCTATATCGCATTCTTTCTAAGGTCAATATTAATCTGCCCTCGTTAGATGTGATTAGGAACATTTCGGCTTATATCAGGTTATTCAAGGAATTAAGCGCCAAGAAATGAAAGTTTGAGCCTAATGAAAAGGTGTTAGTTTTAAAAGTAGCAATTGCATTTATATAGCCTCATTTACCCCCAAACTGAAAGATCCAAGACATTTTATCGTGAAGTATCTATGGGTAATGGTGATGAGGTTAAGGGTATGGTTAATCTTGGAGTGGGAATAAACCTTATGCCTCCCTCTATTTATGAGAAATTGGATCTAAGACAGTTAAGACCTACGAACATGTGTTTGCAATCAGCTGATAGGTCAATCCGTTATTCGAAAGAAATAATGGAGGACGTGTTAATGAAAGTTGGATGATTAATTGTTCCAATAGACTTTGTTGTCCTAGACATGGGGAAAGTGAACTTTATCTTGAACTTTAAAACAACTTGTATTGCATGAATTGTAACCGTGTTGCATGTACTTGCCCATGTACGTTTCCTGTAGCTTTATAACTTAGTCAAATTAGCTCTAAATTGCCCCAAACTTATTCAGATTTGTCCCTTTTGCTCCAAATATATGAATTATGACCTAAAAAAAAATATGAAAAAATTAACTATAAAAAAACTCAAATAAACAAACGAAATGTGCTAAATATAAACTTAAAATATGAAAAATTAAACACTTATCAAACTCCCCACACTTAAACAATTGCTTATCCTCATGCAAATCAATTTCATTACTCTCAACTTCAAGAGAAATAACTTTGTGAAAGCATTAATCACATCAAAGATATTAATCAAGATTATCCATTATTCATTTAATTGAAAAGTTCATTAAATTTGTTAAGCACTTATTTAATTGCATCAGATTATAAATCAATCTAATTCACTCCAAATTCTTCAAATTTCAACTCAATTCATACCCTTTCATTTAATGCATAAAATGAACATAAATGAGAAAAATGTTAAAACCGTTAAATATTTTTGTAGCCCTTATGAAAACAAAACACTAAATTTAAACAACATAGGGGCATGTAAAAGCTTATTTGAAAGGTCACCTGGTCTTTTGACATGAAATTAAACACCTTGTCATAACTACCCTTGGCTACTATTACAACTCTTGAACAACCTTTTTATTGGTATAAGGCTAGTGGAGTGAAATTATTTATGCTCGTTTATTCATTTGTTCTTGCTTTTTTCTTTCTTTTTTATTTTTATATGTAGTTTAATGAAAATGCTTAAAGAATTTACATTTACACAATGCATATACAAATTATGCACTAAGTATCATAATGAAAATCAAGTATCTATTCTCAAAATTAATAAACTAAATTGAAATCATCTTAATCATCAAAATTCATATCTATTTACTTAAGCAAATTAAATCACAATCATAACCAAATTTATAATGAATCATTTTAATAAACAGTATTTTTTAAAAATTTTGAATTATTCAATATTAAGCTAATTATATCAAAATTGGCATGCTTAACTACTAAGTCCTTAACAATTGACAACGCATGTGGAGTGCACTAGATTTACATAACTCTACACACTAAAATTTGTAGTTGTGGTCAATTAGGATCCTATCCACATGGAATATTCGATTAATTTCTGCAACAAAAATAATTGATCTAAAAGAAATAAAATAGGGGGTTTGGGGCAAATTCAATTGAGATAACAAAATAAAATTAAACTAACGCAAGCAATTTATCAAAAACAATTAAAAATGACAAGGGATAAATGTGTGTAAAATCCGGTTCTTTGGTTTAATCTCAGCCTATGCACATTTTAACATATATCATTGCATTATCATCCTCACACCTCTTTCCAAACTATTAGTTATGAATTAACAACAAGCTCTGTTAATCCCAGTTTTTCTTTAGGTTATAGTTAACTAAAATAAGCTCTTTAATTAACCCTAACTATCGGGAAACCTAGATCTCTAAGTTTATCCAGACAACCATATTACAAGTTAGAAAAACAAACCAATCTAAGCAATAATCACACAAGCTCGGATTATTTAACTTATGCTACGTTATCCTTAATGATTTAACGTTGTTAGTTGTAACATACGACCTTTAACATGACTATTACATATTGCATTCAAGTTCTAGCAATGGGTTTTCATAAAAAACGATTCAATAGAGCGTCAAAAGCATTCTTACATAATACCCAATCATTAATCTCAAGATAATGTAAACAATCTGAAAAAGGGACAGAAAACAATATACAATAATACTATGCTTAATATGCTCCTCGACGTCGATTGCACCTCGGAATTGACATCGAGAAGGTTAGCCCTTCATCTTCTCCATCAACCTCCAAGAATTAGCCATCAATCCTCTGTTGGCATTGAAAATCGAGAGAAAATGACGAAGAAAGTAGGTGTTTTCATTTCTATCCATTACTTCCAACCTCTTCTCCCAGCCATCACACATATTCCTTTATATAGTTAAAAAATAGGTTTAAATAGGACACCTGGCACCATCTCACCACCATGACTCATGTCTCATAGGTGTGAGTGGTGTTTCACACTAATGAGACACTCTTACATAGGCATGAGAGTGGTCTATGCAAGTGATGTCACAGTCATGAGACATCACTCACAGTCGTGACATCTCTCCAACTAGGCTGTGAGACACCTCTAACCCTAGTTCTTCACATTTTTTCTTTTCTTCTTTTAATCTTCTTACTTCATGAAGACAATTGAGTATGAACATTGAGAAGATGACTCAATGAGTATGCTTTCAGGTCACTTTAGCTCCTTCACTTTTGAAATGTACCTAAAATCAAATATGAGCTAAAATAAGTATCCTAAGTATTTTAAGGCATTAATCACTAAGTGTAGTTGAGTAAATGTATCAACATTTAAGCACATATCAAGTTCCCTCACAATTAACTTTTGACCTTCCTTAGGCAAAACATCATATTCAAAATTATAGACCCAAAAACATTTACTCAATTCTGTATTTCCTAAGAATATATAGTCATAAGCAAATGTGAATGACTTTTAAAAACCATAGTAAGAACTTAACATTCTGCGCTTTTATTCATGATCAATCAATAAGCATCACCTTCAAAATTTGAGCAATCCAATGGTAGACTTGGAAAATGTGTTTAACTAACTTATAGTCGTGGGTGCATTCAAATACCATTCACAGTCAAGACATTCCACAACTTTACATATCATTTTATTTCTCCACTACTAAGATTCATATGCAAAATTATGGATCAAAGGACTTTTCAAGGTTGTAATGTGGGCAAAGGTAAGGTGATATATATTTGGGTCAAGTAGCATGAAAGCCATTAAAACTAGTGAACAAAAGCAACACTCAATGTAACATCAAAAGCAAAAACCTACATTCACTCACAATTGTGTACATCAACTATGATGATTGCAAAAACAATGTTTTACAACTCAAACTCAATCTCTCTCACCACAAACCACAAGAAGCACAAATCACTCACAAAATTTAATCATAAACAAGACTTTATAACCATAGGAAGTGACCATTGAAAGCAACATCCACCTCATATCCAACATACTTAGGTAACCCATTCAATACAAATTTAAAAGGAAAGATTACTCATAAATAACTTTGCAACACATGTGCATTTCCTCCTTGATAATATTATTTATAACTTTTTCTTTTTCTTTCTTTCTTTTTCTCTTTTTTTTCTCTTTTTCTTTTGCCTTTATTTTTTCATATAAAAATTAAAATAAATTGCATCAACATGAGAATTTAAATGATAAGATATAAAATGAAATCCCAACAATTATAACCATCCCACACATATGCATACCCCCACACTTAGAATTTTGTACATGCGTAAACTCAACAATCAACAAATTCTTCACTAACTTCAAGGCTTAAGTGAGACATTTGGTTAGGTTTAAAGCATGTAATGTGCTTAATACAAAAAGAAAGGCTAATAAACCTCAAGGGGGCATAAAAAGGAAAATCATATAATGGTTGGTAGGTTATTTAGCTAATGTAACTTGGAAAAACAAAGAATGACAAATCATTTTCGTGTTAATGCATATGATAAGAATGTGGTCTCAAATAGAAATTCAAGGCAAAGTCAGGAGGTACATGTCATAAAGGTCACACATAAATAAATGACAATGAGACTGATATGGATGTGTCAGTCTAGTAAAGCTCAAAATCTCACTAGCTTTTGTCTACCACTAGCCACTACTTTTCTAAAAATAATGCATATTGACCAATCACAAGAGCAAAAGTATTTGCAAAAGTTACCATGATTCTTCTATTCAATTCACACTCTAATCATAACTATATAATCTTAGAAGCAATAAAAAAGGAGAAAATGTTTGGGTGTTTGTTTTATTCTCTCTCTCTCTTTTTGTTGAAAAGTCAAAAACAAATAAGAACAAACAATCCTAAAAACACACAAGCATATAAGAAATAAATGCAGAAATGTAAAGGAAAAGAAATTAACTTCCCTTGGGTTGCCTCTTAAGAAGTGCCTTTGTTTAGTGTCGCTGGCTCAACTCCACACATTCCTTACATGACAAAATCATGGTCTTCGGGTGTTACAGTTTGAGCTTCTTCTATGTGAGGTTTTTTGGATAGGGCCTTAGTCAATGATCATTCACCTCCAATTCCTTCCCTAAATTCATATTCTTAATCTTTACTGATTTCATACACTTTGGAAAGATCTCAAATGTCTCTTCACCTTTTTCTTCTTCGTTAAACTTCTCTAACCTGGTAGGTAAAGGAAAAGATTCAATCTTTGAAAAAAATAGGAACTTAGTATTTACCTTCAAGCTAAAAGATGTATTCCTTTTTTCTTTGAGCTCCTTCTCCACTTCTTCTACACAAGCAATTCCTTGAGTAGTAATCTCAAGACTCTCAAGCTCCTCTTTACTCTGTAAGGCCTCTGCACTAATGTCCCTTGGGTACACCTCAGATTCATATGATTGCATTTCTTCGCTTTATAATTCCAAACGATCAAGAGCTTCCATCATTTGACCATTTGGCTTACTAAGTTTTGTATGCTCACTTTTGTCTCCTGCTGAAACTGCTGAAGTTGTTGCTGTATCCTCTGTTGAAATTGCAAAGTATTAACATTCATAATATTAATTAATTCTTCTAGAGATATACGCGAGTTTTGTTGGCTCTCTAAATTTTAGAAACCAGACCAAAATTGCCTCCAGAATTGTCGAGTATTAGCAACAACAACATTATCCAATTCTTCCAAAGATGGATCTGAGTCGTAATAAAAAGCTTCTGGTCTATATGAGAATTGTTATGTGTCCTGCGTATTATCAAAGAAGTAATTTTGTTAGTTATTCCGTCCATAACTAAATTTAGTATGATATTCCAATATGAGCTATAGGATTGGGAATAAGAATTATAGAAAAAATTACTTGTCCATAAATTTTTTTTATAACACTAAACAAGAAGTGAACAGACTAAGAAATAACTAAAAAGAAACTAATTACAAACAAATATATACACAAAATCAATTAGAATCAAGAAAAAAAACTAAAGCAACGCACTCCTCAGCAACGACAACAAAATTGACATAGCATGTCGTAACGCTACGTAAAATAAACTAGACATACTGCTATAACAGTGGTGAGTCTAGGTTGATCTCACAGAGAGTGTTTTTTAGCTTTTGAAATGAAAATAACTGGAGTTTAGGTTATGGGGGGTTTTGGTTGATTTTCAAATAAGAAAATAAAACTAAACTAAACTAATAAAAACAAATTAAATAAAACATGAAAAAAATGATGAAAGTGATAAATTCGTTAGGAATCTGGTTCTTTGGATCAATCTCAACCTACACCTAATTAAACAAATTTCATTGATTTGTTCTTCTTTTACCTCTCCTTGAACTATTGGTTATAGATTAACCAAAAGCTCAATTAACTATGGTTTTCCCTTAGGTCGTGTTTAATTAAGAGACGCTTCTTAATTATACCTAGCCACCGAATAACCTAGGATACGATCTGTTGGGCCCCGTTTCTGAAGCCTAACGATCCGAAACGAAGGACGAAAACGCTAGCAGAAACCTTATAGGGTTACCTCAACAAACCCTAAACATCAATATAATAAGAAAACACTTGGGAAACAACAAAATAATCAACCAAGGGATGTCCGTTAAACGGACACACATGTCCGTTAAACGGACATCAAATGGGCTAAAATGCCAAAATTTACCCGAGAGTGTCCGTTAAACGGACACTCATGTCCGTTAAACGGACACGCTCTAGACAAAAACACTAACTTTCCCGAGGCTGTCCGTTAAACGGACACACCTGTCCGTTAAACGGACAGATTCTGGACAAAACCTCAAATTCTCCCGAATGTGTCCGTTAAACGGACACGGATGTCCGTTCGACGGACACACCTTCGGAGCATGTCCGTTAAGCGGACATGACTGTCCGTTAAACGGACAGATCCTGGACAAGCAACCAATCTTTCCCGAATGTGTCCGTTAAACGGACACTGAGGTCCGTTCGACAGACACGCCTAAAACAGGCAACCCTAAACTCACCCGAATGTGTCCGTTAAACGGACACTGGTGTCCGTCTAACGGACACAAGCTGGACAACAAGTCCAAGCTTCAAACCCCAGCTTCTCCCAAACCCCAACTAACCAAACATTTTAAACACTTCTAAATCACCCAAATCTACATTTCTACATCCTCAACTTCATCCTCAAGGATCAACCACTTCAAAGGACAATATCCAATTCCCAATCTCCAACTCTACACGATCACATATAGGAGACAATTACAACATCTCATACACATTCATCAAGGAAACACAAAGAGGACTCATATTTCATTCAAAGAGATTTCTTATCTCATTCAAATCCCAAAATGAATTCATATATATAGCTTTACAAAACATATCGACAATTCATCAATTTTACAAAATTTCAAAATACAATTGATGCTCATGCTCAATATGCTATCTAAAGCTAGTCGAAAATCTAACTAAACCAAAATGCAACCGCTACTCTCTCGCGATTGATTCAAACGCCATGCAAGGATTACCGGGCTTCCGGGTCTTCACCTGAGGGGGAAAAATAACGGGCTGAGCTTGACAGCTTAGTGGCTAAAACAATTCTAGCCATTGGCTTCGAGCCACACAATCATCCAATACATACACAATTTCATGCAAACATAATCATAAGGCATAAACATTTCAAGACAGTTCAAAGATCACAGATTTGGTACATATCATTTTAAATATAATTCAATTCAAGCATAATATATCACATTACGATGCAAATGCACAATCAAATGGTTCGAAGTTCCCGTGAACAAAATGACGTAACCGAAGTTAACATCGTGAACAAAACGAGTCCAATTCGAATCTCGTGGGCCACAAGCGGGCAGCCGGGATAAGGCTTAAGGCGTCATTGTGCACATGACTCAAAACGTTCCCCTCT
>JANKOD010000004.1:18611059-18621135 GCA_026284645.1 Erythroxylum acuminatum | reverse complement strand
CATAAGAAATCAATTAAACAAATTCAAACATAAATAATCAAATAATCAATTTAAGCAAAATAGGACAAGGCCTAACACGATCTCTAGATTTAATTAGACAACCGCATTACAAATTAGTAAAATAGACCAATCTTAGTAACAACCACATACACTCGAGTCATTTAACCTAGGTTATGTTATCCCTATTGATTATGAACCATTAGTCGCTACAAATAAATCTTAAATATAACAACTGCATATTATATTGAAACAATCGAACGATAACAAAAATACTATCTTTCATACACAAAACCCAAATTCATACGTATAGGATAACACAATCAATCCATTAGGGAGAAAGAAAATAAAAATAATGGAAGAAATGCTTAACTGGGTCGTCGGCGTTGATGTCACCTCCAAACTAATGTCAAGATGCTAGCTCTCCATAGGTCTCCAAATGGATGACGATTTGAACTTTCTTCTCATCTTCTCCTGATCTTTCACTCTTGTCCCAACCAAAAACACCAAAACCATCATATCTTTCGATCATCACCAATATGTTGCTTTTATATGAAAAATGTAGGGTTTAATGGACAACTGTCACCTCTCACGATGGTGAGTAAGAGTCACACTCGTGACACACTTGTCATAAAGGTGACATAACTTCTCACATCTATGAGAAGCTACTCACGATCATGAGAAGTGTCTCATGCCTATACACTCTATATGTGGTCGTGGGCAAGCTTCATTCTCCATTCTTTTATGCTTTATTTTGTCTTCTTCTTTTAATCTCCTCCTTCTACTTCTTGCTCCATGAAGACACGTGAGAGTGAATCTTCAAAAAATAGCCCAAGTATAATACTTTCGTCTCACTTTAGGTTCTTTGCTTCCGAATTGTGCCTAAAATCATATATAACTAAAGTGAGTATCTTAAGCATTTTCATAGCAATAATCACTAAGTGTTATAGAATAAATTCATAATTAATTTAACTTATATCACTAGCCCTCAACAATGGTGTCAAAAACTTAATTTAGTTGTTTTATCATAAGTGCATGGTGTAATTGTAGTTAGCACTGATAAGTATAGGTTAACCCTACGAGGATTAGAATTACTAGTTCTAACCATCTTGCTATTATCTAGTCTAATAAATTATGGTGATGTATATTTATCGAATCCAAATATGAAGCAATAAATGAAAATAAATCAACCCAATTAATTAACTAGAACAAAGATTGAACTAAGAAATAATTAATAAAGACAATGGCACCTAGATTGCGAATCAACATGTGGGAGAAGATGAAGAAGGAGTTAAAGGATCAATTTTTTTGGATGAACACTTCTTAGCTTGTGAGGGATGCCTTGATGAAATTGAAACAAGTCTGGTCGGTAAGAGATTGTGTTAAAAATTTTAGCTCTCTAATGTTGGATATTGATAATATGTAAGATAAAGACAAACTCTTCAACTTTTTGTCTGAGTTATAACCATAAGCATAAATAGAGCTGTAAAGGCAAAATGTGACAGATGTTGTTGGTGCAATCACAGCTGCTAATGCCTTAATGGATTTTTAAGTGACAAAGGAAACTAAGGCAGGCTCCTCTACTTCTTCCAAAGACAAAGGCCTAGCCCAAAAGGAGAAAAATGAGGGGAAAAAGAAGAAAAAGTCCAAAAAGGGAGATTTCAAGAAGAAAGACAAACAAAATGGCAGCTTTAAGAATGGGAAGATGTCCTCCTAGAAGGCAAACTTACTTGTTACCTATGTAGTGGTCTACACTTTGCGAAAGAATGTCTCGAGAAGGAGAAGTTAAATGCCCTAATTGCTAAAGAATAGGAAGAAGATAAAGAAGTGACAATGAATCTGATCACCTTATTAAATGCAATTAAAAGCAAATCCAATCCTTTTGACAAACTGATGTACATGAGTATAAAAATCAATAGGAAGGAAGTAACCACAATGATGCATACAAGTCGTGGTAGGAGCTACTTACTATGTACCAGTAAGCATAATGAGTTGGCATGCCAAGTTCAATTTGATAATCATACCACTCGAAGATTTCTAATTGATACTGGGGATCAACTTTTTGAAGGCAACAAAGGTGATGTTATATCCAAGTTTGGAAGGCATGATGATCATGGATGAATAAAATTCCTTCTATGTTAACTATTGTAGATTCAATGGTGTAATGACAGATAATACAATGACAATAGCACATATGTTGGCTATAAGCATCGAGGAAGGGTAGCACATATACTTACCACGACATTACATATCTTTTTAGTTCTCCACCTCTATAGATTCACATGCATAACATTAATCAAAGGATTGTATCAAGGTTGCAATGAGGTTTAAGGTTAACGAGAGAACTATTTGGGTCATATAGTTCAAAAGCCCTTGAAATTAGGGAAGAAGGAAGAATATGCAATCATCAAATATGATGAATGCAAAAAATTATGTTCCCTAGCTTAGATTCTGGCCTTCAAACCATGGACCATATGAAGGATAAAGAAATAGAAGAAATCACTCAAAAGAATAATGATAAAAAATCTATTAAAACCATAAGGAGTAACTTTTTCCAGCTATTTTCCACCTATTTATATCACAATCAAGTCACCTATTCCTTGAAACTTTGAGAGGAAAGATTAAAATGAATTACTTGCAAAACAAATGATATTCCTCTATAACACCTTCTTTTCTTTTATTGTCTTTTTTCTTTTCTAATGAAAGTTAAAAAAACAACAAAAATACAAAAAAAACATTATCAGCAATGGAACTCATTGATAGAAAATGAAGATCATGCTTCTTTAGCTATAACTAACCCACATAAATGAGCACCCTGACGTATATTCATTTTTGTATCCACGAATATTAATGATCAAAAATACTCCAGTAACTCTAAGGCTTGGGTAAGAAATTTTTTCTCTTTAATTTAATGGTTTGTAATATGGTTAACACAAAAATAATAGGCTAATATAGCTCAAAAGGGCTTAACAACAGGAAAAATTTATCATTAGGTAGGTTGTTTGGTTAATGTAGTTTGCAAAACAAAGAACTCCTATATCATTTTCATGTTAATACATATGACAAAATTATGGAATTGAATAGAAATTATGGCAAATTCAGGAGTTACATGTCAAGATCACACATTAAAGAAAGATAGCAAAATTGATAAGGATGTGTTAGTCTAAAAAGCTCAAAATCTCATTGATTTATGTCTACTCACTAGTCATTACTCTTTTAAAGGAAACTTACATTAACCAACCATCAGAGTAAGAATATATGCCCAAGTTGCTATTAATTTCTTTGGTTAATTCGACTCTCTAATTTTAACTATACAATCTTAGAATAATAGAAAAAGAAATAATGTTTTGTTTTTATTTTTCTTATAATAAATTATAAAAGGAACTAAAAAACAAACATAAGAACCAAGTTCCTCTTCCCCACAATTAAACTTACATTTTCCTCAATGCAAGTTTACATGTAAGAGAGAGAAGATTCAACAATTAAAACAACAAAATTGCAAAAGAAAAGGAATAACTCTCTTTGGACTGCCTCCTAAGTAGTGCCTTTGTTTATTATCATTAGCTCGACCCCATGTTCTTCATCAAGTCGTATAAATGGGGTCTTTAAGTACCACCACTTCCATATTCTCTACTTCAAATCCTTTATAATAAGGCTTTAGGAGATGACCATTCACATTAGATGTCTTCCCTATTTTCACACTATAAATCTCTACCGCACGATAAGAAAAAACATTAGAAATCACAAAAGAACCAACACAAACAAGAACGCAACTTACCTAGAAAATAGTTTTAAGTCTAAACTATTAAAGAAGAACTTTTTGATCTATAATAAAGTTTTTCCTTGATATCATCTTGTCATGGAAAGCTTTGGTCTCTCCTTGTAGATCATTGCATTCTGATAAGAATTGTTCCTCATCTCTTTAATCTTTTACAATTACAACTTTCTATCCCTTTCATTTTATCATGCTCACATTGCACCGTTTAATAGCCCAATATGCCTTATGCTATAGTTCCATAGGAATATGACACAACTTTTCAAACACTAATCTATATGTGGACATACCAATTGATGTTTTATAGGTTATCCTATAAGCCCACAGTGCATCTTCCAATCTCAAACTCCAATTATTCATATTAGGTTGAGCTTTCTTCTGTAGGATTATCTTAATTTTTTTATTAGACAATTTAGTTTAGGCATTTGGTTGGGGATGACTAGAAGTGGAAACCTGATGTAAGATATGGTATTTCCTAAATAAAGCTTCCATCACACTATTATAGAAATATGTTCCTTTATTACTTTCAATGGCTCTTGACATCCCAAACCTATAAAAGATATTAGATTTTACAAAAAGTTGTAACAACTTTAGCATCATTAGTCTTAGTGGCTGCAACTTCCACCCACTAAGAAACATAATTAACTGCAAGTAAAATATAACAAAAAAAACAAAAGATGGAGAGAATGGTCTTATGAAACCAAACATCAAAGATTTCACAAACAAGAATGGGATTTTATGGCATTTGATTTAAAAGTAATAAACCTATCCTTTGACACCTATCGCAAGACTTGCTAAAGAGATATGCATCCTTAAATAGTGAGTGCCAATAAAAAAATACTCTCCAATACCTTATAGGTGATCTTTTTTGATCCAAATTGTTCTTCATAAGTGTAAGAGTGATAAAAGGTCAAAATAGAAATAATCTCACTCTTAGGAACATACCTTCTTATCACTTGGTCTATGCAATGCCTCCAAAATTATGGATCATCTTATATATAGTACTTGGCTTAACTCTTAATCTTTTCCATTTGAGCCTTTGACAAAGCTACAATTAACTTATTAATAACTAAGAAATTCACAATATCTATATACCATGGAGGTGTCAAGCTAACAGAAAATAATTGCTCATCTGGAAATGTACATCATCTTCCTCTCAGACCAAATAACTAAAGTGATTAGCAACAACATTCTCTGCGCCCTTCTTATCTCTTATTTCTAAATAAAACTCTTGAAGAAGGAGAATCTACATAATTAGCCTTGAATTTGTTTGGTTGTTAGTAAGCAAGTACTTTAGAGTTGCATGATCTAAATAAAAATAAATTTATTAGCCAAAAATATTATTGAAATTTTTTAAAGCAAATACAACATATAAAAACTTTTATTCAATTGTAGAATAATTCAGTTGGGATGAATTCAAAGATTTTGAAGCATAAAAATTTTCATGTGCAATCTTTCCCAGTCTTGTCCTAAAATTACCCTTATTGCATAGTCCTTGGCATCACATATGATCTTACAAGGGAGGCTCTAGTTTGGAGGTTAAATAAGATCATTTGTGATGCTAACGACTATGCAATAGGGGCAATTTTAGGACATTTGTCATCAAACTTAAAAGGAACGTCTTGTTGCAATATCTTGCATAAAGGAGATGTTATCTTTGAGGAATCCTTGATGAACCTATGATAAAAACATGCATGACCAAGAAAAGAACAAAATACCCACACATTTGTAGGGTAAGGTAAAGAAAAAAAAAGATTATTCTTAGACTTATCAACCTCTATACCCCTAAAAGACAAGGGATTCCCTAAAACTATACCTTGATCAATGATAAAAAAGACATTTTTTTCCAATTAAGTACAAGGTTAGTTTCAATGCATCTTTCCAAAATAAGTGCAAGATAAGCAATTATCAAAAGAAAAGCCATAAATACTAAAATCATCCATAAACGCTTTTGTAAATTTTTTCAACATATTCATACAATATGCTCATCATACACCTTTGAAATGGGGCAAGAGCATTACACAAATCTAAATTCATCCTTCGGTAAGCAAGTATACCAAATAGGCATGTAAAAGTAATCTTTTCTTAATCCTCTAGTTCAATAGGAATCTAAAAATCAACCTAAAAAGCTATCTAGAAATTCATAATAATTATATTCAACATGTCTCTTATGCATTTGATCAATAGATGGAAGGGGAAAGTGGTCTTTATAAGTCAAATAATTCAATTTCTTGTAATTAATACAAACTTACCACTTAGTTCACACATGAGTGGGAACCAATCAACTTGATATATTATTACTGTAATTGCATAATTCTTTGGAATAACCTACATTAGACTTACTTACTTAGTGTTTGAAATAGGATAAATTACTCTGACATCAAGAAGTTTAAGAATTTCCTTTTCATAACTTCCATCATTTTCGATCTATTTTTTGGAATCTTCCTTAAGAAGAATTGGATGCATATATATAAAAGGGCTTATTCCTTTAATATCAACAATTATCCACCTAATGACCTTCCAGTGCTCCTTTAACACACAAACTAACTTATATTCTTGATCAAGATTCAGCTATGATAAAATAATCACTAGAAGAGTCTGACTATCTCCCAAGTATATATATTTCAAGTGGGAGGATAGTTTTAACTCCAAATCAGGTATCTACACATCAAAAGGTAGCAACCTTTAGTAAGAATTAGGTATTTGCATGGAAGTAAGTTCTTACCCCCTTAAGGAGTGGCTTTAAAGAATGTAAAGTAGCCACTATCCTAATCAGTTCTTCTTCTAACTCAACATTATTGTCATTTTTCCAACTCCAAAGGCTTAGTTAAAACTGCTTCCAATTTATCCATATAATTTAGCTTAAAAGCTTCCTGCACTAAAGGATCAATCACATTAATTGCAAAAAATAGGATGATCATCTTGGGAATGCTTCATGGCATCAAAAATATTAAAATGAATCACTTTTTCATCAAAAATATCCTCAATCACTCGATGTGGATAAGCATTAGTATGATCAGCCAATTATATGATAACACTAGTTTCTTTCAAAGGGACCAAATTCAAATAAGCATAAATGGAAAAAAAAGAGGCATAACATTAATTGATGCTTCTAAATCTATCATAGTTCACTTAATCATAATGTTACCAATTTTACAAGGAATAGTAAACGTACCTAGATCCTTACACTTCAGGGGTAGTTTCTTTTAGAAAACTATAGAAACAACTAAATCTAATATGGTTCGTTTAATCATAGTATTACCAATGTTACCAATTCCAAATCCTACTAGAATTGCAATGTATTAGTAGCAAGAGCCTTAATCATATCTTTCAATGACATATTTAAGTTAGAAGAGGAATCTTGTCTAAAACTACTATAGAATATGTGGCCCATTTGAAAAGTAATTATGTTGCCTATTTCCTCTATAACTTAGGTTAAGATGATCTCTCCAACCTAGATTATATGTCTGGGAATATGTATTGTATTGCTGAGAAAATTTTCCTCCTATAGTGTAGACATGCTCCACATTCCCTTCTGGTAAACTCAAGCACCCATCTGACGAATAATTCATGTTGGCGATATCCTGTCAGCTTTCACCTGTGCCTATCCTATAGTAATCTATCTAACAAAAGAGCTTAGCTCATCTACACATTGTTTAATGGACAAATTGTTGGTCTCATTTACTTTGCGAACATGATTAAAAATGTCAAACTATTGGGAATTTACTACTATATGCTCAATCAAAGTCCTTGCCTCTATAGGAGTCTTTTCACCCAACACGCTACCATGTACACCATCAACTAAACTCCTATCCATAGGTTATAATCATTCATAGAACTATAAGATAAGAATTTTTTCGGTGATCTTATAATTGTGGAAGCTAGCACACTTCTTAAAGAACTTCCAATACTCATAGTGGGACTCTCTATGTTGTTGCTTAATCTCAATTTTTTTTCGTTCTTATGGCTTTTGTCTTCGATGTTGGAAAATACTTCTCCAAAAATAACCTTTTCATTTCATTTCACATGGTAACACTCCCCATAGGTAAATCTAAGTGCTAATATTTTGTCAGATTTTTAATGAGAATGGAAAAACTCTCAACATAATTTGCTCTTTCGTTACCCTTGCATTTTTCCTGCTTAGAGAGATCACATTGATCTCCTTAAGGTGTTTGTGGGCATCGTCACATGTAAGACCATGAAAACTAGGTAAAATGTGAATCAAAACGAATTTAAGCTTAAAAGTAACATGTTCAGAGAAATTATGGAAGATAATGCAAAGAGGTCTTTGGTTCAAATCTAGGGCATCAAACTCCCTTAGGGTTCTATGATGGGCATAGCTTCTTCTAAATCATTATTGATCATTTTTAAGTTAATTTCCTGTTTTGTTCTTTAATTCATTTTTTTCTCCTTATGTAATATGCCAATAGTCTTTGAAAATTTAGACCGAATAGTAAAGACCTTGATGAAAAGACCTAGTTAATGTCATGCATAAACACTATAAAAAAGATCAAGAAATAAATATAAAAACTAATTATAAACAAATATACAAGATACTAATTAATAGCAAATATAAAAGAAAAATCAACACTTATTGATAACGATGCAAAAATTTTGATGCTTGTTGAACATATTAAAAATCAAAACCTAAATATTTAGCATTAAAATTGTAGCTATGATGAGAAAGGATCGTATCCATAGAGAGTTCGTGGTTAATTTTTATGTTGAACTAATCAGTGAAATACGAAGCAGGGTTTTTAAGGAATTTAATTAATGCAATTGAATAAAATTAAACTACAAAAATAAATTAAATTTTGCAAATCAAATTTGCAAAGAGTAATAAATAGATTTAATCACAGTTCTTGTTTTAATCTTAACCCTCACATAAACATGTCTAATCAAGTTTAAAGTTGTTTTCATCCCTCTCCTTGAAATTATTAGTCATGGATTAACAATAAGGTTTGTTAACTCCAATTTTCCATTAGATCCTAAATAATTTAAATAAGATGTTTAATTAGATCTAACTTTCATGCAATTTATAATAAGTTCTCTAGAGTTAATGTAATCATAGCATTAAGAATTAAGAAAATAGGCTAATATAAACAATAACTGCGTGAGGTAGGATTATTTAACTTATGATATGTTATATCTAGTTATGCACGAACATTAGTTTGCTATATATGAATTAGATTGATAGTAATTATATAATGTAATCATAGTTTTGGCAGTAAATCTATACATGAATGATATAGCAAACCTTATATAAATCATTCATGCTTAAATCATAAACTTAAACACAAATAACACAATCAGTTTCAAACTAAAGATAAGGACATTGTTACAAGAATTGGTTAATGCACCAACATGTTATTAGGCTTCAAAATTCCCCTGAACTGGATGGAAGACGATCAGCCACTCAAAATCCTTCAAAGCACATACTCAAAGAGAAGAAAAGGCATGAATAAGTGTCCCTCCTCTATATCCCCCTTAATTGGCCTCCATAATTGTCTTAGTCACTCAACCATGTACGTGACCATGTCCCTTAATCTTGCATTAATTCTTCAAAAATTATGCAGACACATAATTCTAGAGAGTTACACGGGCAATTTATATGGTCATATTCATTACTTACACTAGCATCGTCATTTTCATACAAGCAAAACAACATCTTCAAAGTCATACACATTTATAGTCACTTATATGGTCCCTTACAAGGCCATGTAAGTCACTTACATAACTGTGTACTTCTTCATACGAGTGTGTTCTTTTAAAATAACTCTAGTTCTTTTTTTCTTGAACGATTTTTTCATAATTCATCTCCTTAGGATCTATGAAGGCAAATACTAAACAATATTAAAACTGCTCAAAACTACAAATTTAGCTAGTTTTTTTCTCTAACTTATACCTAAACCAAAATAAGTGTTGGCCCCTGAATTAATTTTCTTATTGATTAAGCATGATTTAAATTTATTATGAAGTTTGATAGATTAATTTTTGGAGTTAATTAGTAGGTCAAAGTTAGTATGATTTATTGCATGGTTAAATTGAATTAAAGTATTAAGGTAGTAGGAATGTTCAAGGGCATTTTTGGCAGTTCACTTAAGGATGAAAGAACATAAGCTTATAAGGAAGGGTAAAATGGACTTTTTGGACTCATTAAGGGTAAAATGGAGTTTTTAGTTGTCTTGAAATTGAAGAAGAAGGAGACAAAAATTGAAGAGAGAAAAGAGAGAGTGTCGTGGAAGGAGAGAAAAGAAGAGAAAGCTAAGCTAGGTTTCAATTTTTCTTAGTTTTAAAGAGTGAC
>JANKOD010000004.1:18598188-18610959 GCA_026284645.1 Erythroxylum acuminatum | reverse complement strand
GTTCTGTTTTTTGATCCACCCAAACCATTCTGATGTGATTATGTGTGCATGATATGTAGACAAGATTAATGCATACATGATTTGTTTTATTGTGAATTTGGTTGAAAATTTAAGAACCTTATGACTTATGATTAAAATAGAATTTTCTATGACAATGAAGCTTTTTAAATAGTTTTGCTTATTATTCATTATAAACTTGTTAATTCATTCCCATCCCTAGGTGATGAGAAAGAAATCCGATGAAAGAAAGTCAAGGCATTCGTTTGATTATGCATATTTTGTATTTTAAGTTGGATTGATGTAAAATAAGACTTTAGACATATGTTGAGAATTATGGGATTTTGTATCTTTGGTTGTATTTCAGATTTTTGATATTGAAGATGTAATGTGGCTTGGAATGCCATTGAAGTTTGTAAAACTCTTAATTTATGATGTTAATGAAATATGGAAATGTGTATAGTTTTGAAATGTGAATTTATGTATGGATGATGTTAAGTTAAAATTAGGTATATTTGAAGTCTTTAACTTGAGATGATGAATCTTGAGCATGAACTATTGTTATATATATAAGTGAGACACTATGGAAAAGAAAGACAGGAATGTTATGAATGATGAGATGTTGATGAATATGAAGAGCCAAATGAATTGAGGTTGAGAGTTTGATGAATTCCAATTGGTAGTTAAATTGATAAGAATGATGCATCATTAGTTAAGGAAGTGAATTTGGGACAAATTTCAAGCTTCCATAAGGGTAGGAATTATGTTCTGAATTCAAGGACAAATCTGGAATAATTTAGGTAGAACTAGTCAAAATTATCTTCTTGTAAGTTGTATATGATCTTTTTAGCTTTCCAACGCTATAAAGTTTGTAATTTGTAGATACCATAGTGAAAAGATGTGATCCTTACAAGATGTAATGCTGCAAGGGAGGTATGCACAAGACAACTATGGAAAACGATGAGAATTTATGGATTTGATGAATCAAATGGATGGAGAATTGAGAGTTCTATGAGATAAATTTGGTGTTTGGATTGATATGAAGTGAATTGGCATTAAAGGAGTTGAATTTGGGAAGATTTTGAGTGAATATGATGTTAGATTGGATGTAGGAAGCATTGGATGGGTTGGGAGAGCATGATTAGGGTATGAACACACTTTAGCTTTTTAAGTATATCTTATTCTATAGAGCTCCAATTGAGATGATTCTTGTTTCAAAACAAGTTAGAGACTTAGAGCTTCAATTTCTTTGAAGAAGTCAAATTGAAATTCTGATTTGAAGATTTCCAAATTCTGTTCACAAATAGAAGAAATGAGTTTGAGCATGGTGACTAATTTGTGTGGGCACGCCATTAAACAAATTGTGAGGAAATTTTTTTGGGATGTTATGAGAATGAAGATGAACTACTGATAGCTAATGAGGGTTTAATGCAATAACCCTTCAAGATTTTATGCACGCTCACGTCTTATGATGTTTTGGATAGTTGGGCTCGGGAATTAAGCGGGATCCAACAAAAGTGGTATTAGAGAAAGCGTTGGACTCTGGAAACAAGCGGGGTCCAACAGATGTTTGACTCTGTAAGAGTTGAGTTCCGAAAACGGGATCCAACAATTGTGTTAGTACGTTCTGTTTATGGACCTACCCAAACCATTCTGATGTGTTTATGGGTTTATGATTTGTGAATAAGTTGAAGAATGCATAAATTGTGTTGATTGTAAATTTGATTACATGACGAGATTTTGAAAAACATGTGTTTTATGATTCAATAAGAATTTTCTATGACAATGAACATTTTGAATGGTTTTGCTTATTACTTGTTATAAACTTGTTACCCACAAGCTTTCAAGCTCACCCCTCGTTCCTTCCCATCTTCAGATGACGAGCAAGAGATCGAGTGACCGAGAGTCAAGGCATCACTCCGAATTTGCATGTTTTGTTTTGTTTTTGAAGTTAATTTATGTAAAACAATGCTTTAGTTGCATTTTGAGCAATTCTAGTTTATGCAAACTTTGTATTTTTGGATTATGATTTATTATGGCTTGAAAAGCTCATTAAAGATTTGTAAAAACTCTATCTTTTGATGTACACACACACACATTATGTTTTGTTCATGACTTTCCAAGTCTTTACATTGCATTTTCAAGCTTTTCATAGGGGTAGGAATTGTGTTCTGACTTCAGGGGGAAAATTGGATTAAGTTAGGCTGAATTAGACAAAGTTGTCTTCTTGGAAGTTGTAGCTTATCTTTCTAGCTTTCCAACAATATAAAGTATGGAGTTTTTGGATATAGGAGTTAAGAGATATGATCCTTATAAGTTGGTGATGCTGCATAGGATGTATATGCAGAACAACTATAGTAAATGATGAGAATTTGTTGTAGTGATGAATCAAATGAGTAGAGATTAGAGAGTTTATAAAACAAAGTTGGTAGTTGAATTTATATGAAGTGATATTGCATTAGGAGAGTTGAATTTGGAAAGATTGTGAGTGAAAGTGATGTTAGAATGGATGTAGGATCCATTGGGGATGTCTTGGAGAGGGAGATTTCAGTAAAGATCCGAGGAGTACACGGTTAGGCCGTGTAAATTAACACTAACCGTGTCTTCCAATAATGAAAATGCCACCAGACCTGAGGAGTATATGGTCTTCCCGTGTATTGCCACACGGCCCATATATTGACCCTCCAAATGGCAAAATCTCTTTTCAGAGTCTTCATAGAAGTTGTAGATCTAGAAGTTCCCTTCGAAACTGTTGTAAGACGACCTTAATCCGATATGTCTAGTGAAAGTTATACTAATTGTCCCAAAATAGGTACAATATAATTAAGGACAAAATCATGTTTGATTCTTTTGATCATAACTTCATCATCCGACCTCCAAATGAAGTGATTCTTGAACCAATAGATTCCTAACACCTTTTTCTATCTCTACATAGAAATTGGTAGACTTTGGTGTTGATTTGAAAAAATATTGTTGGAAAGAAAGTGAGGAAATCGTTTGGAAGAGCATGACTTGGTTATGCACATACTTTGGCTTTTTAAGCTTATCTTGATTTATAGAGCTCCGAATGAGATGGTTCTTGTTTCAAATTAAACTAGAGACATAGAGCTATAATTGTTCTAAAGAAGTCAAATTGTGATTTTTGGTGGGTGACTGATGCGGGCACGCTACCCTTATGGGATGCGTGTCTGGATGCCACGTAGGACGTCAGGCGCATGTCTTGCGAGGGCGGGGTGCCCAACAATAAGTATCTTAGACGTAAAATAAATATTAATCACTAAGAATTATGGAATAAATAAATAATCAATTAAGCACTTATCTTACTTTATACATACCAAATATTTGGTGTCTACTTAAAAGGTATTAGGTTATGATAAGTTGAACTTACAACATTTTTTTATTAGACACTATTTCACCGTTTAGATATAAGAAGTTTATTTTATTATATGAAACTAATTAGTTATTATTAATGCTAGAATTATAACAACAAAGACAAGTTCTAATCTACTATATGATGATTTTATAAGGAAGAAAAGATTAGTCAACCTAGAGCAAAGAAGTTATAGTTTACTACATCGAATTTTTTGGCTAATAAGGAAACAGAATAAAATTCAAAAGCTTAATGCAATTACTATAGGGGAGAAATTTTTGCTCAAGCTATAATTAATATTTCTCACTCACTTCGTCCTTCAAAAAAAATGTCCAATAGAAGAGCATAATGGTGTAAGACAATATGCAATTGGAACTAAATTAGATTCTAATGGTAGTATTGCATTGAATGTTATGAAATGTGATCATATTGAATTGCATAAGGCAATTAATATGATGATTGTTATTAGTATGCTTTTATTGACATTTGTTGAATTTCTTATATTTAGATATATGATAAGCCTTGCTTCTTGCTCAACATATCAACTAATTAGTAGGGTTATTTGCAAACATGATATATTTTCTTATGTTGACCAAAAAAGGGAATCAATACAGAAAGAATTGTTCGAATCTTCTAGTCATATCTATTTGACTTTTGATCATTGGAAGAATGAAGTATCAAAAGATGAATATGCATACATTATTGCTCATTTTATTGATAACAAGTGGAATGTCTTGAAAGGTTAGTTTTAATTTATTATGAATTTTGTAACAATTATATTTTTATTTTTAAACAAATTTATGATTATTTTTATTTGTAAAATGATTAAGTATTTTTTATTCAAATTTAATATAATTTCACATATTAAGACATAAATCAATGCTAGTGTATTACAATTATATTTCATATAATTGTTAAATTTTTAAAAACATATGAATTTATAAATTGAGTTCACATTTTAAATTTTACAATGGGTCAAATTTATGTTTAAAAATAAACTCATTTTATGAACCAGGTTTGAGTTAAGTATGAACTTAAGAACTTTAAAAAAATTTAAGTTAAAACTTTACTTAAGCCCAATTCAAACTATCCAATGTACAGGTGTAGTCTAGACCAATGTTGCCCACTTGTTAACGCTTTTTTGAGTTCTTTTTTGTAAGAAGGGGATAATATTATTTGTGGATTAGGAACATGGTTGTCCATGATGGAGGAAGTTGACGGTATTATGTAAAAAGATGGGTCATTTGCAATCGACAGAAGTTTCAGTCCAAGTCTCGTTACGAGAATTTGTTCAACGAATTTGCTTGCGTACCACGGCTGGAAATTCTAACAGAAAGATCTTGTTTAGTGTTCAGATAAAAGTGAGAAAACCCCATCATCACCTGATCGCCAATTGGGCAATGTATAGAAAGAATCTCACGAAACTCAATCCTAGAACGATCATACTAGTGTCCATGGGCTTCAATGTGGCCATGAAAGGATATACATATTCAACGTACATGCTTCTACAAGTTGGTCTCGCAGACAATAAACATCCACTGTAGAAACTCAAAGGATAAACCTTAAATGAAGCAAACTACAAAGTGTTGACAACGTAATGCACATAGAGGATGAGATTTATGATAGTGTTCAATTACTTTCTATATGTACGTACAACTTACATTTATGAAGTCCTCAAAGGTACACCGGTAATGAAAGCCATCAACAACAAAAGTTTTGAGATCCGATCAATGTGTAACCTGGTTCATGTATCAAATATTACAAGGAAAGGGAACACAAATCAGGAAGAGTGCATGGTGAAATAAAGGATTCAGAGAAGCAACCTGAGGAATGAAACATGAAACTGAAGGAAAAGTTTGTGAAGGCCAGTTTCTACAGGAAAGAGAGCAAGCGGAATCATCGAAGTCTCGAATTATCATAAGTAATCCATTGGAAGTTCCCAATCATCACCACTTTCTTTTATTTTTGGACGGTTTCTCAGGCTGCCAAACCTTTTTTGAGTGCTCCCACCTATGGAGGATCTAACAGAACTTTCATTATCAGAAAACTCTTCGAGTTCATCAGTTGACGTGCTAACATTTTGACTGTCCCAGATACCCTGTTAGAATTATGGAATCAACTTTTCACAATCACTAAATACTCTCATATTTAACAGACATTAGCTATTTCACCAATGCAATACTCTACCAGTACAACAATAACAACATTTCACACAAAGTCTAGGAAGGTTCGAGAAGGTCCAGAAATATGCAGTCTTACCCCTAATTAGTAGAGAAATTGTTTTCAATAGATGCACAGGATATAAAAAAAAGAAAGCAAGAAAAGAAAGATTAAAATAAGAAGATAAAAATTAATGATAATAAAAATATTATAAAATAAAAATATAAAAATACATATAAAAATAATAAAAGGAACAAATAAAAAGTAAAAATAAGTAATAAAATAAATAATACAATAAATATAGAGCAAGATAAAGAATAAAAATAAAAGATAAAATAACTAAATAAATACAAAAACAAGAAAATAAAACAAATAAATAAAACAAACAAGCCATTATAAAAAAATATTTAGACTAGGTAAAAAAATGTTTAGGCTAAATAATTAAGAGGGAAGTACTACATATTAAATATTTAGGCTAAATACAAGACATAAGATTAAAAAAAAAAAAAGTTTAAAAGATTTATTAAAAAAAGAATGACCTCTCTATGAGAGATCCTTTACTCGCATCCTAATACCTTAAAGTCTCCTATTGAGAATTACGTCCTCGGCAACTTATACTTTGTTTGTGATGGTAAGCGGTGAATTTTTTGAACAAATATCAAGGTAGTTGCAACTGAAAATAAATAACTATGTTAACATGAATCATGTGGCCTAATTGCCAAAACAATGGCCATTTGACAAGTACATAAAACAACTCCTCTACAAACATCATTTATTATGGCAAACCATATAATTATTAAATTCACTATCCATGCAAGCATACCTTTGTTAGCCTTTGAATGCGTGAGACTGCAGCTTCGTGCACAACAACTGTGTCTGATAGTACTTCAAGCACATCCTCAACAAGTAAAGCATAAGTACTTATCTGAAATAATGCAGAAGTAAAAGGAAAGAAGTTGAGCCAGTACCTTGATTTTAGGGAAAATAACAGGGAATAGACTGAAATTGTTACACAAGCAAACTTCAAGGGAAAACTACGTGCAGTCATACACTATTAAACGAGGAAAAGGAGTAGTCACCAACCAAATTGGATGGAATAATGGAAAACCCAAATGCATCAAGCTCAAGTGATTCCACCAGCCCAGAATTAATGTTGAATGAGTATCCCCTCACCTAGAAAAGTGCACATTTAAATTGCAAAATGGTTGTGAAGTATATTCAACTACATCAATGGGATCAATACGATAGACAAACCTTCCCAATGTTTCGCCGACCTGGTGTCACAACTTTATATCCTACCTAACAAAAATCACAAATTTAGACCTCCGTGTAATAATCCAACAAATGGAAGACCAAAGCAAGAGGAATAAAATTCATTCGTATGAGAAGTCCTCTCTTCATAATCCCCACCCATTGAGAGTCTATTCACTAATGAAGTATGCCAAAGCTTGCACAGGAAAAAGTACGGACAAGGGGAAGGAAAATAGACAATAAGTGCATGTGCAATGTGACCAAGCATTTTGGATACACAAGCATGAATTGTGCAGGGAGATGAAGAATGGTACCCACCAATGTCTCAAGACCAACCATTTTAATTTGATTCTCCATCACATTCTCATCCTCGACAAGTATAACATCTCCAACCTGCCAACGTCAATACTTAAACCATACTATATTTGTCATGAATAGGAGAATGAAAGTGCAAAACAGTTTGCAACTCCTGACGACCTATGTAGGCTATCCACTTGACAACACCCCACCGCCCCAGCTCCACCAAAAAAAGAGAGCAATTGACAAGTAACTAGAAAATGACAGAAAGCATTGGTAAAATTCAAAGGCCCTTTGAGATAAAAGAAACATGAAATAAAAGTTTTAGTTTGTCGTGAATTGTTATGCAATTAAGTCGACACATAAACCTGAAGGGAGATGGGTGATCAAGCCAAAGCCAAAATAATATCTCCCTAAAGTCAAAATTTGCAGGACACATTCCTTAGATGCTTAATATTACACAAAACCAACTCAAAAAATGAACAAATATGAATTGATGAATTTACCTGGCTAGCATCCTCCAAAAGAAACCTCTCTAATTCTCCAGAAAGCAAGCTCGGCCTAACTTCTATAAGCAGTACCACCCACTAAATAATGCAAATATACAAACAAAAGAACCAACCCTCAGTTCCATGTACCATTAGAAAATCACCCACGCTATATAACTTTTGCAGCCAGATAAACAAAAAGAATCCATTGCAAGTTCACAGTTCAGCTTCAGATGGCAAACTGGCTGTTCAAGTAGTGAACTGCTTAATTGTGATAAATGAGTACCTGTCTGCACAGTTTACAATGTCTAGCTACCCAAGTAGAATAATCTCAAATCATAAACTACCATAAATTGAAGGTAAAAAAGAAAGAAAGCAATGAAACGTACAGAGGCAGTATCAACCCAAAGCTGCGAAATGAAACCCAAAACATGAGCAGATTGAATGCTGATCACTTGCTTGGCCAACAAATTTGACCTCTTTATCAACTGCCTTCCTCTCCTCACTCCTGCTGTATCATTTACCTTCCTCAGCTCTTCAGCTCTCTTCTCACTACCCTTCATTTCAACATTCAAACGACCCAAGTTTGCTTCTCTGCCACTTGGTGTCTTTGAGTCCCTCTCAATCCTTGATTCCAAATCCATCATCCCTCCTCCCTTTTCCTCGTAAATCCCAAATTCGCTGCGAAAATCATATTCGTCAGAACCTATTACACGTGGGTTTTTACCTGCCCTTCTTACAAGCTTGAACCTGCCATTTCTTGTAAAAGGAACTTGAATCCATGAACAACATTGTCTCAAGTCCGGGGTTGCAAAACCCAAATTTGGAACCTGGGTAATGGAAAAGGCAAAAGGGATAGGAGGGACACAATCACACATGACGAAGACACCCAAACATTAAACATAAACTTTGAATTTAAAGGTTGAAAAGTGTCGTCAGTTTATAGCAACATATTCTTGGGTTTGGAAAGTGCAGTGAGGTAAGGGAAAGTTTCAATCCTCAAAGTGATTTACTTGATTGATTGGTTCTTGATTTTTGCTTTAATAAGATTGGAAGGATTAAGTTTATACATCTCTTGAACGTTCTTCTTGTATTAAAATATTTATTCATGTATTTATAATTAGCTCTTTTATCATGTTCTTGAACGTTCTTCTTTTATTAAAATATTTATTCATGTATTTATAATTAGCTCTTTATCATATTCTATTAATAATTTTAGACAACTTTTCTTTTCACTTTTGTTTATTTTCTTACAAAATTTTCAACGTTAGTTACCTATTTTGTGTTTGTAAACTGAAAACGTATAATTCATTATAGGAAAAGTTTTCTTTAAATAAAATAAATGGAACATCTATATACTTTTAAGAAATAAAAATATGTCCAAGATTGGATTTGGGATAAGTATACAAAACATAATTTTATTTAGGATAAATTTAATATCAAACATCATGAAGAACAAAATATTACTTTTATTCCATAAAACTAGATATCACAATTATATATATATATATATCATGTTAGTGAGAAGTGTGTTGTAACTTTTTCTTTCAAAAAATAATACTTAGAATTTTAACTTGAAGTTTTCTAAATAATAATAATAATAATAATAATATAATGTAGTGTTAGTAAAATTTTGAAAAATTATTTGCGAAAAAAGTATTTTTATAAAAGTTTAAAGGATTAAATTTTGAAAAAATATAAATAAAAAATATCTAAACTTTACCAAATATTGTAGGACATCTTTAAAATTTTCTAAATACGATGCTAATATCCATTTGAACATTATTAAACTCTATCATTAATAGTGTTATAGGGGGATATGTAAATAAATATTTTCCATATGTTGCAATATGTAGCTATATAATGTGAAAACTTGGATATATTTTATTAGTCGTTAAAAGGTTAAGATATTTGAAATAATTTATCATTTATTTAAAAAGAGATATTATATTAAGTATTCAACCTTTTAAGATTTTTTTAATTGAGTACTCAAATTTTTATTTTTTCAATTGAGTGAGTTGAATTGTTAAAGTTTCAAAAGGTTGGTCATTTAATTGAAAATTTTAAAAGTTTAGACACTAAATTGAAAAAATTTCAAAAGATTGAGCACTATAGGGTTTTAAAATTTTATTACATATTGTGACCGAAACAAAGGGAAGGAGAATAACATGACTTTTAACTTTGATTTAGCTATCGTTATTTGTCATTGATGTTTTTTGCACTCTTTAAGTAGACAACAAAATTGAATGTCAAATAAAAGTTTAAACTCTATTTATAAAATAAGTAAGGTGTTAGGCATTCTATTTTATACGTTTTAGTTTGAGATAGAGTTTGAAATTCTAGAGATTTTTTTAAGGAAAGTTAACTTAGATATGTGGTAAATTTTATACGTTTAAGCGGTTGCACATGTCTAAAGTAGAGTTTGAAAATTTGGAGAGTTTTTAAAGGAAAGTGGACTTACATATGAGGTAAATAAAAGTAGGCTGAAGAAAGAAAATAAAGAATGCAATTGAATGTTAGGACTTTGTGGTTTTATTAGAGCTTAAAATAAATATGAAGATTGGAATTGAATGAAATATTATTACAATGGAAATCCCAGGTCACTATCTCCAGCCTTTGTTATCTTTTATCCATACCACCAACATTACATATCTCTACTTTCTTCCTTTGGCGTAGACTCAACAAACTGCTATAAACTATATGGAGGAAGTGGAACTTTTTATGTCGCCAACACCCAGTGCCACCACAACAACATTGATGCTTCTCTATTACTAGCTCCATTGTATGAAATCCTGGCCTTGTCCCTTAAGATGCATAGTGATGACCTTAGAGATGACACTAGAGCTTAGAATGTCTATTATGTTTTTGGGTAAAAACTAGGGTTATTCTATTAGGTTTCTTTTTTAATTTCTAAAACAAATGTTAATGTGCATCATTGTTTGCTATGTAGATGTTAACCAATTGAAGGGACCTACTGACATGGCTGACCAAGGTTATAAGCTTAGGACAATGGAGAGAAGTATTAATGTATTATGGAATTTCAAGCAAAAATTCAAAAAATGTGTTGTATGTGAGATCTAATTGTCATAATCAAGAGTTGAGCGAATTAAGATCAATGTTTGCTCAATACATGAAGCAACAATGTAAGAGAAGTAACTCAATTAATATCTCAGTAACTTAATGAATATTTTAACTAAAAGTACCAAATATTTGTTTCCTACTTGTATTAGTAGGAATGATTTTCTTATGTTTGATAGTTCTAGTGTTCATAATTGGGCATAGAGATGTGAGCAACTCTTTACATTAGATAAAACTCTTACAAATTTTTGGGTTAACATTACCTCCTTCTATATGGAAGGAATGGAAATTTAATGAAATCAATTATATTTAAAACAATAGGCATACCATAGATAATATAAGTTGGAAAGAATATACGTTAGCATTAGTACAATGATTTTAAGAAAAAAATCTTGAAGATCCTTTTAGTGATTTTAAATATTCAAGATAGATAAGATTAACTCAAGGGTATTATACTCTTTTTGACTAAAACTATTGTTCATTTTCTAAACCCCATATAATGAGGTTCTTTATAATGAATTGAAACTTGAGCTAGAATTACCTATCAAACTCTTATATCCAAAGACATTAAACAAAATATACGTACTGGAAAGGAAAAAGGAAGTGATTTTCTCTACTAATATAAGATTGGGGAAGGAAGGAGTGTCAATCAAAGTTTCTTACGAATTTGTGCCATGTAGGAATGTCAATAGCAACAAATGAGTGATTGGAGCATTCATCAATCGAACTACTGGTGGAGGTTTGTTGTCTAATCCTCCTATGCATAACCAAGTTCTTAAGAGCTTATTGGTGAAATCACCACTAAGGACACAAAAGCAAGTGAGTAGTAAAGAACAATGAAAAATATATACACTAGGGCATAGGTGTAGAGAAAGACAACTTCAATTATACATGATAGGAAAAGAAGAGGAACCAAAAAATGAGGATATAGATGTTTTGTAACAAAAAAATTGGAAACACTTTAGGAGTTAGAAACACAAAATGTACCTTTATAAGTTATGTCAGGTAAGGCTTCATCCAATTTCAAATAGATGAGAGTCGCGTGATATTTTAGGAAGAAAAATTTACGCATACTTATTGACAATGAAAGCACTCACAACTTTATTGATTCTTCAGTGGTATATAAAGGATTATAAAATACTAGATATAACTCCTAGTAAGGTTAACACTGGAGAGGGATTATAGCTTTACTATCATTAAATACAGTAAAATTTTGCTTGGACCTTACAAGGAACCATATTTGTAATAGAGGAATTGATCATTTCATTATTAAGGCGTGATGTGGTATTAGAAGTCGAATGGTTAGCTACTCCTAATATAGTTAATGAAATTTTAAAAGAACCATGACATTTCAGTGAAAAGGGTAGCTAGTTGAATTTGTTGGGTTGATTGAAGAGATGGATTTTTAGAGGTTACCGAAATATAATCCTTATAATCAGTTATATATGGTGTAACTTAAATACCCCATTATAGCATTATAGAAAAACTCTGTATGAAATATTGAAGAAAAATGACTTCTACTAGAATAAGGGAGCTCAATTAGCTTTTAATAAGATAAATAAGGCTTTATTATTGTTATAGTTTTAACTCTACCAACATTTTCAAAGGTATTTATGAAAAAAAATCATATATAAGTGGAAGAGGCATTAAAGTCATGCTTCAAAAAGAGCAACATCTAATTGCTTACTTGAGCAAGATACTACAATTGAGACACCATGGCTAGTCAACATAGAAGAAATAATTCCTAACAATTATTAAAGCTATGAAGCATTAGAAACACTACTTGATTAGAAGACACTTCATTATAAAAACAAACCATAGAAACATTAAGTCTTTGTTGGAGCAATAGATCATCACCCCTTTTCAACAGTTATGATTATATAAGCTTCTGTGGTTTTTTTTTTGGGAAAGAAGGAAAGAATATATTAATAAAAGTAGGGAATTGTTTACACTATTACAACAAGTTTGCACCATTAAAAGCCAAGCTGCCTCAACAATATAGAAATTCAGAAAAAAAAGAAAAAAGAAAAAGGTTACATTTTGATCAAGTTAGTTAATTTTCCAACTAAATGAGCATTGGAAGTTGAAGCAATGGCGGTCTTTATAAACAAAAAGGTGTTGTCTAATTTT
>JANKOD010000004.1:18565900-18578781 GCA_026284645.1 Erythroxylum acuminatum | reverse complement strand
ATACAAACTATTGAATTACAAACCATTCATAATAAAAATACCATTGAATTACATCTTCCTAATCATATTAAAGACTAAGGGCAAATTCGTCATTTGCACTATTTTCTGTCTCTGTCCCCTACAACCAAACACATCTGTCCTGGAGACGGATACAAGATTCTCTGTTCTGTCAACCAAACAGCTCTCTGTCCCCAGTTTCTGTTCCGTCCCGTCCTGTTCCGTCTCCAGCTACCAGAGACGTTAACCAAACGCAGTGTAAGAGCTCGTAGTGGGCAACACATTGTTAGAAAAGGAATAAAAGCTAGAGTTAGATTACATATTGGCTAAATTCAGTTCCATTTTCATAGAACATAATGGTTTACCTTTGTAAAGTTCCATGATCAAAAGATCCTATTAACAGAAGGGGTTAAAGCAATTAATATACTACCTCACATATATAAAGGATTGTAGAAGAATGTCATTGAAGGGTTGGCTTAAGACTTATTGAAACAAAGAGTGATCTACACAATCTTTTTTTGTCATCAGTGGTGTTGGTTAAAAAGAAGATATATCATGAATACTTTGCATGACTATAGAGAGTTAAAAGAAAAACATAATAAAGATTAAGTTCCCGTTCTCATAGTTAGGGAGCTATTCATTATATGAGATTGCTTAGTTCTTAAAGTTGGATCTAAGATTAGATTATCATGAAATATGTAAATGGCCTCCCAAATTCACAAGTATGTATTTAGAATTCATCATAGACACTATGAGTTCATAGTAATGCCTTTTAAATTCACTAATGCTCCTTAGATATTCTAGAGTTTAATGAATAAACTGTTTAGAACTTACATAAGAAGATTCATATTCATATTTTTCGATGATATTCTGGTATATAACCAAACATTTACGTATCATTTGAAGCATCATACAGTAACTTTGAAAATCCTATCTCATGACCAATTCTTGCCCAAAGGAGGCAATTGTATCTTTGGGGCATTGCAAATAAAATACTTAGGATACATCATCCATACTTTAGGTGTTGTCATTGATCCTATAAAGGTGAAGTTAGTTTGCTAACGACCTATTACAAAGAATGTGAAAGAATTAAGAGGGATTTTGGGTTTAATAAGCTATTATAAAAAGTTCATCAAACATTTTAATATCAAAGCAACTTGACTGATTTACTAAGGAAGAATGCATTTAAATGGATAGGGAAGGATAAAAAAGCATTCCAAGTACTAAAAGGAACATTGACCACAACATCAATATTAGCCCTTCCGAACTACTCCAAACCGTTCAACATTGAAAACTGACTATTGTGATAATCATATAGAAGTTTTCTTGATACAAGAAGGGCACTCTTTTTATCTTTGTGATCAAGTCATTAGTGCCAAAATATTAGTGTTTATCTAATTACAAAAAATAATTCTACTAGTGGTGATGACCGTTAAATATTGCAATCCTTACCTCGGTTAAAACATTCATAATCAATACTAACCATAATAATCGCAAACTTATATTGAAACAAAGGAAGAACAACTCATTCTAGCATAATTTGCTTCCTAAATTACTTGGTTATGACTTTGATATTGAGTATAGGGAGAATATTAAGACTAATGCATTTTTTAGGATCATCAGTACTATACTTTATACATTAGTGCTATCTCAGGTGCAAACATATTTATGAGAAGAAATTAAGCACATATAAGAGAAAAGATCATTCCATTCAAGATATAATGGCTAAGATGTATTAAGGAAACCTATTGTCTAATCCACACTAGTGGTAAGATAGCATCCTCGAATGGAAAGGTAGGATGGTGGTGGGTTTAAACAATTAGTTGAGTTCCAAAATTATATATCTTATTCACGAAAACTAAGGTAGGGGATATTTTACAGTCCTAATACTTTAAGACTTTTCAATATCTTCTTTTAAAGGTGTTAGTCCCTAATGGCACCCAATGAGGAGGGTGAATTGAGTGTTTACAAAATTCAAAATTTTTTCTAATAATATACTCAATTAACAATAATCACTATAAATAAGTACATAGGGAAATTACTTAATAAAAAATATTCAAACAGTTAAATAATAATTTAAAGAGGATACGGAGCTAAGAAGCAAATTGATTTATAGTGGTTCTAAAAACAACCCTTGCCTATGTCCACTCCCTAGACTCTTCTTAGAATTTCGATATAATTCTTATTTCGAAGTGAAGAATAACCTTCGTACAATCATTTTAAGTGAAAATGTTCTCACAATCTTCTTTTAAGGTGAAAAGGAACCTTAATCCCTCCTAGAACACTCTTAAGTACAATATGCAACACCCTAACAAAATATTACACCTTAATCCCTCCTGGAGCACTCTTAAGTACAATATGCAACACCCTAACAAAATATTACAAATAAAAAATGTCCCACCTATTCACTTGATAACTTAAAATAACTCACTCACATAAATACGAGACAATAATGCTTAAATGAGTAAAAATTCTTGGAATGTGTGTATACAATATCCAAAACATTCTTGATGCTAAAATCAATAGGAAAACACATATTTATAGTATTTTGGGACCCCAACTAGCCGTTGGATCCAAGAACCAGCTATTACAATGGCTTTCTATATTACTCTGGTTGACTAAATTTACAATTCTAGATTCATAATCGTGGAACTAGGTCGAATCCCAAAAGAACTAAATAGTAGCTTCTTAATTTCAATTAATAAAAATAAAAAAGGGTTTGATTAAGTAATTGATTAACTAAAATTAATAAGAAATCAAATTAAATCAACTGAATATAAAAGTGAGAAAGTCAAGATTACCAAACTCCGATTCAAGGAAAAGATCTCATCTAATTGTAACATTGATCATTAGTTTAAAAAGAATATTTTCACAATTCAATCAGTTAATCCGTAACATATTAGGATAGTTGTAATAAGTCTCAAAATTTTCTAAATTAATTGATTTAAACCCAGCATCCAAACCAAAACTTATCATCCATTGATTGGATATGATAGCATTCCATGTCAAATAAATGATAGCAATAAGATTAGTGAAAAACACCAACCTTAAATTAAATAATAGAGATAGTTGCAATTTTTCAACTTAGTTTTCTTGTTTATCATAAGTTAAATATACAATTTCATAAATAACCTATTTGCTACTAGTACCAATCCTTCAAGACAATTATGGATTATTGAATTCATGGATAGCAATAAAATAATCAATATTAAATTAAATTGTCAGATTGATCAATATTAATCATTTATGAAATATGAGTACTCAAAACAAGAAATACTTGAATTAAAATGTGAATAAAAGGTTTAAAACACAAAATCTCGCAAGGTTACAACTATAATATCGAATCCTTTGGATCATAATCCACACATGACTTTTGCTCCAATAATAAAAATAAAAGAAAGATAAAGAATTACGAAAAATGTAAGAGGAGATAACTTTTTTTTGGTCGTGAGGAATGTCCCTTTTATGGGGTTTTCTAGTATAATCGTAATCTAATTCTACTTTGTAAAGATGTCTATCTAAAACAAATTCAAATTCCTACATGATAAGGATAGAAGGAAGTTTCCCAATTTAACTCCAACTCTTTAAGTGATCAGTCTAATCCACTGCAACAATCTCTTCACTTTATCCAAATTTTGTAATTATCACTACTAGTGTCCCAATTTGATGCAATCTCCACTTTTCATCTCTGAAAACAAGACAAACATTAATTTTAATATTTAAGCACCAAAATAAATTTAAAACAAATGAGATAATATCAAATAATGTGTCAAGATAAGATCTTATCAAATTCCCCCACACTGGATTGATCACTGTCCTCAAGCATACATCAATTCAATACATTAATCATATTCACAACAATGTCTCATCTCCTTTCATGTCATCCAAAAGTTAATTCACATTTAAGGGTTAAGATAAAATAACAATCGAGAGAATAAGCACTCATAAGACATACTGTTAAAACATAGCATTTCTCAATTCCATCAAAATCAAATAAACAAGACCTAACACCCTCTCAAGGATTTCACTCTATACATTCAAATTGTTTAGGGTTCATTAAGCTCACAAATCAAAACGTATCAAGGTATTTCCATAAACTTACTCAAGAATCATATCTCTACGACTAAACAAAATGAAAATGCATAAATCAAAGAGAATTTATATGGGTTGTAACGTGACTTAGGTAAGGTATGACAAGAAGAAGCTTTTTGGCTAAATAAATTGAAGGGAATCATACAAGCTTATCCACACAAGTTTCAACTTTAATCAAGATGATTCAAATAGAATCTCTTTCAATCATTTTTTTTCTTTTCTTTTCTCTTGTTTTTTCTTTCTTTCTTTGTCTTTCTTTTCTTTTCTTTTTTAAAATATCAAAGAGGAGATTTTTTTATACTTCTCCTCCATTATATAAAAAATCAAAACAATGCAACTTTAATAATCTAATTAACTTTTCATGGAAATAGTCAAAATCATATGCAAATAAACTCGATACAATTCCTTCAATTTAGCGGTTCAAAATCATTAAGGATATCAACAACAAAAAGGGAAATTTGGCTTGTAACAAGGTTATTATGCAATAGAAGAAAGGATAAGGCCCAATTTGGTTTTCTAAGGATAAAAAGTAAGGTAGACTTGTTTAGGTCAAAAATGATTATCCTAAATGCCCTCATCATATTTACACATAAAATCATCAAAAATGTGGTCTCAACACGTGTTCAAAGGCAAGTTATACCATAAACAAGCTATATTTGATAACACACAACAAAAAGATATGTACGAGCATATAGATGATGAATGCTTTTAGGCTCAAAGCTCAAGTAGGTGTCAAAAATTGCATCAAGTCTTGCACACTTTCATTCAACAAAATCAATGAGATACTTGAAATAATTTAATAAAAGCGTTAATCATACTTGTCTCTCTCATGCATGAGATCTTAAACTGAAAATGCATCTTAACTTAAGGATTATTCATGAACAACAATTAGAAAATTATGAAGTTATCACGAGAAATAATTAATATATGAATCATCATATCATGATTTCAAACACAAATCACAATGTTCATCATAATATAAATACTTGCTCCCCCACAACTAAATCATACATTGTTCCTAATGTATGCATAAGATACTCACAACCTAACAAAAATAATTAAAGAAAATAAATAATAGAGGACTCTCCTGAGGAGTGACCATCAAAAAGGAAATGTGTTTTTGAGGTGCGACTGTTGTTGGACTGCTTGTTTGGCATTGCAATGGAGTTGCATGAATCTCACTTGTGGAATTAAAACAAAAATTATTTTGGTGCGTTCGTTTCTTGGAGAAGAGGGTTGTTGTTGGTGCCTGCTTCTACTAGTGGGCCTGGTTTTGTCGCTGGTGTTGAAACACTCCAAATGCATTAGAGTTGCTAGTGACGCGTTGGAGTTGTGTTGAGTGCCTAGTTGTGATGTTGCTGCCACTTTTTACTTGTGTGGAGGCGTGCGATGGCTTTTTTGTTTGGTGATCTTTGTGTGGAGCTGCTGTTGTTTTCTTTGGTGCGAGTGAAGGCTGCATGAGTGATGTGTTGAAGGAGGGTTGGAGTTCTGCGTTTGGCTAGTGGAAGGTTGATGAGTGTTTTGTTTATGTCTGCCAAAAGAGAAACACGTAGACATTAGTCTAGAAATTTTTTAATATTAAATTAAATAAAAAGTAAATAATAAATTAAATAATAAAATGAGAGATTAAAAAATTTAAGTATTTTGTTTAGAACACTAAATAACATAAGGCAAGATCTCTCCTTATGAGATTTTGTAGTCTAGAATTCCAAAACAGTAAATTATAAGATTTAGTAGTTTGGAATTCTAATGCCTCTTTTGCTTTAAGCTAATAAATTTATTTTTAAAAAGCGATCACATGTAAGCTATATACAAATAAAACAAAATAAAATAAAACAATCATATTTTGGGTTGCCTCCTGCAAAGCGTAATTGTTTAATGTTGTTATGCTCGACATGGCTTTTTCCTCTCTAATTTCTACGTAATTGCAGTTTTGTAATCCTTAAGTAATGTTACTAGCCCGTCCTTTTGCTCTATAGTCAATCGTTTTGAAATGATTGTACGTTATGACTTTCCGTCACCTAAATAGACTTACTTTATGGGATCAGATAACACCTTTAATTCTATCTTTGGAACCTGCAAAGCAGAAAGTAAGATTTTCTTGTGAGTTATAGTAAGTTCATCAGTCAAATTTTTCGAATCTATTAGCATTGTCGATAATGATTTTACAACTTCACAAGTTTCATCAACTTGCTCATTCATTTCCGATTTAGCTTTAAACTCTAACTCATATTTAACACTTTCTTTTTTGAACATATTATGCACAAATGAATCCATAATATCCATATGATAGACGGATTGAAAATCATTCGAGTGCTTTAATGTTTCAAAAATATTGAACTTCACTATCTCTCCATCAAATTCTACGGAAAGGGTATCCTTATCATCAATTTTTGCCTTGGCCGTCTTCATAATTGACCTACCCAACAAAATCAAAGCTTAATGTTCATCACCATCTTCATCCATTTTCAAGATGTAAAAATTCACTGGAAATACCAAACCATTAAATTGGACTAAAATATCTTCTATAACACCAATATGATGTAAACGTGAATGATAACCTAGTTGAATAATCACATTGGTTTCTTTCAAAGAATTCATATTTAAAGCTCGATAAATTGAGTATGACATAACATTAATAGATGCACCTAACTCTAGCATGGCACGCTCAATTTTCTTATTACCAATAACACATGGAAGTGTAAATATACCTGGATCCTTGCATTTTTTTTGGTATTTTCCTATTTATCATAACTGATAGATTCTTACCCAAAATTATTCTCTCCTTGTCCTTTAACTTCCTTTTATTTATTCATAACGCTTTTAACTTGGCACATTTTGGAACTTACTTGATGGCTTCTAGAAGTGCTATATTGATTTCCACCTTTTTGAAGGTTTCTAAGATCTCTCTTTCATATTCATCATCTTTTGGTTTAGTCAACCTGCTAGGAAAAGGAGGTAAACGTGCATCAATTGATTCAATGAAGATGAATCATTTTTTACCTTTAATGATTCTTGAGTTGGAAGTTCTTCCTTCTTTTCTCTATCATCGTGCTTTCCTTCCTCCATTGATAAAGAAGTTCCAGATTGAATTTCTTCGCAAAGTCATTGCACTTACATTCTCCTTAAGATTCACCACCATTTCGGAAGGTAATTTTTATGATGCTTGCACTTTTAATTTACTTGTCGAGGTGGCTAATTAAGTGTTATGATTTCCTAAGTTTTGAAGGCTTGCCCTTATTTCCTATTGAAATTGATGAGTATTATTAACAAGTGCCTTAACAATTTCATCTAAAGACATACTTGAATTTGAAGATTGATGTTCAACATATGTAGGGACTTGAGGTTGTTTAAAATTGTGAGGTTGATAGCGTTGTTGGCCTCCTTGATTTCCATAGCTCAAGTTTGGATGATCCCTCCATCATGGATTGTAGTTATTGGAACATAGGTCATATTTTTGTTGAGGTTGGCTAGGGAAATCCCCCTATCATATCAGCTTCTTGAAGAGAGTTTTGTTGCAATATAGGGCACATATTCGTAGGATGTTTAGAGAATGAGCATATTCCACCCACTCTTGCCGATTGCAATTGACCTACAGTCAATTGACGAATTAGAGCAGTTAAATATGAAATTTTATCCTTAAGATGCGTGTACTTACCTCATTCACATGCTTAACAACTCCATCCATCCTTATCCCAAACTGTTGAGAATTTTTAGCCGCAATTAATATCAATTGTTTGGTCACCTCAGGTGTTTTATTTACTAAAGCTCCTCCACTAGCTGCATCAACTATACTTCTATCTATTGGCAATAGTCCTTCATAAAAGTATTGAATTAGAAGTTGATCAGGAATATGACGATGTAGGTAGTTGGCACATAACTCCTTAAACCTTTCCCAATATTCATGTAATGTTTCTCTCATAATTTGTCTAATCCCACATATCTCCTGTCTGACATTCGTTGCTCGTGATGCGAGAAAAAACTTCTTTACAAACATTCCTTTCATCTCATTCCATGTTGTCATTGAACCAAGGGGAAGATAATATAGCTAATCATTTGACTTATCTTTCAATGAGAACGGGAAGGCTAAGGATGTTAAAATTTACCTGGCTCGGTCAAACCGGCCCATGGGTCAACTGGGTATGGCTCGAGACATTTCGAACCGGGCCACGACCCGTAAGTCACAGGCCATAGGTCGTGGATCACCAGTCACGAGCCACGGACCAAGGTGGTCAGGCCGGGCCATGGCCCGAGTTGAGCAACCCGGCCCGTGGCTCGTGGCTCGCACAAAACAACAAACAAAACCATGTCATTTTATTCATGTTTAAAATATTTCTTCCACTGACAAAACGACGTCGTTTTGCTTTAAGAGTAAAACGATGTGGTTTTAGATATAAGACAGTTAATAAAACATGAGAAAAAATGACGTCGTTTTCTTGCAAGCAAAAACGACATCATTTTGCCTCGCATTAAACAAAAGCCACCCAGCTGTCTCCCTCCCTCACACGCTCACCCCTCTGCCTCCTGCCTCCATCTCCCTTCGTCCCCAACCTCTGACTTATAGTCTCACACAGTTGCTTTCATAGTTTCACTCTTGTTCACTCAACACTTTTCACTTCTTTATTCCTCTTCCTCGTTTCACTTTCTTCCTTCATTCTTCTTTTTCATATATCATCTGTCGTGTGCACGTCAAAGTCACCAATGGTGAATGAACGGTCCAACGTACTTAATAAGATAATATTTCATTCTCTCTTCGTTAATTTGGTTTTTTGGTTGTCTTTAGAACCAATGTGGCTAATTTGAGAATTTTCTATGTTAATATTGGGAATATGGGATAATGCTTCTAATGTGTTTGATGAAATGCTGCAGATATTAATGAGTTTGATGAAATGCTTGTAATGTGATTGTAATTCTTTCCTTCTGCAGATATTAGAATCTAACCATAAACATTTTCCTTAATCATCCTTGATAGTTGATTTAACTCAATTTTATGAATCTTAATTAATCGTCAATATACTTTGCAATTACAGAAAACCAGAGAACACTAATAACCATCACCTAAAATCGACTACTTGGTTTAATACAATCCTTTTCAAGTACAGATAGGTATGTTTTAAATTATTAGTTTAAGGTGGTTACATGATTAGGTGCTAACTAACCAAGATTAGCAGATTCAACTAAACAAGATTGCAGAGTAAATCTTATTCCTTCATAGAAAGTCATGCAGTTAAACTCATGAGGTTTAGAAAGCATTTTGATCACTCCTTCCAATCCAAAAGCTTGAAATACTTGAAAAATTCCTGTCATATTACTTGACTAACCTCCTAAAAAGCTATATTGTATACTAGTTCAATCATAATTGAGTTGAAGTTAAGCCATCAATCTCCTGTATTAATATTACTATAATAATCATAAGTTGAAGACAAGCTGTTTATCATGATTAGGAGTGATATAAAAGGTACTCTGTCTTTGGATGTTTTGTACATCTAGAAGAATGAATAGAGGAGAGTTAAGATTGAAACAAAAGAAAAACAAGATTAATGCTTTTGTAAATATAGAGTTTTATCAAGTAAGCCTCTATGTCACATGATAAATGGACAGTTGCTCTACTCGTCCTATTATTGACAACGTTATAAGATATTACATCAGTTATTGGATAACTGACATTAGCAATAATGTGCATGTGAGTATGAAGTTAATCTTGAGAAGCATATGTCATATTTGTAGATACAACCTGTGACTAAAGGTTAGGAAATTAAATAAAAAACTTAATTTAAAATAAAATATCTTAAACTATTTTATTAATCTCTAGCTGGATACAAAACACATCAACTGCATCTATCTATTACTGCTCTATTTACCATCTCTTAAGATCATTTTAAAGCTTATAAATTCTCTTAATTGCAATACATTTGTGATGTTACAAACTCCAATCATCATTCTTATCTTGTTGAATGAAATTGTCTTCAGGGAATTAGCGAATATATATATGTTGTGCTATAATGGACCAATTTTATACCACCATGCTCTGCCAAATCTTATAAAAAGTTATGTCTTAATATGGATATCTTTGGTCATTCCATAAAACAAACAAATGATCCTTTGAAAGTTTAATGGCTGAAGAATATACATTAGTTTTACTTCTTTATACTACATTCCCAGCTCCGTGACTACTTTTCTCATCCATGTCATTTGGCAAAAATCAAAAGTGCCAGTCACGTATTCTGCTTTTACTAGTGAAAGTGTCACTATAGGGTACTTTTTTGAACTCCAAGGAACTTTCTTTAATCGTAGATTGAAATATAATCTTAAGTATTCTTTATGACATCCAAATTTCCTACGAATTCATTATATATATCTAATAAACATGACTTTATCACCTTTCTTGTAGAGTAAACCATAACAAATGCAATATCTTATAATGTGCATGTGACTATGAGGTTAATGCCTTTATCATCTTTGTATTAATCCTCTAAATGATTATCCTAACTTACCTGGACATTCTAGCATATTTAAAGTTTGGACATTCTTTGATTTTCTTGAACATTTTGTTTTATATGGAATATTTTAACTAGAATGTAGGCAGAGTATTTTGATTAAGAATGTGTCATTTCCTAATACATTCTTATTTCTAACCTCAAGTTTTTTTGTCAGATGGATGAGCATATTCCTTCAGTTGAGAATTCTAATCCAGTACCACAGGTAGGAGTTGAAACTTCTATTCCGATACCAAGTGACGATAGAAGCTCAATTGGAACTCAAGTTAATCAACATAAAAGTGAAGTTTGGAATCACTTTAAGAAGACTGTATTGACCGACAGAATTGAAAAAGCACAGTGCAATTATTGTCAAAAGTTGTATTCAAATGGTTCGAAAGGTGGAACGTCTCATTTAAAGAGACACATCTAATCATGTACTAGAAGGAAGATGGTTTTAGGAGGTCAAACATTTTTGACCCCTAAACTTATGAAAGGAAAGAATGAAAGGGTCGTAACAACTTTTGACAACCATAGATCAAGATTTTTGATGGTTAATATGATTATTAGAGATGAACAATCATTGCCTATGGTTGAAAGCAAAAGATTCAGGATATTTCTTAATTCACTCCAATTGACTTTCAAGGTTCCAAGACGGAATACATTAAGGAATGATATTTTCAAAATTTATGAGGACAAGAAGAGAGAAACATCAAGAGCATTGTCGAGTATCTAAGGACGAATTGCCAGAACAATAGACATGTGGACAGTCGATAACCAAAAGAAGGGTTACATAGCGATGACGACACATTATATTGATAATTGGAAATTATGCAATGGACTTTTGAGGTAATTTATATTCTTTAATATTATTTTCATTTATTTTTTCATTATTTTATGAATTTATGATTTATGTTGGTATGTTTTTTCATGATAGGTTCATATATGTGCCAATACTACATACAAGTGAAAAATTGGCAAACGTGTTGAAAGGCTGTTTGATTAAATTGAACATCGACAACAAAGTATTCTCCATCACAATCAATAATTGTAGCACAAATGATGCTATGATTGAGAAGTTGAAGGGTAAAATGCGGGTTGGGAGCTTATTGGCTGGAGGTAAGTTATTTCATATGCGTTGTGTTACGCATATTCTTAACTTGATTATAAAGGATGGGTTGGAGACTATAAAAGAAGTAATAGAGTGTATTCAGAATAATGTTTTATAATGGAGCGCAACTCATAAAAGAGTTGAAACTTTTGAAGATGGTGCATAAATTTTATGCATTTTAAATTCAAAGAAGTTTGTTTTGAATTGTCCTACCAAATAAAACTCAATTTTTAAGATGTTGGAGTCGACAATCCTATATGCTCAGTTGTTTATTAGACTAACCAAAAGGGATTCTCAATATACCTATGTACCATCAAAGGATCAATGGGACTTAGCTAGAGAACTTTGTATGAAGTTGAAATTATTCAATAATTGGATTGAATTATTCTCAAGAACAAAATATTCAACTTTCTAACCATATCTTTAGCATTATGTCCAACATAAAACATATTTTATCAATGTAGATGTTTGATTCCAATACAGTGATTCAGACTACGACAGAGCAGATGGCGAAGAAGTTTAATTCTTATTGGTCTAAGGTTGGAGATATTGTTGCAGTGTTATATATGTTGGACCCGAGACACAAGATGGACGAGTTGAATATATTTATAATGCATTGTACACTAGTGAAGCTTAAGAGTGTCTACATACTATGAAACAATTATGGTATTAATTGTTTAATGATTATGAAGTCATAATGTAACAAACTCATGGTCGGGATCTTAGTTGTGCTGCAGGCAATTTAACTTCGACTTTAGTTTCAAGTTCGTCCTTTTCTTCTAATCCATTATTGATAGATTCTCTTTCAAATTTTTTGAAAGAGAAAAGGGCTAGGATTTCTTACAATATGATGGAGTTGGATAAACATTTTTTCGCAGATTGTGTTCCTAAAATTGAAGGTGAGTCGTTCGGTATATTGTCATGGTGGAAGATGTCTGCATAAAATTATCCGATCTTGCAAAACATTGCACGGGACTTGTTAGCTATTCCATCATCCACCGTTGCTTTAGAGTCTGCATTTAGTATTAGTGGTTGGGTCATTACTCCTCATCGTGGTCGACTTCATTATCGCACTATGAAAGCCCTTATGTGTGCTCAAAGTTGATTAAATAATGAAGATATTGATGATAAATTCTTTTCTTTTTAATATATTTATTTTATCTATCTTTATATTATCTTACCTAATATTGTGTTTTTTATTTTCC
>JANKOD010000004.1:18518350-18529028 GCA_026284645.1 Erythroxylum acuminatum | reverse complement strand
CCCCAACAAGTACTACACTCTTGGAAAGCATTTCTCGATTTACTCTAGACTTGATTTTGTCTATAAGAAAGATAGAGCCAATAGTGAAGGAGCTCAAGATGCTGCAGATGCTGTTGCTCAGCTTGAAACTGATGAAACTGAAGGTGATGCACTAGCTGCTCCTGCTGCCCTAGCAGATCCAATAGGCCTAATCAGCCACTCGTGCTCCAACTGCTTCAGCCCATTTCACTGGTTCTGTTGCCTCTTCCAACGACACAGAAGGGAACCAACAAAACAAAAGGGAAAAGGAAGATGAGGGATATTGAAGTGTTAGAAAGCCTTGCTGCCTCTTTTGATCGTGCTATTAACAATAGTAGAGAGAATGCTAAGATCATTGCTGATGCCATTGTGGGACAATTTGGAGTTAAGCTAGGTGAAGAGCTTGGGAGTTTAGGGTTCTCCACTGAAGAAGTTGTTAGGACTATAAGGATCTTCTCAAAGAATGCTCATGTTGGGAAGATTTTATGGGGTTTAATAACAGACTAGAAACATGCTTATGTGAGGAGCCTGTTAGATGATGAAATCTGACTTTATGCTTTATTTCTTAATTAGTAGGTTATGGTACATTATTATATGGTAATGTAGAATGCTAACAATGCTTCTAGCTTAACTATTTAACAATGCTTGTAGTGGACAATAATTTTTTGGTTGTGACCTGTCACTTTCGAGCTCACCATGTATGAATGATGAATGGTTGTTTTATTAACTTTTTAATGTTTGTCATTTATGTACGTGTATGAACGATGAGGATATGATTCGTTTTTAGGTACTTAACTATGGGCAGATACAACTTCTATATTGTATTTGTTGGACGTCAAGTTGGTATTTTTACAAATTGGGATGATGTTAAATTGGCAACTGAGGGGTTTTCTAATGCCAGATTCAAGGGGTATCGGACTTTGGTTGAAGCACAAAGTGCTTATGTCATGGATCCAAATAGGCGGACTCGTCAAAATAAAGAAATTGTTCCTACGGCTAATGAACCCTCATCAATACCTAATCAATTTTCACTTCCAACAAATGCACAACTAAATGAAGTTGCAATTTTGAAGAAAAAATGGCATGGAGTCAAGGATTTTTATTCATGGCCATTGGAGTCATTTTGGGTATTATTATTAAGGACATTCTTAATAAAATATAAGGCTTGAATGTATCTTTAACCTATTATGTAATTAATTTCATGAATGCTTAGATATTTGATTAAATTATTATGTACTAGAATTTCTAACTTGTAGGATTTTTTTAATTCATTAACTCATTTCATTAAATTTTTAGGTTTCTCATTTCATTAAATGTTTAGGTTCCTCATTTTATTTCATCGTAATTAAAAAATACAAATACAATTAAAAAATATTGATACAATTATAAAAAATATTTAATGTAATTCATTTCATTGTTAACTTCTACGAATTTTTTGCTATTCAATAACTCATTTCATTAAATTTTTAGGTTCCTCATTTTTTAATTCCTTATTTATAGATAAAAAAAACTAAACCAAATCATTCGTTTTAAAATAATCAATGAATTATATATTTCCAATCATATTATATTGCAGGGGTACTTTGGTCATTGACACTGTTTTTTATATTCTGTCAACTGCAATCAAACACATTTCTGTCATCGAGACGCACAGTTTTATCTGTTTTGTCCATTACAACCAAACACCTCATAACCTCCAATTTTTGTTCTATATTGTCTCCAAATTTTTGTTTCGTTCCGTCTCAGTATATGGATCACAGTAACCAAACGCAGTGTTATAGTACAAGAACTATTGAAGGTGTACTCTAGAGCCAATAGTTGTTGAGTAAATTTTAATCTTATAAAACCCTCAATATTTTGCAAGTGCATTGGTCGTAGCGCAGTATATGAGGTGTGAAGTGAATCACACGTTAATATAAGACTTAATAATGATATGCAGATGCACAAGAAGGGGGTTGAATTGTGTATTCTTTTTTTCGGTAAGCCCCTTTGTAAACAAATTTGTTAAAAGAAACTTGTTCTTTTCATAAGAACTACTGAAAATCAAAGTTGTAGAATATTTTCGAAAACTTGTGTAAAACTAGTAAGATCGAAAATTGAGAGTTAAGAGGAATTGAGAGTTGAGAGATGTTGACACAACGATTTTTATACTGGTTCACCCCAAACTGTGGGATACGTCCAGTCCTCAGATATCTTTCTGAGATTTCACTATCTCTTAAAAACTTTACAAGTATTCTTTGTTTCCAAGCCTCTTCAGGTCTCTTACAGTCAGTATTCTTTCACACTTAGCCTCTTCAGGCTATCTGCACTACTTTCAACTGAAAGGTGTTTCGAGCTTTGTTACAGTAAAAGATAGCTCTAGATGTTTCGCACAATAATCTCTCTCAAAAATTACTAATCTCTTTTAAATTCGCTAACTTCAATAACTTCTGCAATCTTCGACTCCGACTCATATTTATAGCCTTCGTCTTCAACTGCTTCTTGATTTTTGTTTCTTGTTTCTTTCAAGAAACGGTTATTCAGTTGAGTTCTGTAACTAACTCAAACTGATGCATCTTTTGATTCTTGCGTCTGCTTTTCTTGTGTCTGCTTTCTTTCGTCTGCTTTTTGCGTCTGCTTTCTTTCGTCTGCTTTCTTTCGTCTGTTTTTTGCGTCTGCTTTCTTTCGTCTACTTTTTGTGTCTGCTTTCTTTCGTCTGCTTTCTTTCATCTGCTTTTTGCTTAAGCTTCCGTTTGCTTTTTTCATTTAGCTTCATTATTTGTTTTTCATCAAAATCATTTCGTAAAGTCATTCTGACTTAATAAGGTGTCGATCCTACGAGAAATTATTTAACTAATTGAATCCTAATTTGTCTAAGGCTAAGTGTAATTAAAATGAAAATAAAAACTAAACAGAAAAGTAAACAATCGAATATGGAGTGATTAAAATGAGAATTCTAAATTAATGCAAGAAATCAAATTTGAGCACCACCAATTAACAATTGAAATTCAAACAAAGAGAATTAGAAAATTATGAGAAAGTTAATTTATCCTATCATCAATGCTAATTTAGTTACTTTTATGTTAATGTGGTATCGATCTTAGACTTTCGAAGAGTAGATTAGTCTCTCTCGAGTTTTAATCACTAAGCCCTAAATCATAAACCCTAATTAAGTTGAGTTACCAAACATTTAATCTCTCGATTAACAAAATAACCCATAATCTAATTAGTTCTCATACATTCCAATAAACTGTCGGGTCCTCACGCAGGATCTCTCTTCGTATAATTAACGATTTGATTATTTGTGTGGTATATTAGATCGTTTAACTCTCATTAACTAACCTAATCATTTTACATTCGACTCACTCTCTCGATTTATTACCGATGCAACTACAACAAATAATCACAACACTTAGCATCATTAACAACAAAAGCAACTAGATTGATATTAAATCAAGTATAAATCCCTAAAAGAAGTTAGAACATCTTTAAACTAAGGATCATCATCATCAATTCCATCTCATACTTTAAATGAACAAAATAAAAGATGGAAATAAGAAAAGATAACTTGGGAGGACTGGAGGTCGAAATAGAAGCAAATGCTCCCCCTTCTCTCTCTTCCTTAGCTTTTCCCAAAGTGGAAAATGGAGGCCCTCTCTCTAGGTCATTTCTCTTGTCTTCTATAGTCCTTTACTAATTGGGGTAAAAACTAGGTTTTACTCGGGCGCAAAAGTCCAAAATAACTCGCAAAAAATTAAGTTCAGTAGGTTAGCTCGCGTCTGTCATCGCGTCTATCACGATAAATTAACTTTTTTAGGTCCTCTGCTGGACTTCCTCCAAATCTTCTTCGTTCTTCGATATCTGATCTCAAACACTAACAAACACATCAAATACCTCAAACACACAAAATTAAAGCTTAATAGCATGCTCTAACCCACATAACACTCAAAACATAAATATCTAACCAATTAACACAATTCTAAACCTAAACATGCCTGAATCAATTAATTAACAACTAAAAACATACTAAAATGCCTACTAAAACATCATGCAACCTACAACTATCAACATCCACATCCTTGAACTTTTACCTGTCCTTAAGAAAAACGAAACAAACAAAACACAAACACCCCAAACAATAACACACATATATGTAATAATGGTACAATGACATTGAACGTCACGAAACAAATTTAACTACAAAAACAATCCTTTAAGTTGTTATTGCTTATTAACTTGTGAAATCTATGTCTAAGTACTTTGGACTAAATATGCATACTAATCAATACTTAATGTCAAATTCATTCACTGCTATCACTCATGCACACATATTGATAATTAGTTAGTCGATCAAAATTCTAGCTATCCTTAAGTAGCTTTTCATGAGAAGTCACGCTATTCTCCAAGATCGGTAGGATTTATTAAACAACACACTATTTTTGTTAATTTTCATTAACATGAACCTAGCCTTTTGACACGAAGGCAAATATTTGTGATGAATATCCCCTGGTTTCTCAACTAGGTCATGTTTTTGTTGAGCAGCTTGGTTGGAATGTCAATATAGCCTTTTAACGAAAAAGGGTCATTATGTCCCCTTGTTACTCAGCTATATCATATTCTCAACTGGCTACTAGCTCTATTCATAACCCGATTTGTTTCAAAAAAGGGTCAATGAAATAGTTTTTAATTAAAAAAATGCACACTTTTAAAAAAATATTTTCTTGCCTACCTCATTTCTTTAGCTAATTATTCTCATGAAAGGATACCAATGATGCTAGTTATTCCCTTAAATTATAAATGAATATGTCAAATTCCTAGGGTAAACAAACTAACATCATATCCTAATTAACATGCATATTTAACCAAAGTAACCTAGGACACTAATTTCATAAGCTAATAAATCTTAGTAGCCTAAAAGACGATTCCGTTAAGTCCTAGTCATTGACACATTCACACGAGTCACATCATGCAAACCTAAATAAAACTAACATATGATATGAAAAATTCACACTTAAAATAGAAAACATATAATGCACATAACGCAACCCTCCCTACACTTGGACAACACATTGTCCTCAATGTGAGAGGGACAAATAACATACAAGGTGGGAACCAAAATAAATAATACGAAAACATAAGAACAAAATAAAGACAGAAATGAAAAGATAAGGGTTAGAGCATAAAGACTCATCATGGCGATTAAGGCAGTGATGGCGTTGGAGTTTGAAACCAACTGCACTTGATGCCTAAAACTGCCGCCTTATCTTAAAATTGCTTTTAAAGGAATAAGAGAGTTAGCAATCCAAATCATTCCACATCATTAAAAACTTATTTTTAGAATTTAAAACAAATCTAACTACATAATAATTTCAATCTAACTATCAAACTTGCTAAGTTATGATCATTAGCTTGACCTTGCATCTTTCAAAGCTTAGCCGGGATCAATTATGAGTGGCTTACTTCCACCCTTGTTGCACAATTTTTGCTTCATAGCTTGTAAATAAGCTACATGTTGGAAGATAATCAAAAGGACAATATTAATAAAATTAAGAAAACCAATTAAGTCCATTAATGTCTTTTTTTACTAACAAGCTGTCAATAAAATAGGGAATAACAAAACTCGCTGAATCTTCTATTGAAACTAGTAGTTTGGCTTATAAAAGGGTGAGCTATTATGTTCTTCCTCAGTCACCCCCATCACCTCTTCTTCTTTCACTTCATGAACAGAGACTTTCGTATCTTCTTCAATCTTTATGTCTTGTATCCTTTGTTTTTCATTCTTTTCTTCTTCACCTTTTGGAATAGAGACTTCCTCATATGCTTCAACCTTTATGTCTGTTGTCATATGTTTTTCTTACTCTTGATCCTTTAAAGTTTTGACTTCATCAATTCTCATGAATGAGCTACCCTTCTTTGGATTCTTTAATATCTTATTCATGTTGAATTTCACTTGATCATCTCCAATCTGAAGGATGAGGTTGTCTTCATGGACATCTAATAAAGCTTTTCTAGTGGTCAAAAATGGTATACCAAGAATTAGCGGGCAATTTTGATCCTCTTCAAAGTCTAGCATAAAAAAATCCAAAATAATGATAAACTTGTCCCTTTTACAAGTATATCCTCTACCACGCCAAACGGTTTCTTTATCAATTGATCTACCAACTGAATACGCATAAATGTTGGCTTCACATCTCTTAGCCCCATTTTCCTAAACATTGACTTGTGCCTAAGTCGCATAAACATTTTGGAATCTTTAAATTGCCAACCACACATGGTATTGTAAAGCTCTTTGGATCTGTCAACTGTGAGGGTATATGGTTGGTAATTAAGGAGTTGGAGGTTTTTTGTCATAGCTATCGTTTGATTATCCTCATAGTTGCCTTGTGATGTCCAAATTGATTTGTATTTCTATTTTGTGCCCAAACTTCCTTCTTCTTCTCTTTCTTTTTTAATTTCTTTTGATTGGGTACCATAATTATTAGAAAGGTTAATAATTCCTTAAAACAATGGGATTCTAAAAGTCCTAAACTAATTCCCTGGCAACAACGCCAAAAACTTGTTGAAAAAGTTTTAATCTTATAAAATCCTCAGTATTCTGTAAGCACACGGTTTATAACGTAGTATATGAGGTGTTGATCCCATGAAGAATTAGTAAACTAATCAAATCCCAATATGTCTAAGGCCTAAAAGTGTAATTAAAATGAAAATAAAAACTAAACATAAAAGTAAACAATCGAATATGGAGTGAATGAAATGAGAATTTTAAATTAATGTAAGAAATCAAATTTGAGCACCACCAATTGACAATTGAAATTCAAACAAGGAAGATTAACAAATTATGAGAAAGGAGATTTATCCTATCATCAATGCTAACTTAGTTGAGTTACTGAACATGTAATCTCTCGATTAACAAAACAATCCACAACCTAATTAGTTTTTAAGCATTCTAATAAACAATCAGGTCCTCATATGAGATCTCTCTACGTATAATCACCGGTTGATTATTTGCCTAGTCTATTAAATAGTTTAACTCTAATTAACCATCCTAATCATTTTGCATTCGGATCACTCTCTAGATTTATTACCGAAGCATGCAATTACAATAAATAATCACAGCAGCCAACATCATTAACAACAAAAGCAACTAGATTAACATCAAATCAAGTATAAATGCCTAAAATAAGTTACAACATCCTTAAACTAGGGTTCATCATCATCAATTCCATCTCATACATCAAATGAATGAAATAAAAGATGGAAAGAAGAAAAGATAACTTAGGAGGAGTGGAGGTTGAAGCAACAACAAAAGATCCACCTTCTCCCTCTTCTGTTCTCTTCCTTCTTCCTCTTCCTTAGCTTTTCCCAAAGTGGCAAATGGAGGCCATCTTCCTTTAGGTCATTTCTCTTGTCTTATATAGTCCTTTAATTATTAGGGTAAGAATTAGGTTTTACCCGGGCCTTAAAGTCTAAAATAACCTGTGAAAACTTAATTTTAGGAGGCCTGTCTTCGTCTGTTATATTGCAAGCTACGATCGTGGCCACCTATAGCTTGGTCGCTTACATTATACATGATCTCAAATGGGAGTGTCCAATTGAATGGTGCTAAATTTGGGGCTGATGTTAGTGCCTCCTTTAATCTATAGAATACGGATGAACAAATATTATCAAAAAGGAAAGGCACATCCTTGAATAACAAGTTTATCAAGGGTCTTGCAATCTACGAGAAATCCTTAATAAAGGTAGAACCCAACATGGCCTAGGAATGCCCGCACGCCCTTGACATTGATTGGAGGTGGAAGTTTTTCTATAATCTCCATCTTCGCTCGGTCCACTTCAAATCATTAGTCTGAAATTTTGTGTTTGAGCTTTTAGTGGCACTACACCATAAAGTGGCACTTCTCCCAATTCAACACTAAATGTGATTCTTTACATCTTTGGAGTACATTGTCCAAATTGGTTAGACACTTCTCAAAAGAGTCTCCAAAGATAGAAATCATCTATAAAGACTTCAATAATATCTTCAATCATGTCCTCAAAGATAGACGTCATGCACCTTTGAAATGTAGCTAGGGCAATGCATAACTCGAACGATAAATGTACTATAGGGATATGTGAATGTGGTCTTTTCTTACTCTTTGGGGTAGATGAATATCTAATTGTACCTTGAGTAACCATCTAAGAAGTAATAGAATGAGTGACCCGCCACTATTTCTATCATTTGATCTACAAATGGGAAAGGAAAATGGTCCTTTTTAGTCACCATGTTGAGTTTGTGATAGTCTATGCATATTCTCTATCCTGTGACTGTTTTTGTCGAAATTAATTGTCCACTTTCAATTTCCATTACAGTTATCCCACCTTTATTTGATACAAATTGTACCAAGCTGATCCATTCGCTATCGGATATTGGGTTTATGATACCTGCATCTGAAAGGTTTACTACCTCCTTTTTGACCACTTCCTTTCAACCTACGTTGATGTTCCCTCACTGTTTTGCTTCCTTCTTCAAGGTTTATCCTATGAACACACATTTAGGCTTATAACTCGAATGTCAAATATTTGTCATCTCATAGCCTTTATTCACTTCCTAACAGTCTCAACCAACCTACTTTCTTGTTCCCCATCAAATTGATTGGAAATGATGATGTGTAGAGTTTGAACCTTACCTAGAAAGGTATATTAGAGATGTGTGGGTAAAGGTTTAAGCTCTAAGGTTGGCGGTTTCTCTGTGGATGGTGGTATGGGTGCTACGATTCCCACTAATATTTCTTGATGGGTCTGAACACCTGATTCCCCCCATTTTAACATCTCCTTCAAACCCAGCCTTGTTTGCCTTTTCAACTTCATTGTCTATCTCCACTTCTACTTATTTAACTTATGTATAGCAACTTCTTACTTGCTCTTACACACTTTCATCTATAATGTCAATCTTTATGCAGACGTTGCTTTTGTTGGATTTATTTATTTGTTTATTTATTTTGCTTTATTTATTTTCTTAGAATGGAATCCATGATCTTTCTAGCACAAGGAGAATTTAGAAGTACTAAATGGGGAAATTAAAATTAAGTTAGAGTATAGTATGGTGTAAGTAAGAATGCATGAGGGGCAATCTTGGTAGATCACTTAAGTCTAAAAGTTTTAAGGCATAAGTGGAAGGGCAAAAGGGTCTTCTCACAACCATTAAGAGTATTAATTAGAAGAAGAAAATTTTTGGCTTGTTAAGAAGAGGAGAAGTAATGTGGGTGTGAGGAGAAAAGAAGAAGAGGAGAAAATCAAGTTAGGGTTTTAGAGATCTTGAAGACTTGAAGCTAAAACAAGTAAGTATAAGCTTTACCTCTTCTTCATTGTTAGATGAAGTATAATTAGTTATAGTGAGAAGTGAAAGACAATGTTGAATATAGGTAGGAAGTTGTTGATGAATGGTGAGTAATGTTTTAATCTTTTATGGTTAATGATCAAAGATAGATTTTGATGTATTTGTTAATGATACTGGGTTGAAATGAGTTTGGAAATGAAGTAAAAGAGGTGGTTTAGGGTTAATATGGGTTATATGTGAAAAATGGGAAGTAAATAGATGAAGAATGTCGAAAAACATGTTTTTGGATTGGGTTTCTGGAAAAGTTCACCGTGGTGAACTTTTGACTTCGTCGTGGCGAATTCCATTTTTTTCACACAGACATGTTTTGGTATTTTGGGCATAACTTTTGGTGTAGATGTCCACATTAAGTGATTTTTGATTTATGTAAACTAAAGATATAGAGCTATAAGTTGTATGAAGAAATAAAGTTTTAATTCAGTCTTTAAGAACCTCAATTGTTGGACTGAAGTTGAGTATATAATATTGTTTCAGCATAAGGATGATCCTAACATGTTTAGGGTATAACTTCCATATTTATGAACCAAATTGAATGAGTTTGGTGTAGTTAGAAACTTAAGACAATGAAGAACATTTTTCTAGAAGGAAGTATTACCAATTTCTTCATTTACTTGATCATAACGATCATGAAAAAGTTGACCCAAAAGTCTAGTTTTTGGAAGGGTAGTTCAATCTTATCATTTTTTGATTATCGAAGCCTTATGAATTTCTTTGGAATGTGGATTGATCGAGAAATTGTTTGTGTTTAGGAAACCAAGCAAACCTTACCCAAGAGCAAGAAGAAAGGCAATCTTAAGCTTGGATTTCAAGCGAAATTAGGTGGGTAATGTATTTATAGTTATTGTGTGATTAGGCAAATTCTTGCCTATGTGTGTGTATATGCAACTTGCTTGATAGTGAATTATGTAATTGTTGAAAATGCATTGTGATTTGTGAATTTTAATCAAGTTATGCCATTGAAAAATGTCATAGCATTTTGTATGAATGAAAAGATAGAAAAGCTGAAATTATGAGCATATGATAAAATGATTATGTGCTTCTGTTTGGGCAAGAGTGGGACCATTCTGTTCGTCGCGTGCACATTGACAAAAGCCTTCTCCCGGCTGCCCACTTGTGGCTTATAAGCTCCGAAAATAGTCTTATTTTGTTCATGGGGTAAACTTCGGTTTCTTCATTCTGTTTCCATAGAACCCTCGAGCCATATGTTTGTGCATTGCATCTTTAAGATGTCAAGTTTGATGTATTTGAGTGTTATGCTTAATGGTTAAAGCCTATGTTATGATTTATGCATTGACTTGCTTAACT
>JANKOD010000004.1:18471063-18484834 GCA_026284645.1 Erythroxylum acuminatum | reverse complement strand
TGAAGAAAGGGTTCTTCAGATATATTTATAGCCATATCAAGTGTTGAAAACGGGATATATTGCTCGGTGTGGAGCACATAGAGACTTCGTAATTTCGAAGTTCATATCGGTTCATTCTCACGAATTCCAGGTATTTATTTCTGACTGTTAAGATTTAAGTATGATAATTAAATGCAATAGATCTATATGTGATTGCAATTTTAATTTCCAGTGCATATTGCGATCCATCATCCTTATGGTCCTCTTATTCAAATAAGTGATCTAGAACCCCTTCAGAGGATGATCAAATCAAATACAAGTGTAACGCAGACAATATCTATCATAAATTCTGGTTCAATCATCCTTTCACCTTCAAATGTTTTCACTTTTCTCAAAGACTTCATATTAAATCAGCATGAAGGCAAGGCTATACGGAGGTTAGAACCATCAAGCAAATACATAATCAACTCTTACAGAATAATCTACAGAGACTTATTCCCTTATGTTGGTTGGCACAAAATAGTCTGGTGCAAGGGTTATTGTCCTAGGGCTGCTCATGTGGACTACCTTTAAACTCAAAATTCCTACTTTAAATAGGCTTGGAAAATACTTGTACGGCTGTACATCCCAAAACGGTCAAAAAGTAGCGTAGAATCAATCTTGGTTCAGTGTTTTGCATTATCTTCCTTGTCCTTGTAACTGTTACATGTTTAAAGTATTACAGGTTTCTAGCAGTCTACATCTTGTGATAAAGGTACTCTCCTTTTGTTAAATGTAAGATCTCAAAGGCTTGCGTGGGTTGGAACATGAGTGAATAGTGATAGATTGGAAACCCTAGAAATGGGTATAATGATGCATATCAAAATTTTAAATATATTTATTTTAATTTTAAAAAATATTAAATAATTTGTTCACGTATAAATTATAAGTTTGTGATCTATTTGATAAGAATTAAAATTTAAGAGATTAAGTATTAAAGCTGAAGAATCAAATAAGACTTTTCATCTCAAACATTTGATATTAAAGTTATATGCATAAAAGGCTATTTTGAAATTTTATATTAAAAAAAAAGAGATAACCATATACGAATGAATTGAAGAAAATTTATCTTCTATTCCATTTCAACCAAAAAAAAAAACAATTCCTTGAAACTATTAAATATCTATTACTGCTTTTTATCTCAACTTGACTAAAATTATGATCAATTTATTTATAAGTTCAATTAAAATTTATGAAATGAAAATGATTAAATTCTTAATTTTGTTAATATTTTAGTTTAAATTTAAAATTAACTAGAATATCATAAATTATAAATCTTTATATTTTATAAGTATTAATAAATTTAAACGCATTGTCCAAGTTAAATATTTTTTACACAAAATTAAATTTTAGCATTAATTAACCTCGTGGTTATAACATTTAATTTGCAATAGATTTTTTTTTACATACTCGGTGTAAATTATTGTTTTGCTTAGTGTTAATTTGTTAATTAAAAATGTAATTTCAATTGCCGCTAATTACTATGAATACATCTTTAAAAATATTTAGTTTTAAATTTCGAAAGGGAGCAGATTCACGCATACAATTAAGTACAGTATAATGAGTCCTATTGAAACAATTACAGTTGTAACATGTTGCACTAATTAAACAACAATTATTTTGAAAATTTGTAACAAAATAAAATAAAGAAATATATACCATCAAAGAATGCTATGGTGATTGTGATTATTAAAATAATATTTTTATTAATAAACTTGATTATCATAAGTAAATCATATTATAAAAATTAATATTGCTTGAGTTGAAGATTTTTTGAATGGGGATTATATGCAAAAAAAGTTGTATGCGCTGCAAAGATTGATAAGAGAAATACGGATGTCAAAATAAAGCTTTAAAATGTTCCAAAGTTGATTAAATTTAGTTGACCTTTAAAATGTTCCAAAATTTGAAATTTTGTCACATCTATTATATTATTTTCAGTATTATTGATAATCTTCAGTACTCACGGTGAGGTCATAATCCTTAAAGTTTAACATAAAATATGGTGCACTGAAAGAGAAAATTAATGGGATTTAAAACCGAGAGAAGAAAGGAGAGTTAAAGGCCTAAAACTCGAAGAAGAAGATTGTTGGGTGTTATAGTGTCAATGTCCCTGCTAGACATACCGTCAACATGAGAAAAAAAATCAAGAAAAAATAAAAAATAAAAAAATCATTTCATATTTTAGTCACATTATTAATCTAATTAAGTTTAAAATAGTATATATTAAGTCCAACCTAAAGTTCAAATTTAATTTTTAAAAAATTAAACTCAACTCAAAATTCGATGAATTTTTACCAAATTTATTAATTTTAAATTAGATTAAATCTTATTTATCATTTCATGTCTTTTCATAATTAATTTTTGGTTTAAGTTATAATTATTATCGTCATCTTCGTCGTTGTTATTATTATAAAAAGAATTAAGGTTACACTAATTGCGAACTTTATAACCCTCGTTGTTCTCTCTTTTAAAAATGCTCAAACCTTTTCTGCTGTTATGGAGCGAGGGATGTGAGAAACCCTCCCTAGTCCCTCCGGTCTGCTAATGGAAACACTATTGACTAAATGAGCTGCATCAATCATTGGGTGAAAGAATTGGTCTAAAAGGCAAAAGCTAACCAATAATATATAATACGGGTCAGAATCAGATCTTTAGTTCTGATGTTCAATCAAGATTTAATAGAAAAACCTTAGAACTGAAACGATTTGGCGCGAGAGACGATGGAAGCTGTGAAACGTGTAGGGGTAAGCTAGATTTCCGCGCGGATCAAATGATGGAACGACACTACTCCTGTCTCCACAAAAGTGCCGTCTGCCTCAATGTTCTGTTCTGTGTGGGATATTTTTGCCACTTAATCATGGGTTTAGATTTTATAAACATTCATTTTCTATTAATCTCATTTATTAAATAAATAATACTCGTGATTAAATAAATAATAATTCCATTCTTTCTGGCAGTGCAGCACAAACAGAAATTCAACAACAGAGAAAAGAATTAAGAAGTTGGTTGAAAACATAAATTCCGTAAATATTTCCATCTCACCATTCCAAAAATAAACCATCTCCCTCTCTCTGTCAACACGAAGATCGAGAGGAATAAAAACAAACCGTTGAAACCAACAGATTTCCGGAACTTAGGAAAAAGAAATCTAGGGTTTCACTCTCTCTCTCTCTCCGTATATTTGGTTTTGGTGTGTGTTTCACGTCCATTCTCCTTCCCTTCAACTTCAACCATGAGAAATTAAAAAGTCTGCTCTCTTTTTGTTATATTTCTTTCTGTTTTATAGTTCAATTGATCTGTCCCCGGAAAAGTTGGAGAAAGTTCATGAGGGGTCTGTTAGCCCCGTGATCCCTTAATTTTCTCTGTTTCTCACCTAATCTTCTTGGTTTTCCCGGGAATCCAAATTCACCTCCTTCCCTCGCTCTTGGATTCTTCGTTATTCTTAGGTAAGGGCTCTCATTCTCTGTTCTTTTGTCGAAAATTTTGCTCTTTTTCACTAGTATTACCATTTTTCCTTAGGATTGATTTCATTTCTTTGTTTAATTGGTTTCTTGCTTTTCTTCTTTCTTATCGTAGGTATTTTGTGTGTACGATCTTGGGGGAAAGGTAGCTGGTAATTGGAATCCAGAAAGGGTTGTATGGGATCTATAAACAGAGGGAGAGAGAATCTGAGAGCTTGATTGACAGTACCGTTCTTTTCCTTGTCTTTTATTTCAGTAGTTGGGGATTATTGATTTTATCACTAGGTAATGCGTCAGATTGCTGTCCTTTAATATTCAATCGGATTGAGCTTGAATGCCTAATTGATTTATGGAATTAGACGCATCTTCACCAGTGATTTCACATCAAAGGGATTCGTTGAAATGTTGTAATTGCGGCTGTAAATGTTCTCTGGCAATTCGTACCTCCTCAGGATCGTGGCTTCGGTCTGTAAAACGAAAATATGACGAATATGAGGAAGGGAACCACTTTTCCATACCTGGGTTTGATTGGTTTTCCAACCCGCGGGTGCAGATTGAGAATGAATGTGTCGCCCTACGTGAGATGGTTAGCAGCCAACAGAAGACTATTCAAGATTTGTGTACTGAGTTGGAAGAGGAGAGAAATGCCTCTTGCTCAGCTGCAAATGAGGCAATGTCAATGATACTAAGATTGCAGAGGGAGAAGGCTGAGATCCAAATGGAGGCCAGGCAATTCAAGCGTTTTGCGGAGGAGAAGACTGCACATGACCAGCAAGAGATTCTAGCTTTGGAGGATTTTTTGTATAAGAGGGAGCAGGCCATTCAATCGCTTACTTGTGAGGTGCAAGCTTATAAACACAGGATGATGAGTTTTGGGCTTACAGAGGCCGAAGTTGAGGTGGAGATTGAAAAGGCTGAAATGATCGGGTTCAGCTGCAACCCTAACATGTCTGATAGTATGGATGAACAATTTGAATTGCTAGAATACAACTATCCACCCCTGAAGTGCAATATAAATGCGAACCATGCTCCTTTGGAGAATGATAATGATGACGAGCATGTTGTTGATGTTGAGAAGTATGCATTTGGGGAAACACCTCGGGACCGATTGAAGAATTTGGAATACCGAATATATCAAATGGAGAGAAGTCCTTGCAACAGTCAAGTCGATGGGGATTTATCTGGGCCAAAGAATGTCTTGGAGAAGGTTACAGTTGGCTACTCTCCTAGACGGCCAAGGCATAGCAGGAGGTTATCGGTGGATAGTTTGAGTTCATTCCCAGGGATATCTAGTGAAAGGGTCCCGGATTTTGCGACAGAGTCTCCTAAGTTCAAGTTTGACAATGGCTTCAAGAAAGTAGATTGTGTTTCACAAACAGAGGACAATTCAAATGTTAGAAATATGGAAAATGCATCACAATTTGGAGATGATACAAGTGACAGAATTTATACCGTTGATTCTGTGCATAATGGGGCAGAGCATACTGGTGCTACAGAATCAAAAGCTACTGTTGGAATTTACGAAGATTTTTTGTCCACTCCTAGGGAGACATTAAGTAGGCCCGATTTCAGTGACCCTGATATAAAAAAGCTTTACATGAGGCTTCAGGCACTCGAGGCTGACAGGGAATCTATGAGGCAGGCAATTATTTCAATGCGAACGGATAAAGCACAGCTAGTATTGTTGAAAGAGATTGCCCAGCATTTGTGCAAGGATGTGACACCAGAAAGACAGATGCCTGTGAGGAAGCCATCTATTGTTGGAAAGATTTCCTTCATATCAGTTTTCAAGGTAAATTTATTCTGCATATAGATAATCTTTGTTTCTTATCATGTATAACTTTTATATGTGTGCTTTTTCTGTGGTGGCTGAAGTAAACACTCTCATTGAGAGCCTTTTACTGCCTGTCATAATATTAGTGTATCGACTATATATTAGTAGCTAAATACTTTTAATGAGAACTATGGATATAATAAAACTTTTACTTCACTCTTGAGCTTCTGATTCTTCCTAAGGCCATCAGGTGGACTCAACATTTTAGATAGGCGGACGTACACTATTATCAACATTGTAACTTATGAATTTCTTTAAATGAGCTTCAGTGTATTGATTATCAATTAATTTGGTACTGCTAGAACCTGTGTTACCTCTATTTCTGACTTTTTTCTAAATCAAAGTTCATGTACTTTTTGCTAGCTGATGCCCTAATTGTGGGATCTTGATAACACAACATGCATACATACATAAATACATATAAATAAATACACACACACACGTATTCGTGAATATAGATGTAGATATAAATATAAATTCCTTTTTATTGGTCAGGAATCTTAAGCTATTATGTTTGCCACCTATGCCATTGAATCTTGAATGACTACACACAGGCTAAAAGTACGGCAGTGATTTAGCACTATTCCAGTCCCGAACATGTTTACTGAAAGCTTTTGTACTTTGAACTGAAACTTTCTTGATTTATCTTTGTTTCATTGCACTTAGTGGATCGTGTCTTTTGTTTTCTGGAGAAAGAAAGCTCGTCGAAGCAAGTAAGTTAACTCGTGAACCTACATACTTTGTTACATATTGAGAAAAATCAAAACCTAGCTCAAAAGAAATGAAAAGACAGAAACTGAATCATTCTAGTAATATTGATGAAAATCTTTGTTGTGCCTCTGTCAAAGTTGTGAGTTCTTCAGTATTGAAATGGTGGCATCTTTTTTTTTTTTCACCCTTTTAATGATTTTTTAATGCAATTTATTCACCTCTGATTGTGCCACAGGTTTTCATGCAACCTTTCGCCTGGCAAGGTTGGTTTGCTAATACTATTAGACAATAGTCCCCGCAGACAACAGTGGAGATGTCTTACAAAGACACAATTATGAAATTGCTATTCAATCTGCCATATCATGCGAAGCCAATGTTCATACGGTATGACAGGTATGACAGGTTTATGAAGACCATGTGGATTTCAGTCATGTTGTTGCCATAAATTTTTCATTCCTTTGATGGGTTCTTTATTGGTGCTGGTTTGGATGTTTTATCTGATGCGATTTGATTTCGTTGTCCATTGATTGAATACATTTTGATGGATGGTTAGTCAAGATGGTATGCTGTGAGCATGTTTTGTTCATGTAGTTTGTTGGAATATAATTCGAGGTATATCTTTTGGTGTTCCTCTCATGTATATGGCACGTTCATGTATGATTGCTATTTCAAGTATGCTACGGTTAAATTCTTTCGTCAGTTTCTGCAACTTTCTCATAAAAGTCATGTTGATGTTTTCTCCCTTACTACCCAGAACACTTGTATCTGTGTATCCATTTTTCTCCCAGAATTTATTGGCAAATGATTGTACAAAATTAAACATTTTGATGTGATAATGTTTGAGCCTTGTTTTGGACAAATATTTGGGTTTGTCCAAGGCCTTTTCACATCGTATCCGCAAGAAAGCGACAAAGAGTTGTTCTACAATGGATAACCGCGTGATTGGACTTGTTCTACGGTCATTTCATGCAAGTTTGAAGTTTTAAGGTTGGACTTGTTCAATAGTCAATAGCCGTGTGATTGAGCTAGCTCAAAGATTGGGAGTGCATTACACAGATTCTCAGCTCGGGCATATAAAGTTATTTACTTGCAATCAAAAAGTAGGTGGATTGGATTATGAATCTATGATTATGCTTTGTCATGGCAATCACCTTAATGGCATTTGCTGTAAAGGTGGTTTGGATTAGCAGTAATGTGTAAAGTTCTAATGGTGATTGAATTAATTTGGATCCGCATCTTGCCTTCTATAAAGCAACAGACTGAGTGATGTGTACAATAATTAAGCAATCACTTTTCAATTACTTTTGGTTTTTATTATTATTTTGGTTTCAATGATGCTCAGATTATATGTACTATTTTACAACCATCTTTTTCTCGTCAGGTTAGGTCAGAAAGGAGAGGAAAAGAAAAGAATGTCAATTTGGTGAAAACATCAAATAAAATATGTTCTTCTCAAATTTTTAAATTTTGCGAAAAGTTTAAACGAGTCTGTAAAATTACTTAAATTGAATGGTTAAATTCGTAATTAACAAATAAATAACTAGTTAAAATAGTAATAAATTAAACTTAGAATTATTAAATTGCGTAACATATGTAACAAGATTGAGGTTATATAAATTAATTTAAAAGTTATAAATTGTAGTTTCTATTTCTAATTAATTATTAATTTTTATACACCTTATGTAATCTATATTTATTAATTTTTATACACCTTATGTACTCCAACAAATGTAGTACGTACATGCACTGTTTGTATTCTCATTAGCTGCCATGAAACTTTGTCAAATTGGTTTATCCTTACCTAGAGATAAAACTCCGTCCATTTGTACTTACTGTAAAGTTCAAGCTTAAATATCTGACGAGCCCCTCCTTTAAAAGAAGGTAACTGATAGCTACTTGACTATCTTGTGAGCACGTGGGAAGGTGTCCTCTAATTATTTCAAATTAAATGCATTCTTCCTGAAAAGAAAAATAATATCACAATTCTCTTCTTTGTTTTTTGGTTGTTTCTCGATTAAAATAATTAGTTTTGACACCGAATTTTAAATTAAATTTGAATTTAGGATGCTCAATTTAATCTAAAAAACTTAAATCAATTTACAAAATATCAATTTAATTTAGATTTTAATTAAATTTTAGATTATCCAATTAAATCAAATTAATTTGAAAAGCCCGAATTGAAATTAAAAAAATTGGACTAGGTCGAACCATAAAAAACTTAAGTTCAAACAAGTATGTTGGCAATCCTAATTTTGACTTTAACTAAATAAGAAAATTATTATTTTATTATTTTATAAGAATCTGTACTCTTTTTTAAGCAAGCATTTCTATTATTTTAATGATCCATCAAATCTTTAGAGATATTTGGTTTAAAAAAATTATTAAGAGAAGAAAATGTTGCGAGGGTGATTGGAAAATTGACTAGAAAAAGAAAACAACTAATTTGGTATCAGTTAAAGTCTTAATTTTGCGTTACGTTATTTGGGTACGGATGACTATATCCAATATTTCCAAAGGAATTGGTTACCTCTCTTGTGTTAGGAAAATTAGAGTGGAATCTAATCTTGCACGTAGCAGCATGATGATGAAGTAATTTTTTTTGGTATGATTTCTCAAAAGTCAAGATTACTAATTCTATAACATAATTAACTCATAAAATATAATAAAATATGAATATTAATTCGTACATTATTCTGAGGCTAGATCATTTTCTTATCATTTCACTTGAACTATTTTTGAAAATTTCAACCATTATAATTACATAAGTGTTCGATCCCTAATGGTATCTACACAGTGCCGCCCAGGGGCTTCCTCTCTAAACTAACATAACTTTTTTTATTTACTCCTCCCCCTCTCTAAACTCCTTCGGTCCTTCCCATTAGCTAATGAGTAATGACTAATAACATAACACTTCAAGTCTTATTGTCATTTATGAGAAGGGCCCCACTTCAAAGGCCCCCTCCCAAAACTGTAAGAAGTGACGCAGCTAATGACTTTAACATTAGCTTGCGTCACTTGGACAATTTATATCACTATAACGTTAAAGTGAATTAATGACTTTAACGTTATAGCCATCTTTAACGTTATAATATTTCTTTTTTTAAAGTAAGGGTAAGTTTGTGATCCTCGTGTTTATAAATAGTCTCTAAATACTTAAGTATACTTTTACCTTTTAATTTCTTTATTTTCATCAATATATGTATTTAAAGCACTCCAACTCAAAAATTAGCAGCAAAAAATTTTACGATTCTGTCTTCTGTATTCTGAGTATAATTTAAAGGTAAAGTTTCTAATTTTTAATATATTTTTACTCTTTATTTTTTATTTTAATATTAAATATTAAATTTTGCTATTTATTTTTTCTGTATCACAGATATAATACCATTTATATATCTTTGCGATATATTGTGAAGCTGTTGGAGTTTGGTTGTGCCTGCATACTTCTTCCAGTTCCATACAGGTTGAATGAGGTCATCAATGTCACAAGAAAGGTTGAATGGTTTAGCTATGTTATGTATTGAGAAGGATATGTTAGACAATATTGATCCTGATAATATTATTAATGATTTTGCATCTAGAAATGCACGAAGAAATTGTTTTTTATAAATCATGATCCTCTGTGTATTTGTTAGTGTCATTTTCTTAGTGTTTTGTAATCTAATATTGTTGTTTGATTGTTGCTATTGCTATTTTGCTGTTACTGTTACTATTATTAGTTATTTTATTGTTAATGATATTTGTAAGATATTATTAGTTAATGTTATGATCATTTAATATTTGGTTGAGTATGTAGACTTATAAATTGAGTAATTTATGTTTCATACAAGCATGTAAACTTAAGTATACTGTCGATTTATTTGACCTTTTTTTTTAATTTTGCTCAGGACCTATAAAACGATAAGAACGACCCTGCGTGCATGTCTTCACTCTTCACGTCCTTCTTCACACGGTTTTAGAGACTTACATGGTTGATCAACATGATTGTGTAACGGTCGTGTGTTACTCTACACGGGCATGTGTGCTTACACGGTTAATATACACGAAAGTGTAAGTTAAGAATACAAGCGTGTAGCACCCTACACGACCGTGTCTCCCCTCAAAAGAGCTTCATCCGCCTTGTCTTTACTTGTTTGTCATCCCCACAAACTATAACGGCATCTACGATCACTAAAAGTGTTAAAATAAGGCTAGACACTCAACATTGACGAGGAAGTTTCTATAGAATTGTTCTACATATACTACATCCTAAAATCTAGTACAGGATACCCTTAAAAATAATATATGGACTGTTTATCTAATTTTGGAATGGTGTCACTTGACACTCTGTCGTTCCTTAAGAATGGAAGACCAAGACATGATTCCAACTATTCGTAAGTAAATTTGAAGGAATTAGAGAATTTTCATCCAAACAGCATGTGCTAAGGTCAGAAAGAGCGCTACTTTTTTCTTTTACAAAAACAAATGGGACCATTTACAAGCAGCAATAAAATGCATTGCCAGAGACTTGTGTTCTTCACATAACCGAAAAAGCCAGAGGCAGCACAGCGACCGTAAAAGTCCGCGAGTCGCTTCTATATTTGCTACGATCTGCAAAACTATCAGGTAACCTGTTGACATGCTACGTGCATTCACTGAAACATTTGAAATGCCTAAATCCCATGCCATGATTACCTATTACTGTACCACAGGCACTATGCGCAGTGACAGAGGCAACAGAACTTGTTTTACCTGTTACCGACCACTGCCACCATGCACAGTGACAGAGGGAACAGAGCTTGTTTTAAGTAATATTTGCACTAGCCCATTGAAAGAGGGAGAGAGCTTGTTTGGCGATTAAGAACACTTCTGTAAGTCAGAGTTTCTGGCATCCAGCTCATAAAGTTCGTTCAGATATTTCAAAAAATAGATTGTTTCTGATCTTGTAATACTGGTGGGAGAATGCATATTACTTTGCAATAACTATGGGGAGTTAAGGCAGATATCTAGAATTTTGTCAGCAACTTGTTGTGCTGACAGGTTATAAACCTTCCACTCTCATTGATGATACACGTGGTCCAAAAAGTTCAGTGGAGGTCCCGACTCGTCGGATGACCATGAAATGAAAACTAGTCACAATTCTATGCCTTAGCCACGTCTTCGTATTAAATGGCAAACTTTTTACCTGACACAATGAAAAAGAACACTTAAATTGTTAGTTTCACGATTCACATCAGTAAAAAGATTATTGTCAACACACATAATTAAGTATTTGAAAAGACTATTTTCAACACACACAATTAAGTATTACAAAGTTTTTCTCCCCCAGCAAGATTAATAACTCTCAAAATCATGTCTAGAGTTGGCAGTTTCAGCCTAGCCTAGTCCGATCAAGTTGAGATTGAGCAAAATTTGGACCTAGCTCAAACTTAGATGTTGGCCTGACAAATCCAACCTGTACTACGAAAATGATATCATTTTTGCAACAGCCTGAGCAAAAAGCAAGTCTAGAGTCTCACAAAAAGCAAAAAGCAATATTACTTATGGCCTATTTAATCATAGGTCAGTCATTCAGTAGTTATTGGATGTAGTATAAACTATATGGAGGTAGTTATGTGATCAATATAGGATTCATCACCCTAAAGTAATTAGGGAGAATGTTTCGTTGTTCTCAATTAGTACTAATTCCGAAAATCCTTGGCCAAGGTGGAATGACATTTTATAAATAGTTAACAATTGTCATTAATTGAATCAATAGTTAATAGCGAAGAACTAATATAATTGGACTCAAAATAGAGTAGACATCAATTTCACGCTCTATGTCTAATAGGAACATTGTATGATAAAAAAAATTAAGTTATAAGAAAAAATCATCTACGAAAAAGTTAGTCAAAACCACTTAGAAGTTGGCCTGACAGATCCAACCTATACTACTAAAATGATGTCATTTTTGCAACAGCCTAAGCAAAAGCAAGTCTAGAGTCTCACAAAAAGCAAAAAGGAATAGAACATTTATAATGTAAAAGCGAAAGCAACTGTGTTTTTCTTATTTTGGATTAGTGCCATTGTATTTGAGCATTTCATTGAAAATGAAAATTTTGCAAGGTTCGATTGCTAAATTAACCACATCTATAAAAAGTTATTCCATCAAAGTTAAGACTATTTATAAAATAACATCATTAACCAAAAGCAACTCCCTTACCTTGATGTATCAGTGGGGGCCATAATTGCTTCAGGCAGCATGATCTAAAAGTAGGATTGAGATAAGTCTTTTAGCATCACCTAATATAATGGAGAACAAACCAGAAAAGGAAAATAAAATATCCAAGTTTTCACTTTCACCTAATGAGTAATTAGTGCATATCAAATGACGACATGAAACTGTTGGTTTATGCCCTACAACCAATCGCTTTGGTTGTAGTTTAGTGATAATATAAATTAAAGACATTTTTTATCTTGTAAATGTTTAGATGTATATGATAAAGTTCATGGGATAATTATGCATTGCAAATAAAATTATTATGAGATTTATATTGCATTTATGTATTTCTCTAAATTTTTCTTAGTCATTATTATATTAAGATTGAACATTAATAGAATGCAAAAAGACTAGCACACGTTATTTTCCTCATGAAAGAAGTAGTTAATCTTACAGGCTAAAGTATAGAGATACTTAAACAAACGTGTGGGTGTTTGCTAGAGAACAATTTCATTGAACATACCTGATATTAGAAATCCATTTGGAATATTACTTGTATGTCTATGGAATCTTCATTGTGATGATTGTATAAGTGATCATCTGACTTAAGGTCACCAAAGTTATCTTGTACAGGGATTGCTATGTTTTGATACTACTTATAACCTATTTAATCATAAGTCGGTCAATCAGTAGTCATTAGATGTAGTATGAACTATATAGAGGAAGTTGTGTTATCAATATAAGATTTATCACTCTAAAGTAAATAGGGAGAATGTTCCGTTGTTCTCAATTAGTATTAATTCAGGAAATCCTTGGCCAATGTGGAATGACATTTTGTAGATAGTTAACAAACGTCATTAATTGAATCGATAGTTAACAACGGAGAACTAATATGATTGGACTTAAAATAGAGTAGACATTAATTTCATGCTCTATGTCTAATAGGAACATTGTATGATGTAAGGATTGAATTATACGAAAAAATCATGTACAGAAAGGTTAGTCAAAACTACTTTGACATTCTAATGGTGTGTGGAGTCTGGTGGTGTCCGGAATTGATGGTGGTGATTTGAAAATTGGACATTTTTCATCTTATTATGTGAAAACAAAACAATCGATTTCTAACTCATGTTCTAGATGATTGACTGGTTCAAATGGGATGAACTTGGGTGTCAAATTGAAGTTCAAGATGTGAACTACAACTTTGGTGAAGGAATCGTGGCAATCTGATGTCTAAAAAAAAAGTTATGAATTTTCTTGATAGATTGATTATGGATTAAGAAAGTGCTGAAACTGCGGGTTCAATAATTAAACGATTTCAAAGTGCATTTCTAGGCAAACGGTTGGAAATTTTGGAGTGATTCTTGAGGCTAAATTGAAGTTCAAGAAGTGAACTACAACATTCATGAAGGAAGTTTCTCAATCTAATGAGTAGAAAAAAAGATATCATTTTTCTTGAACAGGACATTCTAGAAATGGAAAGCTGGAATTATGGAAATGGAAAGCTGGAATTGTGGAATTGGGTTGGAAAGTTAAATGGGTGAAAGATAGGTGATTGTTTTTGGAAAC